>OU744328.1:665000-677500 GCA_916610235.2 Lasioglossum morio | reverse complement strand
AGTATGTGGAGAGGACACGATTCTGCTTATAACTTTTGATTGAATGGACTTTTTCGAATGCGGTTTTCTGTGAAAACTCCCTGAGAGAGAGAAAGAGAGAGAGTCAGAGAGAGAGAGAGAGATCAAAAGAGAGAGAGTGAGTCAGACAGAGAGAGAGAGAGAGAGAGCAAAAGAGAGAGAGTGAGTCAGACAGAGAGAGAGAGAGAGAGAGAGAGCAAAAGAGAGAGAGTGAGTCAGACAGAGAGAGAGAGAGAGAGAGAGAGAGAGAGATAGAATTCACATTCACATTCCAATTGACATTGACGTTGACATTGACATTGACATTGACATTGACATTGACATTGACATTGACATTGACATTGACATTGACATTGACATTGACATTGTCATTCACATTGACATTGACATTCACATTGACATTCACATTGACATTGACATTCACATTGACATTCACATTCACATTGCCATTCACATTCACATTGACATTGACATTCACATTCACATTGCCATTCACATTGACATTGACATTCACATTGACATTCACATTGACATTGACATTGACATTGACATTGACATTCACATTCACATTCACACTGACACTGACACTGAAACTGACATTGACGTTGACATTCACATTCACATTCACATTCACATTGACATTCACATTGACATTCACATTGTCATTCACATTCACATTGACATTCACATTGACATTCACATTGACACTGACATTGACATTGACATTGACATTCACATTGACATTCACATTGACATTCACATTGACGTTGACATTGACATTGTCATTCACATTCACATTCACATTGACATTGACATTGACATTGACATTGACATTCACATTCACATTCACATTCACATTGACATTGACGTTCGTATTGACATTGACATTCACATTGACATTCACATTGACATTCACATTGACATTCACATTGACATTCACATTGACATTCACATTGACATTGACATTCACATTGACATTCACATTGACATTCACATTCACATTGACATTCACATTGACATCGACATTGACATTGACATTGACATTGACATTGACATTGACATTGACATTGACATTGACATTGACATTGACATTGACATTGACATTGACATTCACATTGACATTCACATTTACAATCACATTGAAATTCACATTGACATTCACATTGACATTCACATTGACATTGACATTGACATTGACATTGACATTGACATTGACATTCACATTCACATTGACATTCACATTGACATTCACATTGACATTCACATTGACATTGACATTGACATTGACATTGACATTGACATTGACATTGACATTCACATTGACATTCACATTGACATTCACATTCACACTGACACTGACACTGAAACTGACATTGACGTTGACATTGACATTGTCATTCATATTCACATTGGCATTGACATTGACATTGACATTGACATTGACATTGACATTGACATTGACATTGACATTGACATTGACATTGACATTGACATTGACATTGACATTGACATTGACATTCACATTGTCATTCACATTGACATTGAATTTCACATTGACATTGACATTGACATTGACATTGACATTCACATTCACATTCACATTGTCATTCACATTGACATTGACATTCACATTGACATTCACATTGACATTGACATTGACATTGACATTGACATTGACATTGACATTGACATTGAGATTGAGATTGACATTGACATTCACATTCACATTCACATTCACATTCACATTCACATTGACAATGACATTGACATTCACCTTGACATTCACATTGACATTGACATTGACATTGAGATTGAGATTGACATTGACATTCACATTGACATTCACATTCACATTCACATTCACATTGACATTCACATTGGCATTCACATTGACATTGACATTGACATTGACATTGACATTGACATTGACATTGACATTGACATTGACATTGACATTGACATTGACATTGACATTGACATTGACATTGACATTGACATTGACATTGACATTGACATTGACATTGACATTGACATTGACATTGACATTGACATTGACATTGAGATTGAGATTGACATTGACATTCACATTCACATTCACATTCACATTGACATTGACATTGACATTCACCTTGACATTCACATTGACATTGACATTGACATTGAGATTGAGATTGACATTCACCTTGACATTCACATTGACATTGACATTGACATTGAGATTGAGATTGACATTGACATTGACATTGACATTGACATTGACTTTGACATTGACATTGACATTGACATTGACATTGACATTCACATTGACATACACATTGAAATTGACATTCACATTCACATTCACATTCACATTCACATTCACATTGACTTTCACAAATACATTCACATTGACACTGTCACTGTCACTGACACCGACAGTAACTTATCAACGAATGGACTTTTTCGAATGGGATTTGCTCTAAAACCTTCCTGAGACAGAGTGAGGGAGGGATAGAGAGAGAGGTAGAACTACAGAGCAACGCGAAATGGAATTGGACGAAATAGATTATTACAAACACCTTCAGCACGTACATGCTTTTAAAAAATAATGCATTGCAATGAGAAATGTTGATATCACAGAAAACCAATTGAAATAAAGCATTTCTTTGTTTTGATTGTGTACATTAACATCGATCTCGCAATCGAAATCGAAATGTAAGTAAAACATCTTGAGACCTATTGTGATTTCAAAGTTAATACACGAAAATAAATCATTTGGTTGACATGAAATTCTGTCCATGCAAAAGTCAGGTCGTTCAAAAGTTGTGATGACATTGGTGCGCGCATTGTGCACCACCAACAAGGGGGGGGCCCGCCCGGAGGGCCTAGCTACGAGGGCGTGCCGAAGGCACGCCACGAGCAGCTAGTCTCTATATATAATAAAATCGTGTCTGTCTGTATGTCTGTATGTTTGTAACGGCATCACTTGAGAACGGCTAAACGTACAAATGTGCGGTTTGGACCATTAGACGCGGCGTTTCTTGGATTAGGTTTTAGAGTAAAGATCATTCGTAAAAGTCTATTGGTTCAAAAGTTGTGACGTCACAAGTGACATCACCACTTTTTCGCCCACTTTTGGGCACGTTTCTGCTTATAACTTTTGATTGAATAGACTTTTTCGAATGCGGTTTTCTCTAAAACATTTCTGCGAGAGAGAGAAAGAGAGAGGGGGTCAGAGAGAGGGGGGGAGAGAGGGGGGGGGTGAGAGGGAGAGAGAGGGGGGAGAGGGGGCACGTTTCTACTTATAACTTTTGATTGAATGGACTTTTTCGAATGCGGTTTTCTCTGAAAACTTCCTGAGAGAGAGAGAAAGAGAGAGCGAGAGAGAGAGAGAGTCAGAGAGAGAGGGGGGAGAGAGGGAGAGAGAGGGGGGAGAGGGGGCACATTTCTGCTTATAACTTTTGATTGAATGGACTTTTTCGAATGCGGTTTTCTCCAAAACCTTCCTGCGAGAGAGAGAAAGAGAGAGAGCGTCAGAGAGAGGGGGGGAGAGGGAGATAGAGGGGGGAGAGGGGGCACGTTTCTACTTATAACTTTTGATTGAATGGACTTTTTCGAATGCGGTTTTCTCTGAAACCTTCCTGAGAGAGAGAAAGAGAGAGAGAGAGAGAGTCAAAGAGAGAGGGGGGAGAGAGGGAGAGAGTGAGGGGGGGGAGAGAGGACACATTTCTGCTTATAACTTTTGATTGAATGGACTTTTTCGAATGCGGTTTTCTCTAAAACCTTCCTGCGAGAGAGAGAAAGAGAGAGGGTCAGAGAGAGAGGGGGGAGAGGGGGGGAGGGGGCACGTTTCTACTTATAACTTTTGATTGAATGGACTTTTTCGAATGCGGTTTTCTGTGAAAACTCCCAGAGAGAGAGAAAGAGAGAGAGAGTCAGAGAGAGAGAGAGAGAGAGAGAGAGAGAGAGAGAGAGAGCAAAAGAGAGAGAGAGTGAGTCAGACAGAGAGAGAGAGAGAGATAGAATTCACATTCACATTCCAATTGACATTGACGTTGACATTGACATTGACATTGACATTGACATTGACATTGACATTGACATTGACATTGACATTGACATTGACATTGACATTGACATTGACATTGACATTCACATTCACATTGTCCTTCACATTGACATTGAATTTCACATTGACATTGACATTGACATTGACATTGACATTCACATTCACATTCACATTGTCATTCACATTGACATTGACATTCACATTGACATTCACATTGACATTGACATTGACATTGACATTGACATTGACATTGACATTGACATTGACATTGAGATTGAGATTGACATTGACATTCACATTCACATTCACATTCACATTGACATTGACATTGACATTGACATTCACCTTGACATTCACATTGACATTGACATTGACATTGAGATTGAGATTGACATTGACATTCACATTCACATTCACATTCACATTGACATTGACATTGACATTCACATTCACATTCACATTCACATTGACATTCACATTGACATTCACATTGCCATTGACATTGACATTGACATTGACATTGACATTGACATTGACATTGACATTGACATTGACATTGACATTGACATTGACATTGACATTGACATTGACATTGACATTGACATTGACATTGACATTGACATTGACATTGACATTGACATTGACATTGACATTGACATTGACATTGACATTGACATTGAGATTGAGATTGACATTGACATTCACATTCACATTCACATTCACATTCACATTGACATTGACATTGACATTCACCTTGACATTCACATTGACATTGACATTGACATTGAGATTGAGATTGACATTCACCTTGACATTCACATTGACATTGACATTGACATTGAGATTGAGATTGACATTGACATTGACATTGACATTGACATTGACTTTGACATTGACATTGACATTGACATTGACATTGACATTCACATTGACATACACATTGAAATTGACATTCACATTCACATTCACATTCACATTCACATTCACATTGACTTTCACAAATACATTCACATTGACACTGTCACTGTCACTGACACCGACAGTAACTTATCAACGAATGGATTTTTTCGAATGCGGTTTTCTCTTAAACCTTCCTGCGAGAGAGAGAAAGAGAGAGAGAGTCAGAGAGAGGGGGGGGAGAGAGGGAGAGAGTGAGGGGGGGGAGAGAGGACACATTTCTGCTTATAACTTTTGATTGAATGGACTTTTTCGAATGCGGTTTTCTCTAAAACCTTCCTGCGAGAGAGAGAAAGAGAGAGAGGGTCAGAGAGAGAGGGGGGAGAGGGGGGGAGGGGGCACGTTTCTACTTATAACTTTTGATTGAATGGACTTTTTCGAATGCGGTTTTCTCTAAAACCTTCCTGCGAGAGAGAGAAAGAGAGAGAGGGTCAGAGAGAGAGGGGGGAGAGGGGGGGAGGGGGCACGTTTCTACTTATAACTTTTGATTGAATGGACTTTTTCGAATGCGGTTTTCTGTGAAAACTCCCAGAGAGAGAGAGAAAGAGAGAGAGAGTCAGAGAGAGAGAGAGAGAGAGAGAGAGAGAGAGAGAGCAAAAGAGAGAGAGAGTGAGTCAGACAGAGAGAGAGAGAGAGATAGAATTCACATTCACATTCCAATTGACATTGACGTTGACATTGACATTGACATTGACATTGACATTGACATTGACATTGACATTGACATTGACATTGACATTGACATTGACATTGACATTGACATTGACATTCACATTCACATTGTCCTTCACATTGACATTGAATTTCACATTGACATTGACATTGACATTGACATTGACATTCACATTCACATTCACATTGTCATTCACATTGACATTGACATTCACATTGACATTCACATTGACATTGACATTGACATTGACATTGACATTGACATTGACATTGACATTGACATTGAGATTGAGATTGACATTGACATTCACATTCACATTCACATTCACATTGACATTGACATTGACATTGACATTCACCTTGACATTCACATTGACATTGACATTGACATTGAGATTGAGATTGACATTGACATTCACATTCACATTCACATTCACATTGACATTGACATTGACATTCACATTCACATTCACATTCACATTGACATTCACATTGACATTCACATTGCCATTGACATTGACATTGACATTGACATTGACATTGACATTGACATTGACATTGACATTGACATTGACATTGACATTGACATTGACATTGACATTGACATTGACATTGACATTGACATTGACATTGACATTGACATTGACATTGACATTGACATTGACATTGAGATTGAGATTGACATTGACATTCACATTCACATTCACATTCACATTCACATTCACATTGACATTGACATTGACATTCACCTTGACATTCACATTGACATTGACATTGACATTGAGATTGAGATTGACATTCACCTTGACATTCACATTGACATTGACATTGACATTGAGATTGAGATTGACATTGACATTGACATTGACATTGACATTGACTTTGACATTGACATTGACATTGACATTGACATTGACATTCACATTGACATACACATTGAAATTGACATTCACATTCACATTCACATTCACATTCACATTCACATTGACTTTCACAAATACATTCACATTGACACTGTCACTGTCACTGACACCGACAGTAACTTATCAACGAATGGATTTTTTCGAATGCGGTTTTCTCTTAAACCTTCCTGCGAGAGAGAGAAAGAGAGAGAGAGTCAGAGAGAGGGGGGGGATAGAGGGAGAGAGAGGGGGGAGAGGGGGCACGTTTCTGCTTATAACTTTTGGTTGAATCGACATTTTCGAATGCGGTTTTCTCTGAAACCTTCCTGAAAGAGAGAAAGAGAGAGAGAGACAGAGAGAGAGGGGGAGAGAGTGAGACAGAGGGGGGGGAGAGAGGACACATTTCCGCTATAACTTTTGATTGAATGGACTTTTACGAATGCGGTTTTCTCTAAAACATTCCTGAAAGAGAGAAAGAGAGAGAGAGACAGAGAGAGAGGGGGAGAGGGTGAGACAGAGGGGGGTGGGAGAGAGGACACATTTCCGCTATAACTTTTGATTGAATGGACTTTTTCGAATGCGGTTTTCTCCAAAACCTTCCTGAGTGAGAGAGAAAAAGAGAGAGAGATTCAGAGAGACAGGGGGGAGAGAGGGGGGAGAGAGGTTGAGAGAGAGAGGGGGGAGAGGGCACGTTTCTGCTTATAACTTTTAATTGAATGGACTTTTTCGAATGCGGTTTTCTCTGAAACCTTCCTGCGAGAGAGAGAAAGAGAGAGAGTGTCAGAGTGGGGGGGGGGGGTGAGGGAGAGAGAGGGGGGGAGAGAGGACACATTTCCGCTATAACTTTTGATTGAATGGACTTTTTCGAATGCGATTTTCTCTAAAACCTTCCTGAGAGAGAGAGAAAGAGAGAGAGAGAGAGTCAGAGAGAGGGGGTGGAGAGAGGGAGAGAGGGGGGGAGAGGGCACGTTTCTGCTTATAACTTTTGATTGAATGGACTTTTTCGAATGCGGTTTTCTCTAAAACCTTCCTGCGAGAGAGAGAAAGAGAGAGAGTGTCAGAGTGGGGGGGGGGTGAGGGAGAGAGAGGGGGGAGGGGGCACTTTCTACTTATAACTTTTGATTGAATGGACTTTTTCGAATGCGGTTTTCTCTGAAAACTTCCTGAGAGAGAGAAAGAGAGAGAGAGAGAGTGTGTGTCAGAGAGAGAGAGTGTCAGAGAGAGAGAGAGAGAGAGAGAGCAAAAGAGAGAGAGAGAGAAATAGAATTCCCAGTCACATTCCAATTGACATTGACATTCACATTGACATTGACATTGACATTGACATTGACATTGGCATTGACATTGACATTGACATTGACATTGACATTGACATTGACATTGACATTGACATTGACATTGACATTCACATTCACATTCACATTCACATTGACATTGTCATTGACATTGACATTGACATTGACATTGACATTGACATTGACATTCACATTCACATTCACATTCACATTCACATTCACATTCACATTCACATTCACATTCACATTCACATTGACATTCACATTCACATTGACATTGACATTCACATTCACATTCACATTCACATTCACATTCACATTCACATTCACATTCACATTCACATTCACATTCACATTCACATTCACATTCACATTCACATTCACATTCACATTCACATTCACATTCACATTCACATTCACATTCACATTGACATTGACATTCACATTGACATTCACATTGACATTGACATTCACATTGACATTCACATTCACATTCACATTAACATTCACATTGACATTCACATTGATATTCACATTGACATTGACATTGACATTGACATTGACATTGACATTGACATTGACATTGACATTGACATTGACATTGACATTGACATTGACATTGACATTGACATTGACATTGACATTGACATTGACATTGCTATTGACATTGACATTGACATTGACATTGACATTGACATTGACATTGGCATTGACATTGACATTGACATTGACATTGACATTGACATTGACATTGACATTGACATTGACATTGACATTGACATTCACATTGACATTCACATTTACAATCACATTGAAATTCACATTGACATTCACATTGACATTCACATTGACATTGACATTGACATTGACATTGACATTGACATTGACATTGACATTCACATTCACATTGACATTCACATTCACATTCACATTGATATTGACATTGGCATTGACATTGGCATTGACATTGACATTGACATTGACATTGATATTGACATTGACATTGACATTGACATTGACATTGACATTGACATTGACATTGACATTGACATTGACATTGACATTCACATTGACATTCACATTGACATTCACATTCACATTGACATTGACATTCACATTGACATTCACATTCACATTGACATTCACATTGACATTCACATTGACATTCACATTGACATTCACATTGACATTGACATTGACATTGACATTGACATTGACATTGACATTGACATTGACATTCACATTCACATTCACATTCACATTGACATTCACATTGACTTTCACAAATACATTCACATTGACACTGTCACTGTCACTGACACCGACAGTAACTTATCAACGAATGGACTTTTTCGAATGGGATTTGCTCTAAAACGTTTCAGAGACAGAGTGAGGGAGGGATAGAGAGAGAGAGAAAGAGAGAGAGAGAGGTAAACTACAGAGCAACGCGAAATGGAATTGGACGTAATAGATTATGACAAACACCTTCAGCACGTACATGCTTTTAAAAAATAATGCATTGCAATGAGAAATGTTGATATCACAGAAAACCAATTGAAATAAAGCATTTCTTTGTTTTGATTGTGTACATTAACATCGATCTCGCAATCGAAATAGAAATGTAAGTAAAACATCTTGAGACCTATTGTGATTTCAAAGTTAATACACGAAAATAAATCATTTGGTTGACATGAAATTCTGTCCATGCAAAAGTCAGGTCGTTCAAAAGTTGTGATGACATTGGTGCGCGCATTGTGCACCACCAACAAGGGGGGGGGGCCCGCCCGGAGGGCCTAGCTACGAGGGCGTGCCGAAGGCACGCCACGAGCAGCTAGTCTCTATATATAATAAAATCGTGTCTGTCTGTATGTCTGTATGTCTGTATGTCTGTATGTTTGTAACGGCATCACTTGAGAACGGCTAAACGTACAAATGTGCGGTTCGGACCATTAGACGCGGCGTTTCTTGGATTAGGTTTTAGAGTAAAGATCATTCGAAAAAGTCTATTGGTTCAAAAGTTGTGACGTCACAAGTGACACCATCACCACTTTTTCGCCCACTTTTGGGCACGTTTCTGCTTATAACTTTTGATTGAATAGACTTTTTCGAATGCGGTTTTCTCTAAAACATTTCTGCGAGAGAGAGAAAGAGAGAGAGGGTCAGAGAGAGGGGGGGAGAGAGGGGGGGTGAGAGGGAGAGAGAGGGGGGAGAGGGGGCACGTTTCTACTTATAACTTTTGATTGAATGGACTTTTTCGAATGCTGTTTTCTCTGAAAACTTCCTGAGAGAGAGAAAGAGAGAGCGAGAGAGAGAGAGTCAGAGAGAGAGGGGGGAGAGAGGGAGAGAGAGGGGGGAGAGGGGGCACATTTCTGCTTATAACTTTTGATTGAATGGACTTTTGCGAATGCGGTTTTCTCCAAAACCTTCCTGCGAGAGAGAGAAAGAGAGAGAGCGTCAGAGGGAGGGGGGGGAGAGGGAGATAGAGGGGGGAGAGGGGGCACGTTTCTACTTATAACTTTTGATTGAATGGACTTTTTCGAATGCGGTTTTCTCTGTAACCTTCCTGAGAGAGAGAAAGAGAGAGAGAGAGAGAGAGTCAAAGAGGGAGGGGGGAGAGAGGGAGAGAGTGAGGGGGGGGAGAGAGGACACATTTCTGCTTATAACTTTTGATTGAATGGACTTTTTCGAATGCGGTTTTCTCTAAAACCTTCCTGCGAGAGAGAGAAAGAGAGAGAGAGTCAGAGAGAGAGGGGGGAGAGGGGGGGAGGGGGCACGTTTCTACTTATAACTTTTGATTGAATGGACTTTTTCGAATGCGGTTTTCTGTGAAAACTCCCAGAGAGAGAGAAAGAGAGAGAGAGTCAGAGAGAGAGAGAGAGAGAGAGCAAAAGAGAGAGAGAGTGAGTCAGACAGAGAGAGAGAGAGAGAGATAGAATTCACATTCACATTCCAATTGACATTGACATTCACATTGACATTGACATTGACATTGACATTGACATTGACATTGGCATTGACATTGACACTGACATTGACATTGACATTCACATTGAAATTCACAATGACATTCACATTGACATTCACATTGACATTCACATTGACATTCACATTGACATTCACATTGACATTGACATTGACATTGACATTGACATTGGCATTGACATTGACACTGACATTGACATTGACATTGACATTCACATTGAAATTCACATTGAAATTCACATTGACATTCACATTGACATTCACATTGACATTCACATTGACATTCACATTGACATTCACATTGACATTCACATTCACATTCACATTCACATTCACATTCACATTCACATTCACATTGACATTCACATTCACATTCACATTCACATTCACATTCACATTCACATTCACATTCACATTCACATTCACATTCACATTCACATTCACATTGACATTCACATTGACATTCACATTGACATTGACATTGACATTGACATTGACATTGACATTGACATTGACATTGACATTGACATTGACATTGACATTGACATTGACATTGACATTCACATTCACATTGATAATCACATTCACATTGACTTTGACATTGACATTGACATTGAGATTGACATTCACATTCACATTCACATTCACATTCACATTCACATTCACATTCCCATTCACATGCACATTGACATTGACATTGACATTGACATTGACATTCACATTTACATTCACATTCACATTCACATTCACATTCACATTCACATTCACATTCACATTCACATTCACATTCACATTTATATTGACATTGGCATTGACATTGACATTGACATTGACATTGACATTGACATTGACATTGACATTGACATTGACATTGACATTGTCATTGACATTGACATTGACATTGACATTGACATTGACATTGACATTGACATTGACATTGACATTGACATTGACATTGACATTGACATTCACATTGACATTGACATTGACATTCACATTGACATTCACATTGACATTGACATTCACATTGACATTGACATTCACATTGACATTCACATTGACATTCACATTGACATTGACATTGACATTCACATTCACATTCACATTGACATTGACATTCACATTCACATTCACATTCACATTCACATTCACATTGACATTGACATTCACATTCACATTCACATTCACATTGACATTCACATTGACATTCACATTGACATTGACATTGACATTGACATTGACATTGACATTGACATTGACATTGACATTGACATTGACATTCACATTCACATTCACATTCACATTGACATTCACATTGACTTTCACAAATACATTCACATTGACACTGTCACTGTCACTGACACCGACAGTAACTTATCAACGAATGGACTTTTTCGAATGGGATTTGCTCTAAAACGTTTCAGAGACAGAGTGAGGGAGGGATAGAGAGAGAGAAAGAGAGAGAGAGAGGTAAACTACAGAGCAACGCGAAATGGAATTGGACGTAATAGATTATGACAAACACCTTCAGCACGTACATGCTTTTAAAAAATAATGCATTGCAATGAGAAATGTTGATATCACAGAAAACCAATTGAAATAAAGCATTTCTTTGTTTTGATTGTG
>OU744328.1:652500-660000 GCA_916610235.2 Lasioglossum morio | reverse complement strand
ATTCACATTCACATTGACTTTCACATTGACATTCACATTGACATTCACATTGACATTCACATTCACATTGACATTCACATTGACATTGACATTGACATTGACATTGACATTGACATTGTCATTCACATTGACATTGACATTCACATTGACATTCACATTGACATTGACATTGACATTGACATTGACATTGACATTGACACTGACATTGACATTGACATTGACATTGGCATTGACATTGACATTGACATTGACATTGACAATGACATTGACTTGGCATTGACATTGACATTGAGATTGACATTGACATTGACATTGACATTGACATTGACATTGACATTTACATTTACATTCACATTCACATTGACATTCACATTGACATTGACATTGACATTGACATTGACGTTGACGTTGACGTTGACGTTGACGTTGACGTTGACGTTGACGTTGACGTTGACGTTGACGTTGACGTTGACGTTGACGTTGACGTTGACGTTGACGTTGACGTTGACGTTGACGTTGACATTGACATTGACATTGACATTGACATTGACATTGACATTGACATTGACATTCACATTCACATTCACATTCACATTCACATTGACATTCACATTCACATTCACATTGACATTGTCATTCACATTCACATTGGCATTGACATTCACATTGACATTGACATTGACATTGTCATTCACATTCACATTCACATTCACATTCACATTGACACTCACATTCACATTGACATTGACATTGACATTGACATTGACATTGACATTGACATTGACATTGACATTGACATTGACATTGACATTCACATTCACATTCACATTCACATTGACATTGTCATTCACATTCACATTGACATTGACATTCACATTGACATTCACATTGACATTGACATTCACATTGACATTGACATTCACATTGACATTCACATTGACATTCACATTGACATTGACATTGACATTCACATTCACATTCACATTGACATTGACATTCACATTCACATTCACATTGACATTCACATTCACATTGACATTCACATTCACATTCACATTCACATTCACATTGACATTGACATTCACATTGACATTCACATTCACATTCACATTGACATTGACATTGACATTCACATTGACATTCACATTCACATTCACATTCACATTGACATTCACATTCACATTCACATTCACATTCACATTCACATTCACATTCACATTCACATTCACATTCACATTGACATTCACATTCACATTCACATTCACATTCACATTCACATTCACATTCACATTCACATTCACATTGACATTCACATTCACATTCACATTCACATTCACAATGACATTCACATTGACATTGACATTGACATTGACATTGACATTGACATTGACATTGACATTGACATTGACAATGACATTGACATTGACATTGACATTGACATTGACATTGACATTGACATTGACATTGACATTGACATTGACATTGACATTGACATTGACATTGACATTGCTATTGACATTGACATTGACATTGACATTGACATTGACATTGACATTGACATTGACATTGACATTGACATTGACATTGACATTGACATTGACATTGACATTGACATTGACATTGACATTGACATTGACATTGACATTGACATTGACATTCACATTGACATTCACATTTACAATCACATTGAAATTCACATTGACATTCACATTGACATTCACATTGACATTGACATTGACATTGACATTGACATTCACATTGACATTGACATTCACATGGACATTCACATTCACATTCACATTGATATTGACATTGGCATTGACATTGGCATTGACATTGACATTGACATTGACATTGACATTGACATTGACATTGACATTGACATTGACATTGACATTGACATTGACATTGACATTGACATTGACATTGACATTCACATTGACATTGACATTCACATTGACATTCACATTGACATTGACATTCACATTGACATTCACATTGACATTCACATTGACATTCACATTGACATTGACATTGACATTCACATTCACATTGACATTGACATTCACATTCACATTCACATTCACATTCACATTCACATTCACATTGACATTCACATTCACATTCACATTCACATTCACATTGACATTCACATTGACATTGACATTGACATTGACATTGACATTCACATTGACATTGACATTGACATTGACATTGACATTCACATTCACATTCACATTCACATTGACATTCACATTGACTTTCACAAATACATTCACATTGACACTGTCACTGTCACTGACACCGACAGTAACTTATCAACGAATGGACTTTTTCGAATGGGATTTGCTCTAAAACGTTTCAGAGACAGAGTGAGGGAGGGATAGAGAGAGAGAGAAAGAGAGAGAGAGAGGTAAACTACAGAGCAACGCGAAATGGAATTGGACGTAATAGATTATGACAAACACCTTCAGCACGTACATGCTTTTAAAAAATAATGCATTGCAATGAGAAATGTTGATATCACAGAAAACCAATTGAAATAAAGCATTTCTTTGTTTTGATTGTGTACATTAACATCGATCTCGCAATCGAAATAGAAATGTAAGTAAAACATCTTGAGACCTATTGTGATTTCAAAGTTAATACACGAAAATAAATCATTTGGTTGACATGAAATTCTGTCCATGCAAAAGTCAGGTCGTTCAAAAGTTGTGATGACATTGGTGCGCGCATTGTGCACCACCAACAAGGGGGGGGGCCCGCCCGGAGGGCCTAGCTACGAGGGCGTGCCGAAGGCACGCCACGAGCAGCTAGTCTCTATCTCTATATATAATAAAATCGTGTCTGTCTGTATGTATGTCTGTATGTTTGTAACGGCATCACTTGAGAACGGCTAAACGTACAAATGTGCGGTTTGGACCATTAGACGCGGCGTTTCTTGGATTAGGTTTTAGAGTCAAGATCATTCGTAAAAGTCTATTGGTTCAAAAGTTGTGACGTCACAAGTGACACCATCACCACTTTTTCGCCCACTTTTGGGCACGTTTCTGCTTATAACTTTTGATTGAATGGACTTTTTCGAATGCGGTTTTCTCTAAAACCTGTCTGCGAGAGAGAGAAAGAGAGAGAAAGTCAGAGAGAGAGGGGGGGAGAGAGGGAGAGAGAGGGGGGAGAGTGGGCACGTTTCTGCTTATAACTTTTGATTAAATGGATTTTTTCGAATGCGGTTTTCTCTTAAACCTTCCTGCGAGAGAGAGAAAGAGAGAGAGAGTCAGAGAGAGGGGGGGGAGAGAGGGAGAGAGAGGGGGGAGAGAGGGAGAGAGAGAGGGGGGGAAGGGGCACGTTTCTGCTTATAACTTTTGATTGAATAGACTTTTTCGAATGCGGTTTTCTCTAAAACCTTCCTAAAAGAGAGAAAGAGAGAGGAAGAGAGAGTCAGTGAGAGTGGGGGAGAGAGGGAGAGAGTGAGGGGGGAGGGTGGGCAAATTTCTGCTTATAACTTTTGATTGAATGGACCTTTTCGAATGCGGTTTTCTCTAAAACCTTCCTGACGAAGAGAAAGAGAGAGAGAGAGAGTCAGAGAGAGAGAGAGAGGGGGGGAGAGAGAGAGGGAGAGAGAGTCCACGTTTCTGCTTATAACTTTTGATTGAATGGACTTTTTCGAATGCGGTATTCTCTAAAACCTTCCTGCGAGAGAGAGAAAGAGACAGAGAGAGAGTCAGAGAGAGGGGGGGAGAGAGGGAGAGAGGGAGGGGGGAGAGGGCACGTTTCTGCTTATAACTTTTGATTGAATGGACTTTTTCGAATGCGGTTTTCTCTAAAACCTTCCTGAGAGAGAGAGAGAAAGAGAGAGAGAGAGTCAGAGAGAGAGAGGGGGGAGAGAGGGAGAGAGAGAGGGGGGAGAGAGGGAGAGAGAGGGGGGGAAGGGGCACGTTTCTGCTTATAACTTTTGATTGAATAGACTTTTTCGAATGCGGTTTTCTCTAAAACCTTCCTAAAAGAGAGAAAGAGAGAGGAAGAGAGAGTCAGTGAGAGTGGGGGAGAGAGGGAGAGAGTGAGGGGGGGAGGGTGGGCAAATTTCTGCTTATAACTTTTGATTGAATGGACCTTTTCGAATGCGGTTTTCTCTAAAACCTTCCTGACGAAGAGAAAGAGAGAGAGAGAGAGTCAGAGAGAGAGAGAGAGGGGGGGGAGAGAGAGAGGGAGAGAGAGTCCACGTTTCTGCTTATAACTTTTGATTGAATGGACTTTTTCGAATGCGGTTTCCTCTGAAAACTTCCTGAAAGAGAGAAATAGAGAGAGAGAGAGATAGTCAGAGAGAGAGAGAGAGAGAGAGGGGGGGGAGAGAGTGAGAGAGAGAGGGAGGAGAGGGGGCACGTTTCTACTTATAACTTTTGATTTAATGGACATTTTCGGCTGCGGTTTTCTCTGAAACCTTCCTGAGAGAGAAAAAGAGTGAGGGAGAGAGTGTCAGAGAGAGAGAAAGAGGGGGGGAGAGAGTGAGAGAGAGAGGGGGGAGGGGGGGGCACGTTTCTACTTATAACTTTTGATTTAATGGACATTTTCGGCTGCGGTTTTCTCTGAAACCTTACTGAGAGTGAGAAAGAGAGAGAGAGAGAGAGAGAGAGAGTGTCAGAGAGAGAGAGAGAGAGAGAGCAAAAGAGAGAGAGAGAGTGAGCCAGACAGAGAGAGAGAGAGAGAGAGAAATAGAATTCCCATTCACATTCCAATTGACATTGACATTCACATTGACATTCACATTGACATTGACATTGACATTCACATTGTCATTCACATTGACATTCACATTGACATTCACATTGACATTCACATTGACATTGACACTGACACTGACATTGACATTGACATTGACATTGACATTGACATTGACATTGACATTGACATTGACATTGACATTGACATTGACATTGACATTGACATTGGCATTGACTTTGACTTTGACATTGACATTGGCATTGGCATTCACATTGAAATTCACATTGAAATTCACATTGACATTCACATTGACATTCACATTGACATTCACATTGACATTCACATTGACATTGACATTCACATTCACATTCACATTCACATTGACATTCACATTCACATTCACATTGACATTGACATTCACATTCACATTCACATTCACATTCACATTGACATTCACATTGACATTGACATTGACATTGACATTGACATTCACATTCACATTCACATTGACATTCACATTCACATTCTCATTGACATTCACATTGACATTCACATTGACTTCCACATTGACATTGACATTGACATTGACATTGACATTCACATTGACATTCACATTGACATTCACATTCACACTGACACTGACACTGAAACTGACATTGACGTTGACATTGACATTGTCATTCATATTCACATTGGCATTGACATTGACATTGACATTGACATTGACATTGACATTGACATTGACATTGGCATTGACATTGACACTGACATTGACATTGACATTGACATTGACATTGACATTGACATTGACATTGACATTGACATTGACATTGACATTGACATTCACATTGACATTCACATTGACATTCACATTCACATTGACATTGACATTCACATTCACATTCACATTCACATTGACATTCACATTGACATTCACATTGACATTCACATTGACATTCACATTGACATTCACATTGACATTGACATTGACATTGACATTGACATTGACATTGACATTGACATTCACATTCACATTCACATTCACATTCACATTGACATTCACATTGACTTTCACAAATACATTCACATTGACACTGTCACTGTCACTGACACCGACAGTAACTTATCAACGAATGGACTTTTTCGAATGGGATTTGCTCTAAAACGTTTCAGAGACAGAGTGAGGGAGGGATAGAGAGAGAGAAAGAGAGAGAGAGGTAAACTACAGAGCAACGCGAAATGGAATTGGACGTAATAGATTATGACAAACACCTTGAGCACGTACATGCTTTTAAAAAATAATGCATTGCAATGAGAAATGTTGATATCACAGAAAACCAATTGAAATAAAGCATTTCTTTGTTTTGATTGTGTACATTAACATCGATCTCGCAATCGAAATAGAAATGTAAGTAAAACATCTTGAGACCTATTGTGATTTCAAAGTTAATACACGAAAATAAATCATTTGGTTGACATGAAATTCTGTCCATGCAAAAGTCAGGTCGTTCAAAAGTTGTGATGACATTGGTGCGCGCATTGTGCACCACCAACAAGGGGGGGGGGCCCCCCCGGAGGGCCTAGCTACGAGGGCGTGCCGAAGGCACGCCACGAGCAGCTAGTATATAATAAAATCGTGTCTGTCTGTATGTTTGTAACGGCATCACTAGAGAACGGCTCAACGTAGAAAGCTGCGGTTTGGACCGTTAGACGCGGCGTTACTTGGAATAGGTTTTAGAGCAAAGAGCAGTCGAAAAAGTTGATTGGTTCAAAAGTTGTGACGTAATAACCACTTTTACAACCTCTTTTCGGCATGTTTCTGCTCATAACTTTTGATCGAATGGACTTTTTCGAATGCGGTTTGCACTAAAACCTTCCACAGTAGGAGAGAGAGTGAGAGTGAGTGAGAGAGAGTCAGAGAGAGAGAGAGAGAGAGAGAGAGAGAGAGAGAGAGAAAGAAAGAGAGAGAGCACGTTGCTGCTTATAACTTTTGATCGAATGGACTTTTTCGAATGCGGTTTGCACTAAAACCTTCCAGAGTAGGAGAGGAAGTGAGTGTGAGTCAGAGAGAGAGAGAGAGAGAGAGAGAGAGAAAGAGAGAGAGAGAGCACGTTACTGCTTATAACTTTTGATCGAATGGACTTTTTCGAATGCGGTTTGCACTAAAACCTTCCAGAGTAGGAGAGGAAGTGAGTGTGAGTCAGAGAGAGAGAGAGAGAGAGAGAGAGAGAGAGAGAGAAAGAGAGAGAGAGAGCACGTTACTGCTTATAACTTTTGATCGAATGGACTTTTTCGAATGCGGTTTGCACTAAAACCTTCCAGAGTAGGAGAGAGAGTGAGAGAGAGTGAGAGAGAGTCAGAGAGAGAGAGAGAGAGAGAGAGAGAGAGAGTGAGAGAAAGAGAAAGAGAGCACGTTTGTCCTTATAACTTTTGATCGAATGGACTTTTTCGAATGCGGTTTGCACTAAAACCTTCCAGAGTAGGAGAGGAAGTGAGAGAGAGTCAGAGAGAGAGAGAGAGAGAGAGCAAAAGAGAAAGAGAGTGAGTCAGACAGAGAGAAAGAGAGAGAGCAAAAGAGAGAGAGAGACTGAATCAGACAGAGAGAGAGAGAGAGATAGAATTCACATTCACATTCCAATTGACATTGACATTGACATTGACATTGACATTGATATTGACACAGACACTGACACTGACATTGACACTGACACTGACACTGACACTGACACTGACATTGACATTGACATTGACATTCACATTCACATTCACATTCACATTCAC
>OU744328.1:237500-647500 GCA_916610235.2 Lasioglossum morio | reverse complement strand
CACGAGTAACTAGTCTAATATAAAACATGTACGAACTAGTAGAGAAGGTAAATATAGTGAGTAATAATAATATGATCGTAATGGTAACTATCCGAAGTACATATATGTATACAGGGTGTCCCAAAACTACCCTAGGAGCCGAAAATGGGAGGTTCCTTGGGTCATTTGAAGCGACATTTTCCTTTGCAAAAATGGCGTCCGCGGCTTTGTTTAGGAGTTATTAACGAAAAACACGGACCAATCAGAGCGCGCCCTGGGCCGCCGTGCCGCGCGGCACCGGCAGCCGAGCGTTGGTGGTACGCCGTGACATCGCAACGAACAAGAGTTTCTCGATGATGTAAATTCTCTCCGATTTCAACGAGCTTTGGATATGTGGTCAAGACCATTATTCTGAATAACATTTCTCTTTAAAGTTTTTGGCTGTCGGCTTTAGTTTACGAGATAATCGCGCAAAAACTTTACCCGAACGAGAGAAGAAGCAGAAACTGACTGTTTTAAAAACTCACTTGCATCATTCAGCCATAAATCCATTTGCTGCTTCGAAATGTGTGTCAATGGGTCAGTCGGTGACGAACTGCACAGATGTCTGCAGGTACACGACAGTACCGAAATCCAAGGGGCGTACGGCCAGGTCGACGAACTACACAGCTGGGGTAGATAGCAGGTATACGACACTTTGACGGATACGCAGTCAACGATCTGGACTTTCCACTTTCACTTTCAAATCGATAAATAAATCATATGTTTATTTCACACAGATGCACTAAGAACAATTGCAATATCACTTGTATTACAGCACAAATCACAACAATCAGATAACGTGATCACTAGCGAACGTAAACTTTCGAAAAGAAGAACATCCCGAATTTTTTCTTCACTTTCACAGTCGAGGCACTAAAATCCTTCGAAATTGACCTGCCGCTTGTTGTTCATAAATAATTCTTGTGGTCAGGCCGGTAATTGCACCGCTGGTTGTAGCTGTCAAGTACGCGATCGCACTCAAATCCAAGGGCTGCAAAAGGAGGGCAGCACGGCAAGTGCTTCCAGGTCAACGCATCTGTCACTTAGCACGTAGCAGGTAGTTCCTACGTTATTCCTGCGTTAAATTATTGGGGCCCTGAAAAGGGTCGTTCTCCGACGGCAGTCTGATACGTGGACGCTCTCGTTTGATTCGCTTTACAGCGGCAGCAGCATTGAACACGCTGCGGACGTACGCGACAAAGATGTAGAAGTTCTCTTGCGACGTGAACATTATGTGGCAGAGACTTGGACTGACTGCAGTTTCCCTAAAATGCTGCGTACACCCCCAAATATCCCCACCACGAAGCAAAACTGAGGATACAGGAACATTCTAAAAAACACGTGGTTTGCAGAAGTCGGAGAATGACCCTTTTCAGGGCACCAAATATTTAACGCAGGAATAACGTAGGAACTACCTGCTACGTGCTAAGTGATAGATGCGTTGACCTGGACGCACTTGCCGTGCTACCCTCCTTTTGCAGCCCTTGGATTTGACTGCGATCGCGTACTTGACAGCTACCACCAGCGGTGCAATTACCGGCCTGACCACAAGAACTATTTATGGACAACAAGCGGCAGGTCAATTCCGAAGGATTTTAGTGCCTCGACTGTGAAAGTGAAGAAACAATTTGGGATGTTCTTCTTTTCGAAAGTTTACGTTCGCTAGTGATCACGTTATCTGATTGTTGTGATTTGTGCTGTAACACAAGTGATATTGCAATTGTTCTTAGTGCATCTGTGTGAAATAAACATATGATTTATTTATTTGAAGCAGCAAATGGATTTATGGCTGAATGATGCAAGTGAGTTTTTAAAACAATCAGTTTCTGCTTCTTCTCTCGTTCGGGTAAAGCTATTCGCGCGATTATCTCGTAAACTAAAGCCGACAGCCAAAAACTTTAAAGAGAAATGTTGTTCAGAATAATGGTCTTGACCACATATCCAAAGCTCGTTGAAATCGGAGAGAATTTACATAATCGAGAAACTCTTGTTCGTTGCGATGTCACGGCGTACCACCAACGCTCGGCTGCCGGTGCCGCGCGGCACGGCGGCCCAGGGCGCGCTCTGATTGGTCCGTGTTTTTCGTTAATAACTCCTAAACAAAGCCGGGGACGCCATTTTTGCAAAGGAAAATGTCGCTGCAAATGACCCAAGGAACCTCCCATTTTCGGCTCCTAGGGTAGTTTTGGGACACCCTGTATATCTAACTAAAGTATAATGTAGTACCTAACGGTCGTAGTAGTGATTTTGATTATGATTATACTCGCAGGATATCGCTAAATATGAGAATAGATTACACTAACGACGTAGCTTACACATGGTTACACGATTCTATCTACATACCGCGTAAATGGTATATGCTTCGAGGACGCATACTCGAGCACTTTCGGTGTGCGTATATTGGATAAGTATCTTAAGTATCTTACGGGTCCGGTTGCGGGTCAAGTATTGGTTCGGGCCTAATATGGGCTAACTTTAGTTTATTAGTATGGACTATTTTCCTGCGGGATTTGTTAATTGCAATTTCAGCATTTAGGTCTTTAAACAATCGAGTTATTTTGTATGGTCCGTTCCATTGTGGGTCAAACTTAGAAATTCGGGGTTCGCGAAGCAGGTATACGTAATCGTTGATTTTGAACTTGTGCGGATTGACGTTCCTATCATAAAACCTTTTACATGTAGCTTTGGCCCTCTCGAGGGTTTGAGCGGCTGTGGCTTGTAAGTTTGTAATTGTGGAGAAAAGGTCGTTAAAATACTGAATGAACGTTCGGGGTACTCGTTCGTCGGAAAATTCTGAGGGGATACGGGCCTTTTTACCGAAAATAAGTTCGTGGGGAGTGAATCCCGTAGACTCGTGAACGGAGGTGTTGTAAGAGAGCATGCAGAATCGTACCCATTTATCCCAATCTCTCGTGGTGCAATAATGCTTCAGATATTCTATGAAGACATGGTGGGCCCTTTCGAGCGAACCTAACGATTGGGGGTGATACGCTGTAGATTTGATCTGTTGAATTTTGAAAATACGGCAAAAGCATTGCAAAGGTTAAATTCTTCTTGATCGCAAATATAGATAAATAAATTTTTAATGTTATCGGCGCCAGGTTCGATCATTTTTAGAAAGAGAAACAACAAATGTGCAATTAATACATGCTTCTAACGTTTCGATCCCTATGTGGATCTTTTTCAAAGAATCATATTTGCGTCTGAAAAATATTTTCAATGAATAAACAATATAAGAACTATTTTCAATGAATGAAATATGAGAAATTTTTAGAAATAACAGTAACCATTAAAACTTACATGTTGTGTAGAAAATGGACAATACAATATAACACATATTGAAATTAAATTGAAAACTATATTAACTCCATGGTGGCAGATATATTACTGAGCACCTGTTATTCAGAAAGTACAAGTGATGCGACATAACTGTGACAAACTCTTCGTGATTGGTGGATCGATAGAGATCAATGGTCCTATGTACAAACGAAAGGCGGTAAATTTGAATAGACACACGTGGCTGTAACTGATGTTATTTGATATCATTTTTAATTTTAAATGAATTTGTATCACAAAAATAAAAAAATTTATTTATTTTTAATGAGTGAAAATACATGTGTATAATAATATAAACAGAGAGGTAAATTTTAAGAATAAAAATAAGAACTTGATATTTTTTTCTAGTTTATGAAAGAAAAAATTAATTTCAATTTTTATAATGGTAAAGAAGATAACTGAAAAATTGTTTTTCTTTTTAATTAGCAGAATCTAAAGAAAATAATATATTAGAATAATCCTCATAAACCGCATTACTGGCTCAGTAACGCCGCGTAATAGTCATGTATCTTAGGTATTTCATACCTAAGATTTACGCTTTGTTGTAAAATCATGTGGATTGTTTCTAATAATAATCTACGTTGTAAGTTTGATTCCTTGTCAACAATTTTCACATTATCAAAGTCAAAGGGGTGATCAAATTCAATAGAATGCTTGGTCAAAGCCGTGTGCTGTGTACTAGGTAAAAAGATGTTTCGTTTGTGTTCAGTTATGCGAATGTCTAATTGTCTAGATGTTTGTCCAATATATAAAGCATTGCATTATTTGGCTCATGAAGTTGCTACCTTGATCAGTGTGGATAGTTTTTGGGCATCCGAAACGCGAAATGAATTGCTCCGCAAGTGCAGAGGCGACGGAGACTGCATCGATTGTGCGAAGGGGGATAGCGTCTGAATATTTTGTGAGGTTGTCCTGGAGTGTGAGGAGGTACCTATAACCGGATTCCGTTATTGGTAAGGGCCCGACAATATCCATCTGTACTTTATCGAATGCTTGTTGAGGGGTATCCGTAATACGGAGTGGTTGTTTAACCCCTTTTCTGGTTAATTTAAATTTTTGGCAACTGGGGCAAGTACTAACAAGGTCCATGATGTCCTTGCGCATCCCTTTCCAATAAAAATCTTCGCGAATACGGTTGTATAATTTGGCAATTCCCTTATGACCTCCTACAGCGGATTCATGGTACTCCTTGAGGATGCGACCTTGATCGGTTTTCGATGGGAATTTTCGGTCGTTCGAACATACGGTGATGGTGTAACCTTCCGTCGAGAAAACTGCTTTGAATACCTGTTCTATAGCGACCCACGGGATTCGGTCTAGATTATTGCGATTTTTGGACACACTACAAGTGAAGAGACCGAGTCCTTCCATTAAATGTTTCAAACTGCGAATACATAATTTGATGTTCGCAATGGTAACAGGTGAGTCAGGAGTTTCTTGGGCAACTAAATGAAAGGTATAAGTTCGACCGCATTGAATAGCAATGGTCTCACCTACATTGGCGTCGGTATTGCGTAATTCATGGATGGAGAATCTCTTGTGTTCGAGTAAGTCGTTACTGATCGCGGAAGTTAACTCGTAATTAGCTGGAATAAAATGAACTATGTGATCTTTTCTCAGAGACAGGTAGTCTTTACTGTAGATAAAACATGAGGAAGCTAGGGTGTACAGTTTGTTGGTGTCGAGGTCGGGGGTAGAGATCTGTGGATTCTGGTTGTGTGTATTATGTTCCTTCGGATAAGGATTAGCGTCTTTTGGGTTTTGTCTAGAGTCAATTGTGTCCCATAAATAACTTCCCTCGATGCGTGCACTGCAGCCTGTCCTTGGAGACGGTACGGGAGTTTGCGCGCTCTGGGACATGATTTACAGTTTTGTCTTGTTCGGTGGTCATGCAAATGTTGTGGGATTTCGAGGTGTTTCTATTATGTGGTTGAGTGTAGGATGCGGGTTTGTTGGTTGATTGGGGTGGATTTCCTTCCCCATCCGCCGGTTTCTCGCTAGCAAAGAAACAGGCGGCTACAGAAGCTTCACATTCCGAACATTGAGTTATTTTAACAGGATTGCCGTTCACTTGGAAATCAGTAACCGATGTTTTGTCTGCGCAGACAAGCACCTTTTCAAGACGTCTCGACCGACAATCCTTTTCGAGATCTATTGGGGTTTGTTGCAGAACTTCCTCAGGAATATTACGGGAGAGAGCGTCCGCGTTAGAATTTATACGTCCCGGTTTGTATGCTATATTATAATCGTATTCGTTTAGTTTGATTCTCCATCGCATCAATTTAGAAGTTGGGTCTTTGGCGTTATGAAGCCAAACCAAAGGTCGATGGTCTGTTACGAGGGTAAATTTACGGCCATAAAGGTAGGGACGGAAGTGGTTGACGGCAAAGATTATGGCAAGTAATTCTCTTTCGGTAGTGGAGTAATTTATTTCGGTGTCGGTCAGTGTCCTTGACGCGTAAGCGACCGGGGGGTCTTTGCCAATATTACCCTGGCTGAGAACGGCATCGAGAGCATAATTAGAGGCATCTGTGGTGACTATAAATGGTCTACTAAAATCTGGGTATTGCAATAGGGGTTCCCGGCAGATTGTATCTCTTAGAATCTCGAATGCTTCTTGCGTGGTTTGGTCCCAGAGGAATGGGATCCCTTTTTTCAATAATTGGGTCAAAGGTTTTGCGAGTTTCGCGAAATCTTTAATAAATCTGCGGTAGTATCCAATTAATCCCAAAAAGGATTTAATTGTTTTCCTATTTGAGGGGACGCGGAATGATCTAACGGCCTTGACTTTTGCGGGATCTGGTTTTACCCCTTCATTAGTGATAAGGTGCCCTAAGTAAGCAATTTCCTTACGAAGAAATATGCACTTCTCCGGTTGCAGTGCCAATCCGGCGTTTTGTAAGCGAGCTAGCAGGGTGTTCAATTTTTTTGAGTGTTCCTCCAACGATCCGGCGTAAATGACAATATCGTCCATGTACACAAATAATTCAATACCTTGTAGGCCAACGAGGATACGATCCATGAGCCTTTGAAAGGTGGCTGGCGCATTACAAAGTCCGAAAGGCATTCTGTTGAATTCATAATGTCCAAAAGGGGTGGAAAATGCGGTTTTTGCTTTGAAAGAGGGGTCCATGGGTACCTGATGAAACCCCGAAGCTAGGTCAAGTGTACTGAAATATTTAGCACCTCCTAATTGATCGAGGATGTCCGTGATATTTGGAAGGGGGTATGCGTCACTAACTGTTTTCTCGTTAAGCCTGCGATAATCAATGACCATTCGCCATCGAGGTTTTCCCGATGGGTCCGGCTTCTTTGGTACAATCCAAACAGGCAAATTGTACGGGGAATCTGAGGGTTCGATGATTTTATCATTAAGAAGATCTTGGACTTGGTTTTGGATTTCTTCCCTATGGATTTGTGGGTATCGATATTGCTTGTTGTTGAACGGGCTTTCGTCAGTGGGAGTTATTTTGTGTTTCACGGTGGTGGTAGACTCTAATTTATCTCCGGGCAAATGAAATTGGAATGCATAGATGGAAATGCTCGACAAGATACTAATTCTCTCTTCCTCATTTAAATCGTTCAATTTGAGGAGGTTAACGAGTTTTGCAAGCCTCTCGGCAGAAGAACGTTGACTGTTTGTACCTGGATTACCGATCCGAGCTGAACGAGCTAACGAGGGTTGAGTTTCGAAACTTTCCAATTCGACCGGGGGTAAAGTGATATTTACCTGATTGTAAGTGCTATTAATGGCGAACAGTTTTATATGGCCTTGGTCTTGCGAGACAATAGCTTCCCCAATATAAACTCCTGGTCCGCAATTTATTTTCCTGACATAACCTTCTTTTAGATCTCGGGTTTTAGTGGCAATTTTTACTAGCGTTTTGGTCTGCGGCGGCAAGTCGAACGAAGGGTGGTTGCAAAACGGGATTTCTTTATTGCCTATGGTTATCGAGCACGGCAATTTTTCTCGAAAAGCTAAAAGAGCTTGTTGCTTAGTGAGAAATGCCATTCCAATGATTCCGGCCTGTCTATAGGAAAACCGTGGTCGACCACCTGAAATTTTATTTCAACGTTTAGCATGTTGAGGGTGATTTCACCATAGGTTCGGTGAATTCCCGCCCCAATGCCACTCAAATGGTAAACAATGCTGGTATCAACGTGGGCTTCTGTGGAAATCGCGTTTTCTTTGAGCAAATTTAACTGTGAACCGGTGTCGATGAGAAATTACCCCTGACTATTGTAGAAAAGGTGGTGATCTAAGATTATGACGGGGAGTTGCGTTGCTCGGCTCCGACAGAGAGTGTAGCTAACCTGGTAGAGTCGGGTCGCGCTTTTATGGCTACACTCTTCGTCGCAGCGTCCCGAAGAGTGAGCCCGGAGTTTAAATCGCGCATAGGTGTAGTATATGATGCCATGTGATTGTTACGCTGTTCCCGATCGCGTTTGGTAAAACAGTTAGATTCTTTATGCCCTCTTCGTTTACAATAATTACACTCGAGAACCCCTCGTTGGTTAAACCTATCACAGTTGTCCGACGTATGACCTGATTTCCGACAAGTAAGACAATAAAGGGGCGGGCGACGATCCTCATTGCCTCGGGTTGCCCGGATTTCATTTACCCGAACCGTCTCTACGTTATCGCGAAAACGTCGCGTCTCGAGTCTTCGATCCTGACCACGTTCGCGACGATCGTATCGCACGGATTTTTCCCGACGAACACGAGCTCTATTTTTTTGATGCTCCTCCTCGTCCATCGCCAAATCGATGGCTGCTTGAAGAGTCGCGGGTTTCCCTTGGCGAACTTGCGATTCAACGGCGCTACTCAGTCCCGTGATATAGCAACTGCATGCGTTATCTATGGCCCTAGTCCGTACCCCATACGCGATATCTGACCTTTTTTCCCTCTCAATCGCGTCGAATATGTCGTCTAATAGTTCGTTGACACGATTTCCATATTGGAGCGCGGATTCTCCTTGTTCCTGATATATGTTAGACATACGCGTTTGGAGAGTGTCCAGGGTGTGTCTCGGGGTAAATGCGCGCTCTAAAGATTTTAACAACTCTTCCAGGTTATGCGTGTCTCGGCGTCGTCGGACGTGGCTTTTCGCGTCTTTAATTATTCTTTGCTCTATTATGTGGATAAGAAATTGGCGTTCGTTCGGCTTTACCGCCTCCCAGACATTGCGACATATTTTCGTGAATTCCCTCACCGGTATAGATTTCCCATCGAATTTAGGCAAGATCTCTGAAGCTAATTTTAAGGAAATTTGGCACCCAGCGTCCGATTCGGCGTTAGAAGCAGCGGAGGTTGCAGGTGACTCGTCGATACTTAAATTTCCGTATCGTTCAGGTGCAACCGATAGGGGTCGGTATCCCGGTGGTCGAACGAATGGTCTATCGATCCCGAATGGCATGATCTGGGAATCGCGAGAAGGGTTGAGCTCGAGGGAGAACTCCGACGAGCTGTCGGAGCGCGAAGTTTCCTCCGGACACGCGACAATCCACGAGCTAGTCGATCGGCTACAATTACTCATATTTCTAATCTAGATTCGATAACGGGTCTAATCCTAACTGGTCACTCGAGATAGAGATATAGAACGCGCGTCTTACGGTTGAGGTGAGGAGTTGACGATGTCCACTGCTGATGAGTTACGAGTAGGTAGGTCCGTTTAGGTTTTGCTCTCTCCTTCAAATTGATGGTTGATGTGCGGCGATCAAGATGCAGGGTGTGAGTGGGTGTTCGTCCTTCGCCAGTGATTTCAGGGTTGCTTTATGCTAGCTTACGTGGCCGCTGATTATCACCTCTTCCGGTATTCACCCGTCGCTCCTTGGGGAAACCACGAAAACCCAGGAGGGAAGAGTGGCACGATCGTCTATTGAAGTCTGGTTAGAGTCCAAAGTTCACCTGCACCTTTGTTCACTTGCACTATTGTCCCGATTCAAATTTAGAGTCTCTAATTGTTTCGATCTTCGTTGGTTTCCAGCACGTGGAAACTTGAACTCGCGATCTTTGGTTTGTAAAAGGTCGGAAAAAGAAATAGCACGAATTTGGGAGAGCGTTTAGTTCGGTTTTTATTTATCCGCAGTCACTCGCGGCACGAAGGATTACTTTTACACCGTTTTCGGCTTGTCTCGATCGGCAGAGACAAGAATTGAGCGCGTGTAAAGACAATAAATCGTTCCGCTAATTAGCAGAAGAGAGATCACAAAGACAAGACGCCCGATTCGATCAGCTGGTGTGTATATACAGTCGTCGTTGATCGTTTCCCTCACCGCGCACCCCGAACTACTCGGTCCGCCCGAAGTGTGCGGAGAAGGACCGACGAACAGCGACGACGGCTGAATCCACGTTACAGGTGACTTTCGGCAATTTTCAAAACATCTATAACGGCAAATCGTGCGAGTACAATCGTATACTCGCACAACGATGCCGGCAAGTGAATTTTAATCGAACACTAATGTTTGAATGAAAACGCGCACTCGAGAGTTGGCGTATCCCACCGCTGTCACCACTGTAATATTCCGTCTGGTAATTTACTAGCGGAACTTTAATGTAGATGGCACGAGAAGTCTATTCATTTATTTTCCGCGGCGAGGATTCAAACGCCTTGAAATACTGAAGTATAAACTCCCGAACGCGGCTCGTTGAGGAAGGGTAACGAGGTAGAGAAAATAAAAACTCTTTGCATAAAAGTTCGGTTAAAAGGAAAACAGAAGATTTTCTCTCTATATTTCGTTAAAAACTGGTAGAAGTTGCTTTCAATATCGTTCGAAGGATTCTGCCCAGGCCCAGCGATTTTTGGATCCTCTCCTTCTTCAGTCAGCCCTCTGCTTCTGGGGTGCGTTTTGGTGGGGCGTCGTGCGGTCCAATCAGAAGGGTAGTCTCCTTCCTTAAGTCGATGTCACGTAGCAATCTTGCGTGGGGGAAGATGTCGTGGGCGTCCCAATTTCCCATCCTTGGTGCGTAAGGCCTCGCAGGGGTGGCCCCAAAGGGAAACTGTCCAGGAGCGTGCACGTGTACTCAATATGTCCCGCACTTGGACGTCGCTGCACGTTTCCTCCTAAAAAGAGGGCCATTGTTCAGGACGGCGAATTTGTTTCGACGTCCTTCACGAAAGTTGGAGAGTTGTCTTCCGGTCTCCGATTCCTCATAAAAAAGAAAATTTTTGTTCTAACGTCCTTGACGAAAGCTGGAGAGCTGTCCTCGGGTTCGCCTTTCCTTGCTGTCCTTCGTTTAAGGGGTCTTAATCCCGCGAGGCTGTTTCCGTTCCTTTTATGGGTTGCAGATGGTCTTCCTTTCCTGTAAATTTCTCTATTCGAGTGACCTTCTAAACGTATCGCAACATTCTTTAGCTATATATCTACCAAATTATGAGTAAACGGGTTATTATTTATTCCGACATTCAAATATGCGCGGTAACGCAACTAATAATAGGAACTAGGGTGGCGCTGCTTTCGCGGTGACATCACAGTAGATACGCTCCTGTATTGGCCGCGCATCATAAAAACATACCTATTTACATACTAACTCTTCATTTTTATCTATTAAATCTGATTAAATACATTCTTATACGTACTAATTTACGAGTGTTTCACGAAACCTGTGTACGTGAATAATTCCTGTCAAAGTTATGTGCCCATGTTACGTAAACACGGGTAATGTAGTAAATAAGTGGATAAATCACGCGTAACACTAACCCTATATAGTGAAGACATGGACATCGCCGAAGGAGAAAAAAATTCGGCACTATACGGCTCGCCGAATCTCGGCAAGTACTCGTCAGTAACGGGCTTTGGCCATACGCAAGCGGCAAAGAAGACAAAACGGAATGTTGCACTCCTCCAAGTTTGGGGAAGAAAACCAAAAAGTACACACAAAAAGTAGCACCCTACATATAGAACATGAAATTATTACATTCATAGCTGTACATCTCATGCTCTTACTGTAATTAGTATATTTTTTTCATCAAAACATATTTCATTTTCAGTCATTGCAACCAGCGAGGAACAGACGTTATCGCTACTCACGAACAGACCCTGAGTGTGTGAAAGAAGACAGCAGAAATAGAAGCGAACAAATCGCAGCAAGATTGGTATGTAAATGCAAAAAGAAGCACTCTCAGATACTGAATTTACTGTAATTACTATGTTTTTTTCAATAAAACATATTTTATTTGCAGTAACTGCCACCACCATGGAATCAGCGATTCTAAACAGACCAAGAGAATGTGCATGATGGCAGCAGGAACAGGACTGAACAAATCGCAGCACGATTGGTATGTATATGCAAAAAGAAATACTCTCAGATACTGAATTTACTGTAATTACAATATTTTGTTCAATAAAACATATTTTATTTGCAGTAACTGCCACCACCAAGGAATCTGCGATTCTAAACAGACCAAGAGAATATGCATTATGGCAGCAGAAACAGGAGTGAACAAATCGTAGCACGATTCGTATGTATATGCAAAAAGAAATACTCTGAGATACTGAATTTACTGTAATTACAATATTTTGTTCAATAAAACATATTTTATTTGCAGTCACTGCCACCAGCGAGGAATAACTACTCAGAAGCAGACGCAGAGAGTATGAAAGAAGGCAGGAGGAAGAGGAGTCAAGAAGCTGCTGCAATTGCCACTCAAGGCAGGATGCTACGCTAAAGGCGCTTATGGACCACCATCAGCTTTTGCAAATTCAAAATTCTCCAGCAGGTCCACCGTTTGAAGAAGGCAAAAAGACTGCAGACACATATATTCTAATTAACTTTTTTACCTATAATAATATAATTTTGGTAATTGTGCATAAAAGGTCCCACATCACCGATTTTGATAAAATTTGAATATGTTGTAAAACTCAACATTCTGAACAACTTTTTCCTATACATGTAACCGCCGCTCTGCTTTAGTTTTCGAGCTATTCGCGAAAAACTGCCGATACTACTACATTGAATTTTGCTTATACGTTCACGTCCGTGATGTGCGTATGGGTCAGCATGATGCGACCGCTCGTCAATTCTTTCTATAGATATATCACTACGATCGTCGAACGATCCATATACCGCGTGAACTTGTTAAAACAAATGATGATGATGAAGAATCAGTCGATTAAATTTGTTCGGCGTCGACCGACGGTCGGAAAAGCCGGAGTGCCGGAATCGCTCAGAATTGAGCGCGCGAGGAAAGCAATCGGTGCTCGAGGAAAGAAATGTACTAGCGGAAAGTATGGATTTCAAAGTAGATCGCACAAGTCACTTTTATTAGAGTAGCACAAACGATGCGAGGAGCAAGACGTTGTGAACGTATTACAATTGGTTTGTAGCGGAATGCGTCGCTCCGCTGAGCGAGGTTCTTTATATCGGAGCTCGATTCTCCGAACGCGGAGTTACACGATTCGTTCCGATCGAGTACCGAATCGAGTGTTTTTCGGGATTCAAACGGAGGTGACTTACGGGTCACGAGAGCGAGCCGTTGCGTGTGAAGCGTCGCGACAATATTACGGTGTTTGTCACGCGACTCGAAGTCTATGTAAAAGAAATCGCGGCGCTTGTCAGTGGTTCGCAACGACTTGTAAGCCCCTCGATTTGAATCCCGAACAAAATTCTTCGAACGAATAGCACGCATTGAAGAGGCAGTAAAATATTGTGAAATATATATACTGAATTATAGTATACATTATTGTAAAATCATCATGAAATTGCATGAATTTCTAAGTATATGCAATGATCGCGAGAAATTATTGGATTTTTTAATCGCAAAGAATGTAATTCATGGAACATTCAATTGTACTAAATGCAATCAGCCCATGACATTTTTCCGGAAAAGCTTACGATTTCAGGTAATTATTCTAAAACGAAATATAACCCAACCTTTTTTAAAATTTTTTTTTATTTTTTTTAAATTTTTAAAAAATTAAAAAAAAAATTTTATTTTTTTTTTTAATCTTTTTTAATATCACCTAACCTAACCTAACCTAACCTAACCTAACCTAACCTAACCTAATCTAACCTAACCTATATTTCATATAAAATCATCACGAAATTGCATGAATTTCTAAGTATATGCAATGATCGCGAGAAATTATTAGATTTTTTAATAGCAAAGAATATAATGTTAGGTTAGGTTAGGTTAGGTTAGGTTAGGTTGGGGCACACAGTGGGTCAGTGGATAGAACGCGCGACTGCGACCAGGCGGTCTCGAGTTCGAATCCCCGCGCCCGGGCACCTCTTGAATTAATTCAATGTGCTTTTTTAAAAAACTGTGGTGCCTAAGGTGGTTCGGAACCCACCTTAAACTGTAGATCCCGTCGTTTAATAACCATAGCAGTTGAAAAAGCGACGTAAAATAATCGAAACAAAGGTTAGGTTGGGGACTGGGGTGCTAAGGTGTGCATGGGTTCCAAAGCGGTGGTGGGAATGACCTCGAGGCCTCCATACCTCTTGGAATTCCCCCTCCACTGATGCGGAAACTCCGATGGAACTGATGTTCCTCTCAGAATGGGTACTTACCTTGATACTTACCTTCGGTGAGTGTCCGGGAGAGAGGCCCAGGACGGGGAACTTCGGTGAAGTTGGTGGGCCCATGCGCATCAAAACCCTCCTACTCCACCTCCTCGTGGGGCACCCCGGGACTCCGTTCTGGCTGCGGCTTGAACGGAGTGCGAACGGAGTAGGCAGGTGCGTGGGTGTGTCGAGGGATCCCTTGTGTGGCAGCACCTGGGCGAAGCCGGCACACTCCAGGGATTGTTTTGTTGACGACAGACGCAAGTAAGGCGATGGCTGGAGAGCCTAGTACTCTGAGTGTCCTGGAATTAAATAAAAGAAATAACGTTTACGGTGCAGGGGAGATCGGAGGCCCCAGTACCGGTAGCGAGGGGGTGGTCGCGCAGGCCCCCTCGGTATCGTCATCACATGCCTGTGAGCCTGAGTTGTTCCGCTTAGCAGCTCAGGATGAATCTACTATAAGTTCCTTGCCTCGGGACGAAGAGGCTGCGACTGGGGGACTGGTGACTGCCATAGCCGCCCCTCGGTCGTATCTATCGGATAAAGCAGATAAAGGTTTAACTACTGAAGATGTAGTTTATCAACAGATGGAAGCTGACTATGATTCGGATGAGTGGTCTAGTGCCTATTCATACGAATCTGAACTGAATGTTACTACTGAAGAGAGAAGTGAAATTAAACAACTAAGAAAAGAAAGAGCTGAAAGTAGTATGGAAACGGAAGAATTAGAAGAAATACCTAAAACAGTCTTACCTATTGGTTGTAGTTCTCCGATTAGTGAAGAAATTCCTGAAAAGAGAAAAGAGAAAGTTAGTCCTGGAAAGAGGAAAGAGAAAGTTAGTCCTGGAAAGAACATGGATCTCAAAGTAATGGAAAAAATATACAATAGATATACCCATCTACTTGAAGAGAATACTCGTCTTAGAACTAGAGAGAAAGAACGTTTTAAGAAAGCACAAGCTGAAGGCACTTTGCCTACATATAAAAAAGACGTAATAATTGCGAATAAAATCAAGAAATTGGATAACAAAATTGAAAGACTTTATCCTACTGTTTGCGAATGGGTTAGTATTAAACGTACTATGGAAAGCCGAAAAGAAGTTATGCTTTCTGAACGGGATAAACTTGTAGCTTTGGCTAAAAATCCTGATGATGAGAAAGCTGAACAAGACATTCGTGCACATCTTAAACGTATGAAGAAAGAACCTATGGAGAAACAACCTATCAAGAGTAAGACGAAATTATTTAAAGAAGATATAGATATGACGAACATACCTTCCACTTCTAGTGGTAATACTGGTATACCTTTGAGAAAACTCACCTCGTTTTTTGGTACTGGTACTTCTCATTCGAAGATATCTGGACTTGCCAAGACTTCCAATGGATCACAGCTATCGGTACCTGTTAAAAAGAAGAAAGAAGACAAAATTAAATTTAAAATTGATAAGAGGAATGAAGAGGAAGACCCTATAGATAAACAACTTATTGAACAAAATAAGAAACTTAATTATGAAATTGCGATGGTAACTAATTCTATTAAAGACTTGGCAGCCTACGCACCTAATGTCAAGAACATTAAGAACTCTTATAAAAATTTAATTGAACATTTACCAGCTAAATTAAAAGAAATTGCTGAAACTAAAGATGAAATTTCGCAACTAATTAGACAGAAACAGCAACAAGTACATATACTAAAACTTAAAGATAAAGAAAAAGTAATAGAAAAAGTATTTATACAACCTAAAACTACACCTAAAAAAGTTACTAAAAGTATATCCATACAAACCATGGCAACTGATAATGTTTTTGAGAAAATAGGATCTATTCAAACATCTACGAAATCTTCACCGAACTCACCTGCTATGAAATCTTCACCGAACTTACTTGCTAAGAGTTATGCATCCAAGGCTGCTAAAAAACCCAGACTGGAACCTCCATCTGTAACAAAAAAAGTAGCTATTGAATTAAATAAATCTATTCAAATTGATAACAATACTAGTATCAATATGAATAATAGTTTAGTTCCTAAAGAGGATCCTGTTTTGGATATTCTAATGGAACTTATTGATAAAAGAAAAAAGATGATGGTGCATATTTCTGGTCTTGAAGAAATTTATGACTCATTAGATAAAACGGAAAAAGATTTAATAAATAAAGAAAGCTGGCAAAATTTAACCGAACAAGACAGAGATATATTGAAACAAGCTAATAATATTCTTCAATACATGAAAACTCAAGCTAAAAATAAAACTGCGACTTATGCGGAGAGTTTAGGATTAAAATCAATATTAACTAAAACTAGAGAAGAAATTACACCCAAGAAATTCAGTAGACCTGGTTGGGCGGTACCTAAACCGGATTCTATTATTGTTAAAACTTTGGATAATGATGAAGATTCATGCAAACAAGTATATTTTCAATTAAGAGACAATCTGTTGGAACATACAAAATCTTTTAAATCAATTAAAAATAGAAAATGTGGAGAAATAGTACTTGAACTTAATGCAAACGCTAATACAGATGAAATTAAACAGAAATTGAAGAATATTAATAATACAGAAATTAAAACTATTCAGAAATCTTTTGATATTGAAATTAAAGGTTTCGATCCATTTATTGAAAAAATTAATGTTTTGGTGGATTTGTCTGTTCATTTGGATTGCGAAATGAATGAGCTTCGAGTCAAGGTTTTCAGGAAAACCAGAGCTGGTCTAAATGTTGCGGTAATTGAAGCTCCTATCAAATACTTAAACACAATCATGAAGAAAAATAGAATGAGACTGGGACTTACAATGGTCACCCTAATGCCTGCACCAAGGTTGATTAAATGTTTCCGATGTCATCAAACTGGACACTTTAGTAACAACTGCTCAGAAGAAATTGTGGATAACACCAGATGTAAGAAATGTGGATCAGATGGACATGATATTTTCCAGTGTAATCAAGAAACTAAACTTTGTTGTTGGGATTGTAAACAGTTGGAGAGGCCTACCCAACATATGATCGGAACAATGGCCTGTCCTATCTTTAGAGAAAAATTCCATAAAGAAAGAGAACAATTCTTTCATTATTATAGAGAGACAGAGAAAAGAAAGGAAATATTTAAAGAAAGAAAGAGATTACAAGAGAAAGAGAAAGAAGAAAAACTACTAGATTCAAGCAAGAATATAACAGAAGTTCAAGTACACAACTTACCAGAAGATAATAGTCATATGGAAGTTGAAGAATCTTTCAGTTTTGGTTCGGCCTCTGGACGTCCACCTGATAGAAAAAGAACATTAGAAGTGGATGATGAATAATTAATAATTAATTAATAGTTAATTTATAATATTTATAAGCTCTGAAAAAAAGAAAAAAATAATTTTAATTATAAGATAAGAATTATGTATCGATAATGAATTCTGCATAATTTTGACATGTATAGGATTATATAAGATAATAATAGTTATGTACATTATGTAAATAGTCTTATAGCATGTATATGTATACATAATTGTATTTATAGTGTAAATATCGTATGTATGAATAGTTTAAGTATAGTTGTAAGAATCGATGTGAAGCAGGACCGGATTAATGCGGATAGCGGGTGGTCGGGTCCTGTGTAGATCATCGACTTAGGTTAAGAGAGGTCCCCATGGTAATCTGGGTATCCTTTAGGCGGTGGGGGTTTAGTGGGTATAGGCGTTAGACTACTGATGGTAATGATAATCCCCCCAATAACATCCGAGGGGGGAGCCGAGCCCCACACTACCCTCCCCGAATGTCATCTTAGGGGAGGGTGTGCGTAAGTGCATTCCCCCACCGCCCTTAAACAAAAAAAAAAAAAAAAAGGTTAGGTTGGGGACCTAGGGATATGGGGCTCTCCAATGGTGACTCTGATCCATTGGAGGGTATGGCTACAGTGGTAGTGATCCATATCCTAAACCCTCTTGCTCCACCTCCCCGTGGTGGTCCCTGGGACACGCTTCGGCGTGTGCTAACGGAGCAAGGGGTGCATGGATAGGACGTTTCCTCGTACTTTATACTGCGCCTTCTGCGCAGGAGGCAGCGTCCTTCCATGCTCCTTGTGTCCCGGGCAACAAGATGCTTGCCTGGGGCCCCATACCGTGTCCGTGGTCATGTTTTACGGCACGGGGGGGCTTGCCTTAATCGGCCGGCCCTGCAAGGAGGATAAAACCTTTCAAAGTCTCTAACCCCAAGCTTTGGCTGTGGCGAAGGGGCACTCTCGGACCAAGCGCCGAGAGTGGGTCTGGTGGATGCACCGGATCGTTAGCATGCCACCCTCTCGGTGTTGCCCAAACCGAGGGTGGTAATGGGCCTGTTGGGGGGGGACGGCACCCCCCAATGGTTAGTGTTGCGTCGTCCTTATTACTGGTAAGGCCGACGAGTGAAACCCTCCCAGAAATGGGAGGGTGGTAACCAAGGCCAGTATGAAACTATGGATTTCTCGAAGATGTTTAAGGGGGGGTTAACCGCGAATCGCGGCAAGGGGAAAGGCCCAGTGGGGGGCGGTGTGGGGGCGGATGACTCGACGGGGGGGACTGGGCCTTCCACCGTTATGGAGCCGTCTCCGGGGATCGGCGCGTCGGGGTCAACCCGACGCGACGGTCTCGGGAGTGTGGGAGGGGGGGCGACGCCTCGCCCGACCCCTGGCAGGGCTTCGGGGGGAAAGGGCTTGACTACGTCAAGTCCGACCTCGCCGGGGCGGGGCCCGGGGGCGGGCGACGCGTCGCCAGCGTTCTCCTGGGTGGGGACTCCGTTACCGGAGGACCCGCTCGGGAGAGCCGGGGGGGAGGAGGATCTGGGTGGCACCGGATGGGAGACTAGCTCCATGGTCTCGGTGTCATCCGGATCCTCTCTGGGCGCGGGCAGGGGGAAGCGTCGCGGGGACCCCATCGTTAGGGGGGGACCGGAGACGCGCGGTAAGAAGGGGCGTGCGTCGTCCCCGCGGGATCCATTGGATACCGCGGGGGCGACTCTCCCGAGGATTCGGGAATCAGTGAGGGAGGCCGCGGCACTGAAGGCGAAGTTCAGGGCCGCGGACTTGGAGGGGATCGTGGAGATCATTCGCGAAGCCGCTATGCGGGTGGACGAGGTCTCCGCGGTCTCCAAAAACCTCAAGGGTACGTGCGTGAGGGGTCTCCGCGACGCCGCGCAACAAATAAGGGCCGGTACCCTCGAGCTGGCCAAGAGGGCGGAGCTCTCGACAGGGCCGCCCGGCGGGCTCGAGAGCGAGCTCGAGGAGGTGAGGGCCGTCTCCATGAGGTGGGAGACGCGGTACCGGCAGGCGGTCGGGCGCTGGCGGCGGGCCCTCTGGACTCCGCGGTAAGGGAGGCGGTGAGAAGGGGAGGGGGAAGATGGCGAGACCTGGAGGGTCTCAGCCCATGGTGGAGCCATCGGGCTCAGGGGTGGGGGCAGCGCCCCGCCCATCCGGACCCGTGAAGTCGGGTGCCGGGGAGGGGGACTGGGCGACGGTGGTGTCCCGGCGGAGCAAGCGGGCGGCCAAAGCGGTCGCAGCGCAGCCTCCTCCGGGCCCCTCTGCCGCTTCCAGTGCCCCCGGGAAGAAGGTCCCTCCTTAGGGACAAAAGGGAGATCCCCCTCCCGACGGGAAAATCGGCGAAATTGCCGAAGCCGTCTAGGTCGGCAGCGGTCGTTATGACCGTGCCGACGGGGTGCAAGGCCACTTATGCCTCCGCGATGGAAAGGGTGACGTCGTCCTTCTCCTTGGAGGAGGTCGGCGTTACCGAAGGGCTGACCTTCGCGCGAGCCCGACCCGGTGCCCTCATGATGAGGGTGACGGGGGAGGGTGGTCGTACGAAGGCGGCTGCCATCGCAGAGCGCATGAAGGTGGCGCTCGAGGGGACGGGGGTGACCGTGAGTACTCCCACTCGAATGGCCGAGGTTCGGCTTCGGGCGTTGGACGTTTGTTCGACTCCCGAGACGATCCGAGATGCCCTCGCTGGTGTGGCTGGCTGCACCACCGAGGAGATTCGAGTGGGGGTGGTTAACCGACCACCCACACCGGGAGGGAACGGGCCTGGAACGTGCTGGGCCCGGTTGCCGCTGGCGGCGGCGAGGAAGATGGCCGGGGTGGGCCGCGTGAGGGTGGGGTGGACCTCTGCAAGGGTCGAAGTGCTGGAGCAGCGTCCGCTTCAGTGCTTCCGCTGCCTGCGCAGGGGTCATACGTGGGCGCAGTGCGCCTACACGGGAGAGGCGAGCCGGATCGGCCGATGTTATCGGTGTGGTGACGAGGGACACAGGGCGGCCTTGTGTAAGAACGCCGCCAAGTGTCCCTTGTGTGGGGACTTGGGGTTGCCGGCTGGACACCGGTCTGGCACGAAGGCCTGCCCCTCCTTTCAACCTGGGCCTAAGCCCGGGAGGAAAGGAGAGCCAGAGGGGGGGAGAGAGGCCGCGAAGAAGGCGGTCCCAACGGTGACGCCCGCGCCGGCCGATCCGCCTCGCCCACCCGACGGGGGGGTAATGGAGGTGGGGGATTAGGAGGCTCTGCCCTTAAGGTGGAGACCTCACAAGGGGATGGACCTCCTCCCACGACTGGGGACGCTCCCATGTCGCCGGAGGGGGGGGGGTGAAACGCGTGAGTACCGGTACTCGCGCTTTCACGGGAGGGGAGACGGGTTCCGAGGGTGTGCGAAATGCATCCTTCCGAGGAGCCCGTCTCAACGCGTGCGGCGACCTTCCTCCTCGACCTGATACTGTTTCGGCAGTAGAAGGGCTTGAGGACGGAGGTCGCCGGGGGTTCGCAGGGGGAGTTCGAGCCGAACTCGAGCTCTCCCAACGGGCGGCCCACGGGAAGGTGGACGAGTAAGTCTGGCCGTCGACTGCTCGTCCTGTAGTTAAGGGGGGTTGCTAGGGGATGTCTAATCAAAGACAGCGGGGGCCCAGTTGAGTACCAACGTGATCCTGGGTCCCTGCAGTAAATGTCTAGGGACGGCTATTGGGGGTTTAGTCGGTAACGATTATACTGAGCCCGACATTGGCCATCCTTGCCTTCGGCGGCAGGGATGGTTATCCACTAATCGGATTTCCCCCAATTAAAAAAAAAAAAAAAAAAAAAAAAAAAAGGTTAGGTTAGCCGAGCGCATGAAGGTGGCGCTCGAGGGGACGGGGGTGACCGTGAGCACTCCCACTCGAATGGCCGAGGTTCGGCTTCGGGCGTTGGACGTTTGTTCGACTCCCGAGACGATCCGAGATGCCCTCGCTGGTGTGGCTGGCTGCACCACCGAGGAGATTCGAGTGGGGGTGGTTAACCGACCACCCACACCGGGAGGGAACGGGCCTGGAACGTGCTGGGCCCGGTTGCCGCTGGCGGCGGCGAGGAAGATGGCCGGGGTGGGCCGCGTGAGGGTGGGGTGGACCTCTGCAAGGGTCGAAGTGCTGGAGCAGCGTCCGCTTCAGTGCTTCCGCTGCCTGCGCAGGGGTCATACGTGGGCGCAGTGCGCCTACACGGGAGAGGCGAGCCGGATCGGCCGATGTTATCGGTGTGGTGACGAGGGACACAGGGCGGCCTTGTGTAAGAACGCCGCCAAGTGTCCCTTGTGTGGGGACTTGGGGTTGCCGGCTGGACACCGGTCTGGCACGAAGGCCTGCCCCTCCTTTCAACCTGGGCCTAAGCCCGGGAGGAAAGGAGAGCCAGAGGGGGGGAGAGAGGCCGCGAAGAAGGCGGTCCCAACGGTGACGCCCGCGCCGGCCGATCCGCCTCGCCCACCCGACGAAGGGGTAATGGAGGTGGGGGATTAGGAGGCTCTGCCCTTAAGGTGGAGACCTCACAAGGGGATGGACCTCCTCCCACGACTGGGGACGCTCCCATGTCGCCGGAGGGGGGGGGGGTGAAACGCGTGAGTACCGGTACTCGCGCTTTCACGGGAGGGGAGACGGGTTCCGAGGGTGTGCGAAATGCATCCTTCCGAGGAGCCCGTCTCAACGCGTGCGGCGACCTTCCTCCTCGACCTGATACTGTTTCGGCAGTAGAAGGGCTTGAGGACGGAGGTCGCCGGGGGTTCGCAGGGGGAGTTCGAGCCGAACTCGAGCTCTCCCAACGGGCGGCCCACGGGAAGGTGGACGAGTAAGTCTGGCCGTCGACTGCTCGTCCTGTAGTTAAGGGGGGTTGCTAGGGGATGTCTAATCAAAGACAGCGGGGGCCCAGTTGAGTACCAACGTGATCCTGGGTCCCTGCAGTAAATGTCTAGGGACGGCTATTGGGGGTTTAGTCGGTAACGATTATACTGAGCCCGACATTGGCCATCCTTGCCTTCGGCGGCAGGGATGGTTATCCACTAATCGGATTTCCCCCAATTAAAAAAAAAAAAAAAAAAGGTTAGGTTAGGTTATTTAGATAATAAAAAATAAATTATATTTTTGGGTAATTGTATTTAAATAACCTAACCTAACCTAACCTAACCTAATCTATATTTCAGTGTCGAAGAACAAAGTATGTAAAAAATAAAAACAAAAAGTTAGTAAGACAGGAATGTGGTACAACAATTAGTGCATACCGAAACACGTGGTTTCAGAATGCACATTTGAACATTCAAGACATATGCCGATTTGTAGCATATCATATGATGCTTCGACCCCCACGTCAATTTTTTATTAGCAATGAACTAAATATAACGAACCACACAGCCGTTGACTGGGCGAGCTTTTGCAGAGAACTGTGCGTTTTATGGATGGAGAAACAGTCAGTTATGTTAGGAGGAGAAAACGAGATAGTGGAGATAGATGAGGCGAAAATAGGTAAAAGAAAATATAATAAAGGCCGCCTTATTACCGGTCAGTGGATTTTCGGAGGGTTTGAGCGGTCTACAAAACGAATTTTTATACAACCGGTCAAAGATCGCACTTCCGAGACATTATTAAATGTTATAAAACAGTGGGTTAAACCGGGAACGACCATAGTGTCAGATTGCTGGAAGTCTTATGATTGTTTGAATACTGAAGGTTACAAACACTTAAAAGTGAACCACAAACTGAACTTCGTAGATCCGATAACCCACGCACATACTCAACATATTGAGCGTACTTGGCGGGAAACAAGGGCCAATATCCCTCGTTATGGTACACGCAGTTACCATTACATTGGATATTTAGCAGAATTTATGTTTCGCCGTACATACGATTTTGATGATCGTATGTCATCATTCTTTGATATAATGGCTAACATATTTCCAGCCAATAATAATCAACCAACAAAATCAGTAATAAATAATTAAGTTCAATAATTATTCTGTTTTTTCTTCACTAACTCGAAACCACTCTCGTTTTCAAATTCACGTAATGCAAAAATTAAAATATAAAACATTGTATTATAAGTTCACGCGGTATATGGATCGTTCGACGATCGTAGTGATATATCTATAGAAAGAATTGACGAGCGGTCGCATCATGCTGACGCATACACACAGCACGGCCGTGAACGTATAAGCAAAATTCAATGTAGTGGTATCGGCAGTTTTTCGCGAATAGCTCGAAAACTAAAGCAGAGCGGCGGTTACATGTATAGGAAAAAGTTGTTCAGAATGTTGAGTTTTACAACATATTCAAATTTTATCAAAATCGGTGATGTGGGACCTTTTATGCACAATTACCATAATTTTAATTAATTTGTGTGTATGTATATTTTGAAAAATATATTTGTTCGTCTATTTTAAACATGTCTGTATTTTACTTTTTTTTATTTCTATACCTTTTCCCTAACCTAACCTATAAATCTAAGGGATACCTGAATGTTTCTAAAATGTCGCGCGAAAAACATCTGGGACATGTTTCTGATATGTACTCCTACAACATCAGAAAGATATCAAACAGACCTTCGAAAGATATCTTTAAGATCGTCAGTTTTGCATCAACGACCTTCCAACGACGTTCCACCGACCTTGCAGCAGTGTGTGGATCTGGGGCACCCATTCGCACGCGATGGCCACCAGATGGCGCAAAAACAGTGCCGTGTCTAGAATAAGGTAGCATAGCGGCCAGAGCCCTGAGGCCGTTATATTGGCGGGAGTATGTTGGTTATACCGGTCAGTTAGTCAGTACCGGTGCAGTATTATTGGCGGGACGTGCGATCCACTACTATAGGTAAGTTATTATTAATATTTTAATATACAATGGCAGCTACTAGTGGAGAAAGAGCTACAAAAAGTCCAAAAATTCGCCACTTCGAATTCATCGCGGGGTACTCAAGGTAATTTTTCTGTTACTGAAGCTGAAGACGCCGCCATCTAGTGGCCATCGCGTGCGAATGGGTGCCCCAGATCCACACACTGCCTTGCAGCGGCATGCCACCGACATTAGCGAGATCTGTCAAATATTCGAATGTCTTGCGGCAGACATCATTCCAACATCTTTAAGATGTGTCTGTGCTATCTGGGTATAGTGATGGGCACCATCGACTGAAACTATCGACTAAATCGATAGTAGCCAACTACTATTTTCAGTCGACTGATTTTTTAAACTATCGACTAAATTCAATTAACTGAATCAGTCGCCGAGCTATTGGTTAAATTGTAACGGGCGGGAGTTTTGAATAGATTTTATAAAATTTACTATCAAATACATTCACTTATTAGCGATATCGAATAATTCGTTCAATAAACACAAATAATTATTATACTAGAAATATTATACAATTATTAAATAACAATACTTATATTATAAAATTTTCATCATAATTTAAAGAAAAAGTAGTATTTTATAATTATATCTGTCAATAACAGATATTTTTCTAAAAAGTACATTAACACTTTGCCTTTATATCGCATTGTTATTAAAGGATAAATATGTGAGATAGACGTAGGCATAGTCTATAACCCGCAATCTAGACGTAACCACTAAAACAAAATTTCAATCGCCTAAAAACTATCGACTAAATATTCGATAGTATGTAGCAACTAAATAGTAATTTGTCGATAGTTAAAATTAGTCGATGATGCCCATCACTATCTGGGTATGCTCATCAGACAGCGCCTACGCTTGGCTATGAGGGTGAGGGGGGTATACCCGGAAAGAATGGACAGGATAATTTCAAAGAATTTGACATATTATCATGAAATAATCATTATATAAAGTATATTTGAGATACAAATGTTTATTCTATATGTTTTATTAAGGCATTACAATGAAGTATGAGTTAATAATAGTATTATATATTAACTATTTTAGGAATCAATATTTGATTCTGAAGATATTATGCAGGTTACAGAATGTTTTTACATATAAATCGATCACATTTACATTTTAAGGTAGTACTGCTATATTTACATAATTTACATTTACCTCGATTGTGACTAGTTATTATTAGACTGCGGATCTTTGTGCATTTATAAAAAAAATTGAGTAGATGAAATTCAAAATTGATGAAAAATTTTAAAAATTGAAAATGTCAATATATGATTTCTGCTCTATTACAATCATTAAGGGAAGAAACAACATTCAATTTAGTTTCTATTTCTTGCAATCGGAGTAGACAATTTTTATTTTGAATAAACGTTACATAGAAAGTTGACACTGCCGTGTCAGCCATTTTGAAATTATCTTAAGAACTATCTTGTGACGTCACATTTTACTGCATTTTACAACGATCTTTGCCACGCTCAACTCTCGGCTTTCCTATACACATACTATACCAGAGAGGAACAGTGAGTGCTCACGCCCAGGTTTTGACTGCGCCCGTTATAGTGCTGCCCCCACATAAAATCTTAGCCTGGATCAGTTCCTAGACCTAGACCGACGGTAGAGCGGATTTCCCCCTCCCATGCCAGAGAGGATCAGATCTCACATCATTTTTAACAAAAACAAAATAATAGTTTTAAAAACAATCTCTCTCTGTCTCTACTTCTAGATTTAATATGCAACTTGGAAAAGAGTTCCAGAGAGTTAGAACACGTTTTACTCTCAAATTAATTTATGTTTTGCGTTGTTTTCAGCAAAACTTGGTATAAAAATATAAATTAATTTAATATTCAGCAAAGGATAGATTATACTCTAGTTGTATGACTTAATTGAAACCTTTTAATCAATTTGATTTCCGGTAGTTACGCTAATCGTGAATGTAGTAGAATTACACTGTAATTGAAAGGCTATGCCCGGGTTTGGTAGTGAAATTCGTCCCCGGTGGGATTTTAATCGAGCTTGGCCCATTCGATAGCCTACCCAAAAAGACTCTTCTCTGCCAAGTTTCAGCCCCATATCTCATCGGTAAGGGTAGTTATTGAAACAAATCGGAAAACCAGTTTTTGGCCCAATTTCCCTATTTATTGACAGTTAAAGATTCTGAAAAAAATCTGACACATTTCGGATACTAAGCGACATATTAGATATAATTTTCAGATTTTTCCGTTGCAAACTCTAGTTGTAAAAAATGAAAAACACGAAAAAAATCGGAAAAATGCAGATTTCATATAGAAATCTTAAGTTGACTATCACAGATTTAATTTAGCAATGAGATATTACGGCAAATATTATGCTCAATTTGGTAATTATATACAAAAGGTCTACGTACTCCGATTTTGATGAAATTGTAATATGTTATAGTTATAGATTTCGAAATTTTGAACAACTTTTTCCTTTTCCAATATATAGGGGGGGTCGCTTTTAGTTTTTGAGATATTTGAATTTTTCGTATTCCTACACGCTCCGCGGCAACATAAGTCTGTCCCGGTGCGGCGTTTGTTTACATTTTGACGCTGTAGAGATGAGAGACAAACCAGGGGGGCGGAAAAAGAGCCGGCCTGACACCACACACACCCACCCAGTGTTTCACACGCACTCAGTGTTTCTAAAAAGAAGGTTTCCGTTATGAAATTAACATTTAGAAACATTGGGTGCGTGTGAAACACTGGGTGGGTGTGTGTGGTGTCAGGCCGGCTCTTTTTCCGCCCCCTGGTTTGTCTCTCATCTCTACAGCGTCAAAATGTAAACAAACGCCCCACCGGGACAGACTTACGTTGCCGCGGAGCGTGTAGGAATTCGAAAAATTCAAATATCTCAAAAACTAAAAGCGACCCCCCCCTATATATTGGAAAAGGAAAAAGTTGTTCAAAATTTCGAAATCTATAACTATAACATATTACAATTTCATCAAAATCGGAGCACGTAGACCTTTTGTATATAATTACCTTCAATTTTTTAAAAAGTCCTGATAGTAACGGTTATATGAATATCGATCGTAATAAGCTTTAAGCAAAATTTTGAATGTTATCGGCGCATTGGTTCGATCATTAGATACTTTAAGACACTATTTGCAAAATATCACAACATTTTATCTCGACGTTTCGATCTAAATTCAGATCATTTTCAAGAGATCAACAAAATAACATTGTGTCTGTAAGGAAAACAAAAGAAAATTATTTTAATTTATATAAGAAACCCAAAAAAAGAAACCGAAAAACCATATTATAATAACCAAAATGTTACTCACTTGCGTAGTGCCACCAAACAAACTTTAAATTCGAAAAATTAATATATAAGTGATCCACATGTTGCTGCCTGGACAGTCATATTGGTAGTGAAGAGAGTTAAACTCAAGGAAAACGTATAGACATTTTGGAAACCAATGGTTGATCAGATATCGATCTATTGGTCAATATCAATATATGGCGGTAAATTCAAACATTGTATGAACGTAATACCTTCCTTTTCATCACAATCTTTTACCTCAATACGTTTTGAGGTAATTAAATGAAAAACGTCCTGATAGTGGTGCGTCATAGTTAAAAAAAAATAAAAACCACTTTTTTCAGCGTTTTCCCTAATTTATACTTATCTTTTCCGAATCTTAAAAATATATTATGTAATATTAAACGTTCCTACGCTCAGAGAAACATCTTCCAGACTTTAAAACTTTCGTAGTACAAAAACGAAAATAACACTATGTGTGGTATATTTGAATATTTCGAATTCAATTCTAACGACGCCGGTTGGTGCAGCGGCTATGGTCTACGACTGCGGAACCGCTGAAGACTTTTTGGATCAAGTACGAATCCCCGGTCAAGTCAATTTTTTTTTCTTCATTGATCAGATGTTTTTTCGCTTACTAACCATATGGTTATTGATAAACCACTGTAAAAACATTCTTTGACTGTTTAGATTATTTTAAAATAATTTTTCGGAAAAATATTTTTGGAATACTTTCGGCCTCTAGTCATTTACGGACTGTATTCAGGGCCGTTCCTAGGTGTACAGCCGCCTGCGTGCTGAGCAATTTTTCGCCGCCCCCCACCCTCACCTTGACAATGGGAAAAAATATTTAAACCAGTATACATAAGTGCTTTATCCAAATTTATAATGAGAAATTCAGAATACAATGAATTTGTTGTATTAACGCATTTTATAAACATATATCGCATTCGCAATTTCTAATATAAAATTTTAGAGTGACGCTTTACGAGCTTCTTTCGCAGCAAACTCGTCTATGACTTTGGCATAATCAATTTTCTCACATATGTCGTGCTCTATTGATAAAAGAGCTAAATCAGATAAGCGCTCCTGTGTCATAGTTGACCTTAAATAATTTTTTACAATTTTTAGTTTTGAAAATGATCTTTCTCCACTTGCAACTGTTACTGGCAACGTCAAATACAATCAAATTGTTATTGCCAAATTAGGAAACAAGTGAACCAAATCGCTATTTTCGACCGCAGTCGGCCGCCCCCTAAAATTAATCGGCCGCCTGTGTGCGGGCACGCACTGCACGCCTGGTAGGAACGGCCCTGACTGTATTACAGCTCTACTTAACATTTTTTTACATACGCAGTCGAAATATTCAAATATACCATACATAGCGTAATTTTTGCTACAGTAATCTCAGAATCACGATTACGGTGATTGAAAAACAACCAAAATGAACGCCTAGTGTCAGCAGGATATTTAGGATAGGTTATTTTACTATTGACCTCTCGTCGCAATGTAATAAATAGATAATCTGTTTTTAGTACTGTCCGAACTTTTGGTACGTTTTCTGCAACACAACATAGTTTATGATTTCATTCCATTCAAACCGATAAGGGTTTTAGGATATTTTTAACTTCTCATTAAAAAATTCGTTAAACTTGTACAATTTTAAGAAAATTGTGGTTTTTCCAATACCGTGCGCGGAAAAAATTTTTGTTGACATACTTTTTTCAGACAACTGTCTTGAACGAAGAACAATGGCCTACCATGACAGAACATTGTCACAGCTAAGAGCCGCGGTAAATTCCTCAGAGGAAACCGTCCACGGCCCACGAATATCCCAACACTGGGCAAGAGCAGTGTTTTCGCTGTGTGCGGAGAAGTCGGTGGGTGCCTAAAAATTGCTTTGCAGTAAACACGTGATGATGTTTACTGCCGTCAGTTCTAAGCCGCTGGTTTTCCCCACTCCTCACGTATTGTCGACCGCACTGCCCGTGTTGGTGCTTGTTTCGACTGCGAACGCGCTACACACACAAGCGTTCGTCTGCTCTGTCCGTGTGAACTACCGTTTTTTTAACTTCCCGATTTATAGGGAAGTTACTGTAATTACCCCGAAAATCGAAAATCGTTTTTTTAGCAGATGTCCACGTTTCATGGTCATTGGAGTCGTTTGAGACTATTTTTATCAAAATGTCGGTATGTGTGTGTGTGTGTGTGTGTGTATGTGCGTATGTCCGTTTCTATGGTATCAAATTTTTCGTTAACGTTTTCTGAAAAAGTAACAACGCGATCAGAATGATGAATGATGCAATCGATGTGCCCCGCTGTAACTTAGAGCTGATTAGATTTTGGTCCATTTTGGTCAAGTAGTTTTTTAGTTTTTTTCGAAAGGAGTTGATTCAACATTGCAATTTATACAAGAGGCGTATCCTCCGAAGAAGCAAACGTAACTATATATATATATATATATATATATATATATTTAGACATATTTAAAAAAAAATTTTTTTTTTTTTAAATTTAAAAAAAAAATTTTTTTCAATTATGCAACTACTGCTAATGTAACCGCTTACAATAATCGAAAAATATCCCGGATGCGCGCACATGAAAGTAGAAAGTAGAAAATAATGATACTAATATACTGCAACTAACGATTCGGGAAGTTCTTTGTGTGGCTCGTGGAGAGTCACACACCAAATAACATCCGTACCACTAACCCTCTCGCGAGCTCGTAAAGCGAGCTACAACACCCCCACCTGCGAAGCTCGCGAAGCGAGCGAGCAACAACCCCCCTCTAGTTTTTTTTTTTGAATTGGGGAAAATCCGATTAGTGGATAACCATCCTTGCCGCCGAAGGCAAGGATGACCAATGTCGGTCTCGGTATAATCGTTACCGACTAAAAACCCCAATAGTCGTCCCTAGACATTTACTGCAGGGACCCAGGATCACGTTAGTACTCAACTGGGCCCCCGCTGTCCCTTGATGAGACATTCCCTGGCAACCCCCCTTAGCAACCGGACGAGCAGCCGACGACCAGGCTCCTCGTCCCCCTTCCCATGGGTCGCCCGTTGGAAGAGCTCGAGTTCGGCTCGAACTCCCCCTGCGACCCCCGGCGACCTCCGTTCCCGAACCCTTCCACTGCCGAAACAGCGTCGGGACGAGGAGGAAGGCCGCCGCACGCGTTGAGATGGGCTCCTCGGAAGGGTGCATTTCGCACACCCTCGGAACCCATCTCCCCTCCCGTGAAAGCGCGAGTACCGGTACTCGCGTGTTTCACCCCCCCTCCGGCGACATGGGAGCGTCCCCAGTCGTGGGAGGAGGTCCATCCCCTAAGTGGACTCCGCCTTAAGGGCAGAGCCTCCTACTCCCAACCACGCGTGCCTTGAGCCAAGCCTACCTAGGGCAGATATCGGCAAATCATTGTCCAATCTATGCTCGGAGCTGCTCAAGTCCGGATTGGCTCAATTTTGGACGACCTCCTGTGCGCGCATATGCCGCACCACTGTCGTCCGTAGGACCAGAGTTTGGACATGGGCAGGAGGTCGGCATGAAACCGGCATCTGGACGAGGAATCTGCCTTTGTGGCAGCACCAGGGGGTGTAAGCTCGAACGTTAAAAATGTGGCTAGTATTTTAGCGCTCTCTACCTCCGAGGGCCGAACTAATAACAGTATATATAGATATAAACGTTAACTCACTCAAACACAGATACTCGTGTGACTCACACAACTCCATATATCGTAGCTATATATACTTTATTGTACACACGTACACTTAATCTTACAAGTGAAAAGGGTAGAAATTTACACAGCTTCAAGTAAAATGAAATGTTTATTATAACATGTTTTTATTTGGATTTACGCTTACATGCATTTTTGATATAATATTTACACGCTATATCAAACAAAGGTATCTCAGTATGTTCAATATTTTTTAATTTTCCAATTAATATTTGATTAGTATGTGTTATGTACATATTTAAAATATAATGAAACATTCCGAGACAGGCCTCAGAACAGACCGAGAAAGGCCTCGCCGAAAAAAATATTTGGCTTCAAAATCTACATTGCATATTGCCCTCTCCAAAAGTAATTTTTCTGGCAAATGCAACAACTCTTTGTTTCCAGTCACAGAGAAACACTTAGAAATTATTTTCTCGAACTTTCCGTCTTTAGGAAATTTATATAATTTTGCATAATTGTCGGGGCAATTAGGAACAACGCACAGTTTCGCAACCATAGCTACTTTTTCACTGTTTTTCACTATCTTACACTCGGTTTTACTCACTTCAAGCACGTGGATACGAAACAAACAGAAACAAAGCAAGCTGAAGCAAGCGTTTTGCGCATGGGCCACCGTCACGTGATGGAGAACACCAACGCCGCCTGTGTTCCAGGCAGTGATGCCAGAATCGTGGGTCGTGGGTTTTTTCTCCTCCGCCGCTTTAGCTGTGTTGGAAATGAAGTATGCGTGTATTATGCTGGAGCGAATGGATGAGCGACATCTGTGGGATCGATTTTGGTAGTTAGATCTTCCAGATACGTTGACTGAGACGCACGTGTTCAGAGAGAGAGTTCAAATACTTTTGTTCAATTATAGTTAATAAATATATTCTTATATAGTGTGTGCACAGTGTTTTTATGTTTAACTTTAACATGGTAGCAGTCCGTGGTTGAAAAATTTGCACACAAGTCCAGTGAGAGGAAAGAAAAGTTACAAAGAATAAAGAGTCGCTATTTGAGGTTAGATCGGTGAAAAAAAATTCTAGAAACTTCGAGAAGACATAAGCGGGTATAACGGTTTGTTCGAAACGGTTAGAAAGATTCTAGAAAAATTTTAAAAATGGCTCACATGAAGTGCGATGACATTATTATACCGATCTTCGATGGTGCGGATTATAAAAATTGGAAAAAACGGATAATGACCTTTCTAAAATATAAAAAGTGCAATAAGGTAGTAGAAAGGAAAAGAGAAGCGACCGATGAAGCGAACACGTGGAATGATATGGATATTAAAGCAGTAAACTACATATATAGTGCAATAACAAACAAACAATTAGAATATATAAGTAACGTAGATACTGCATTTGAAATAATAAAAAAATTTGACGAAATGTATCTGAAAGAGTCCACTGCTTTACAGATTGTGTGTCGAAACAATGTGGAGAATATAAAATTAAATGATTATCAAGATATAACAACATTTTTTGATGAGTTTGAAAAAGCTATCAATGAATTGAAGTCAGCTGGTGCGAATATAACAGAACAGGAAAAATTAAATTATATGATTAAAGCACTGCCACAGTCATATAGCTATATTGGGGATCTAATAGATGTGCTACCTGAAAACGAAAGGAATGTAGAATATTTAAAAGGGAAATTAAAAATGAAATTCAAGGAAGGGGTAAATAAAGCAGAGGAAAGTGTACAATCAGATAAGACAAATGCATTCTCTGCAATACAGACAGGTGCAGGAGTAAACAAACAACATACCAAGTGCTTTGGATGTGGTAAAGTAGGCCACATACAAAAATATTGTCGTCAAACAAATAGTGGAAATCAACAGACAGTCTGGAAGTCTGGACAGTACGAGCGAGGCAGAGGACGAACACAACAAAACCGTGGACGGTCCTACAGATCAAGAGGAATTCATCGTGGAGCTTACAACAGTTACAGAAATGGAACACAAAATGAAGGATCTATACATGAAAGTAGCAGCTTTATCGTACAAGTAAATTCATCTGAAATCAGGGAAGAAGAGGTAACAGAAGCGAAGGAAATGATTTGGCTATTGGATAGTGGATGCACGGATCATATTGTGAACAAGGACGAATATTATGATGAGTGTATCACACTAAAATCTCCAGTTAGTGTAAAAATAGGAGATGGGCGAATGCTGCAAGCAACCAAGGTTGGGCGTATAACAGCTTTGTTCAGAGTAAAGGATGAAATATCGCAGGTAACGATTCCAAATGTATTTTATGTCAAAGATATGCACGTAAATCTGTTGAGTTATTCAAAGATTACAGAAAAGAACAGAATTATTTCAAAAGAAAATACCTCTAGAATATATAATCAGAGAAATAAATTAATAGCGATAGCATTTAAGGAGGGAAATCTATATAAAATGAGATGTAAGACAGTCACTAATAGCAGCACAGCCTACACAAACATAATGGGTGGTAATAAAAAGGTAATGCTTCCCCAGAAGGAGAAGTGGCATAGGATTCTTGGACATATAAACTTCAATTATCTAAATATACTAAGTAAAAATGAGTTATTAAGCGGAATGCCTACTGAATTGGGATCAGAGTACCTAAAATGTGCTGTATGTATAGAAAATAAAATGTGTAATTTACCATTCCAGAATAATAGGAGCAAAGCCAAAGATATTATGGATATAATACATACTGATTTAAATGGTCCTCAAACTACAACTGGAAACTGTGGGGAAAAATATTTTCTGTCTTTTATAGATGATTTCAGCAAATTAGGAAAAGTATATTGCATAAAGTCCAAAGATCAGGTGTATGATTGTGTTGTGGAATATGTAAATCAGATGGAAAATCTGACTGGAAAAAGGATAAAGCACCTGAGATGCGACAATGGCAAGGAGTATATAAACTCAAGGATTACTCACTTTGTCAGAGAAAAGGGAATTTCTATTAATCCATGTCCACCATATGTGCACGAGCTAAACGGAACTGCGGAAAGATTCAACCGCTCGATCATGGACACGGCAAGGTGCCTACTGAGTGAAGCAAAGGTAAGCAGAAAATTTTGGCCTGAATGTATCAAAGCTGCTGCATACTTGAAAAATCGAACACTGGCTAATACGACGATAAAGAAGACTCCTTACGAAATAGTCTTTAAGACAAAACCATCAGCAAAAAACTTACGCCTGTATGGAAGCAAAATTTTTGTACGAATCCCAGAGGTAAGAAGAACTTCGAAGTGGGACAAGAAAGCCAAACTGGGAATTTTACTGGGATACACCGAAGTCGGCTATAGAGTCCTAATTGAAGGTAAAATAATTGTGGCCAGACACGTAGATGTTGTAGAAGAAGACGTAACATGTATAGGTCTAAAAGAAGAAACAAAGGAAGGTACAGAAGGTAATAAAGAGTCGGAAGGAGATTCAGATGGAGCAAGTGTAAAAGAAGAGGATGATGATACACGAGAAACAGAAGAACCGAAATTTAATAATGAAGAGATAAAACCGAGGAAGTCACAGAGGAGCCGCAAACCCCCTCAGAGATTTGGGGATCCATACATTTATGCAAATTATACTGATGTAAATGTACCTAGTATGTTTCAGGAAGCGATAAATTGCAATGAAGCAGAGGATTGGAAAAGAGCAATGGAAAAGGAAATGGAAAACATAAATAAAAATGCAACATGGGAATTGGTATATGCACCCGACAAGAAAGCATTAGACGTTAAATGGGTCTATGCAAGGAAATCAGGAGGAATTTACAAGGCCAGATTGGTGGTCAAAGGTTTCCAACAGGAGGGAGAACTGGAAAACATTTATTCCCCTGTAACGAGGATGCAGACATTAAAACTACTGCTGTCCTACTGCTGCTACAACGGTTTGTTAGTGGAACAGATGGATGTTGAGGCCGCATTTTTAAATGGTAAGATAACTTCGGAGGTGTACGTGAAGCAGCCATTAGGTTTTCAAAATAAAAGTGAGAAGGTGTATAAGTTACATAAAGCTTTGTATGGCCTAAAAGGTAGTCCGCGAGCCTGGTATGAATGTTTTGATGACTATATTAGAGGGTTAGGTTTCAAGAGAAATGAATACGACTATTGTATATATACCAAAGCGGATAATAATGAACAGGTTTATGTCTTATTGTATGTTGATGATTTACTCATTTGTGCCAAAGATAGAAAAACGATTTGCAATATTAAAACCAAATTAGCAAATTTTAAAATCAAGGATCTGGGCGAGGTTAAGAACTACATCGGAATAGATATTGATTATAATTACTTAAATAAAAATGTAATGACTCTAAGTCAAGAGAATTATATAAACTCATTAGCAAAGAGGTACGGAATTGAAAATGCTAAATTGTATAACACGCCGATGGAAACGAATTTAAAGTTAGAACAAGCTAAAGAAATAAATCCTACTGTTATGTATCGAAACCTTATAGGTGCTCTGTTATATATTGCCTCCGGCACGAGACCGGATATAGCGTTTAGTGTTAGTTATCTAAGCAGATTTCAAAATTGTTTCGATCAGACACACTTTAAATATGCGTTGAGAGTGCTGAAGTATTTGTACAAAACAAAAGGGTTAAAGCTAGTGTACAAACAAGACTGTGATGCTGAAGTTGTCGATTGCTACGTTGATGCAGATTGGGCAGGAGATAATGTAGATCGGAAATCTACATCCGGATTAATTATACGTGTTTATGGAAATGTTATATTTTGGAGATCTCATAAACAGAATTCTGTCGCAAAATCTTCAACTTTTGCAGAATACATTGCATTATCTGAGGCTGTAACAGAAGTGAAAACTATAAAAGGAATCTTAAAAACATTCAAGATAGATTTAGTGTCTCCCATTAAAATATATGAAGACAATTCAAGTGCAATAATAATTGCGAAAAACGGAAATTTGACAAAGAAATCAAAACACATAGAAGTGCACTTTCATTTTGTAAACGAGAATTATGTAAACAAAGTTATAGACATTATAAAGATAGATTCTGAGGAAAATGCAGCGGACCTACTTACAAAGTCGCTAGGTAGAATTAAATTTGTTAAATTTAGGAATATGTTAGGCATTGTAGAATAGACATTATAAACTTAAGGAAGCGCATAATACAAGCCTAAGGAAGCGTGTTGGAAATGAAGTATGCGTGTATTATGCTGGAGCGAATGGATGAGCGACATCTGTGGGATCGATTTTGGTAGTTAGATCTTCCAGATACGTTGACTGAGACGCACGTGTTCAGAGAGAGAGTTCAAATACTTTTGTTCAATTATAGTTAATAAATATATTCTTATATAGTGTGTGTACAGTGTTTTTATGTTTAACTTTAACAAGCTGGCTCTTCCCCCACTCTTACTTCTACTGCGCACGCGCTACACACGAACGTATGTCTAGTCTGCCCGTGTGAGTGGCTGTTCGATTGCATGCGCGCTACACACACCAGCGTACCTCTACTATGTCCGTGTGCACTGCTTGTGCGCTTGCGCCAGCCACAATCTATTTTTAGCACTTTCCGTGTTGTATTGCTTTACGGAAACGAAACTGAAAATCGACCGTCGATCCGTCGAGCGTATGAATCGCAATCTGGAGCTAGCATTCGAGTCCCCGTGCAGCGATTTTTATTTTTATTTTTTATTACTTTTCCAATTACAGTTTTTGACCTTCCATATTATTAAAAATGTAAAAACTATGTTAAAAATATGTATTCATTTTACATAGAAACGTTTTACTACTGTAAAAATTGCATTAATAAAAATCGGAATATCTAAATAAAACAAAAATAAAAAAATTTAAAAGTATTTATTTGGACTGATCGGAGAATATGAAAATGCAGAAAGTATTTTTTAATTTATAAAACAGTTTGTAGATTTATTAGTTGTCAAATAAATTGTATAATACAAATTCATTTCACAAGCATACACAAGTTTAGAATTTAGATGATGTTTTCGGCGCACAGGTCATGAAGTATTACTCATATTATGTAAGTCATATACTGATTTACTTTTATCATTGCGGGTGTCTCATATTTCGTTCGACTGTTCGATGCGTTCCCCCGAATTTGACGGTACTCTTCTGCTTTCCTACGATTAAAAAGGAAATAAATACATGGTTTTCCTGATTTCGAGGCATAGAATAAAATATTAATCTGATCGCAAACTTATCTCTTTGTGTGAAATGGATCTTTCGGTCGTTGGTCGGCGGTTCGCGTTACCGAGAAATTCCGCTGCAGTTGGTTCACGCGCGATTTTAAATGGTCCCTGCCTTCCTATAAAATAGAAAAAATATACAGTAAAAGTCATAATTACAAAGTCAGAATAAAATAGTAAAGTAACTATCCCCTTATCTTTTCTTTGAAATCATTCTTGAATGTGCTAATATTGATTTCACGTTGTCCAAATACTCCACTCCAGCTGGACCACGCGCGATTTTAAATGGTCCTCTGCGTTGCTGTATTCAAAGAAAAAGTAAACATAATTAAAATCGTAATTTTAATTGCAATTTTGCAGGACATAATATAGATGGTAACGTATACTTATCTTTTTTGTCGATGAATAACACTCTAACTAAAATAAATTCCTAATAAGATAAAAAAAACTTAAAAAAAAATAAAATTAAAAATGTAACACCGGTGGTACAGGTGGCAGGAACGCGTTAAAAATTAAAACGTATTAAAAAAGCGCGATATACGAAACTGGAAATAAAATTGCGGCTGTTTGTTACATAATTCCAAAATGTACCCACCAAAGTGCAATGAAGAAGAAAGCGAACAAGATTCGTACTGAAGCGTCCGAAAACCGCAAGATCGTATACCGAACCTCGCGGGGTTGTAAATCCCGCTTCGCTTGCTCGCGACGGTGTTCGGGGCTTTGTCGATGTTATAAGTAACAACGACTAGTTGAAATGAAGGGGCGACACTTTGGGAAAACACTTCAATATATTTAAAAACTTAACCTTTACAAGAAGTAACAAAACTTAGAGGTAACGAGTGACAAAGTTCAACGGTAGCGATGTATGTATTTCTTTCGAGTGATAGTTGTGTTCTGATCCGTCTCGTCGTGTCTTGTCTGTCGTCAGTTTGGTCTTTTCGTGATTGGATGTTTATGGATTTAGGTGGGAAAATGTAGCGTTTTGCAATTGGACGTGGATATACAGGGTGTCCCAAAACTACCCTAGGAGCCGAAAATGGGAGGTTCCTTGGGTCATTTGAAGCGACATTTTCCTTTGCAAAAATGGCGTCCGCGGCTTTGTTTAGGAGTTATTAACGAAAAACACGGACCAATCAGAGCGCGCCCTGGGCCGCCGTGCCGCGCGGCACCGGCAGCCGAGCGTTGGTGGTACGCCGTGACATCGCAACGAACAAGAGTTTCTCGATGATGTAAATTCTCTCCGATTTCAACGAGCTTTGGATATGTGGTCAAGACCATTATTCTGAACAACATTTCTCTTTAAAGTTTTTGGCTGTCGGCTTTAGTTTACGAGATAATCGCGCGAATAACGTTACCCGAACGAGAGAAGAAGCAGAAACTGATTGTTTTAAAAACTCACTTGCATCATACAGCCATAAATCCATTTGCTGCTTCGAAATGTGTGTCAATGGGTCAGTCGGTGACGAACTGCACAGATGTCTGCAGGTATACGACAGTACCGAAATCCAAGGGGCGTACGGCCAGGTCGACGAACTGCACAGCTGGGGTAGATAGCAGGTATACGACACTTTGGCGGATACGCGATCAACGATTTGGACTTTTCACTTTCACTTTCAAATCGATAAATAAATCATATGTTTATTTCACACAGATGCACTAAGAACAATTGCAATATCACTTGTATTACAGCACAAATCACAACAATCAGATAACGTGATCACTAGCGAACGTAAACTTTCGAAAAGAAGAACATCCCGAATTTTTTCTTCACTTTCACAGTCGAGGCACTAAAATCCTTCGAAATTGACCTGCCGCTTGTTGTACATAAATAATTCTTGTGGTAAGGCCGGTAATTGCACCGCTAGTGGTAGCTGTCAAGTACGCGATCGCAGTCAAATCCAAGAGCTGCAAAAGGAGAGCAGCACGGCAAGTGCGTCCAGGTCAACGCATCCGTCACTTAGCACGTAGCAGGTAGTTCCTACGTTATTCCTGCGTTAAATATTCGGGGCCCTGAAAAGGGTCGTTCTCCGACGGCAGTTAGATACGTGGACGCTCTCGTTTGATTTGCCTTACAGCGGCAGCAGCATTGAACCCGCCGCGGACGTACGCGACAAAGATGTAGAAGTTCTCTTGGGACTTGAACATTATGTGGCAGAGACTTGGACTGACTGCAGTTTCCCTAAAAAGCTGCGTACACCCCCAAATATCCCCACCACGATGTAAAACTGAGGATACAGGAACATTCTAAAAAACACGTGGTTTGCAGAAGTTGAAAGTGCACGGTCGAAAAAGAATTCATAAAGCCAACATGTGCAGGAGAAAATTTTTCCGTTCCGGTGTCCTGCGGACATTTCCAAGTAACTGCAGAGTTTGATTTATGGCACATTCCCTTCCGCGGAGACGAGGATCCCTGTTTTCTATCGTGGAGGGAAGGCAAGGGTCACACTGCTGCACTTTCAACTTCTGCAAACCACGTGTTTTTTAGAATGTTCCTGTATCCTCAGTTTTACTTCGTGGTGGGGATATTTGGGGGTGTACGCAGCTTTTTAGGGAAACTGCAGTCAGTCCAAGTCTCTGCCACATAATGTTCAAGTCCCAAGAGAACTTCTACATCTTTGTCGCGTACGTCCGCGGCGGGTTCAATGCTGCTGCCGCTGTAAGGCAAATCAAACGAGAGTGTCCACGTATCTAACTGCCGTCGGAGAACGACCCTTTTCAGGGCCCCGAATATTTAACGCAGGAATAACGTAGGAACTACCTGCTACGTGCTAAGTGACGGATGCGTTGACCTGGACGCACTTGCCGTGCTGCTCTCCTTTTGCAGCTCTTGGATTTGACTGCGATCGCGTACTTGACAGCTACCACTAGCGGTGCAATTACCGGCCTTACCACAAGAATTATTTATGTACAACAAGCGGCAGGTCAATTTCGAAGGATTTTAGTGCCTCGACTGTGAAAGTGAAGAAAAAATTCGGGATGTTCTTCTTTTCGAAAGTTTACGTTCGCTAGTGATCACGTTATCTGATTGTTGTGATTTGTGCTGTAATACAAGTGATATTGCAATTGTTCTTAGTGCATCTGTGTGAAATAAACATATGATTTATTTATCGATTTGAAAGTGAAAGTGAAAAGTCCAGATCGTTGAGCGCGTATCCGCCAAAGTGTCGTATACCTGCTATCTACCCCAGCTGTGCAGTTCGTCGACCTGGCCGTACGCCCCTTGGATTTCGGTACTGTCGTATACCTGCAGACATCTGTGCAGTTCGTCACCGACTGACCCATTGACACACATTTCGAAGCAGCAAATGGATTTATGGCTGTATGATGCAAGTGAGTTTTTAAAACAATCAGTTTCTGCTTCTTCTCTCGTTCGGGTAACGTTATTCGCGCGATTATCTCGTAAACTAAAGCCGACAGCCAAAAACTTTAAAGAGAAATGTTGTTCAGAATAATGGTCTTGACCACATATCCAAAGCTCGTTGAAATCGGAGAGAATTTACATCATCGAGAAACTCTTGTTCGTTGCGATGTCACGGCGTACCACCAACGCTCGGCTGCCGGTGCCGCGCGGCACGGCGGCCCAGGGCGCGCTCTGATTGGTCCGTGTTTTTCGTTAATAACTCCTAAACAAAGCCGCGGACGCCATTTTTGCAAAGGAAAATGTCGCTTCAAATGACCCAAGGAACCTCCCATTTTCGGCTGCTAGGGTAGTTTTGGGACACCCATTATAGTGTCTAAATTATTTCCATTTCAGCTTACACCCCCTGGGCAGCACCGTCGCACTGATGTGGCGAATAAATTTGTGGCAGCACCGTCGCACTGATGTGGCTAGCGAATATCGTTTTGCACGACAGCACCGTCAGCGAGGGTAGGTCGCACTAATATGGCAGATGTCGGCGATGTAAATTTCTATCGTACCAAATATACAGCACTTGCCCCTTTTATTCACATTCATTCTCGGCAACTCGAAATACTCATACAAATTTTATTTAGTTCCTCATTATTTGTTATTTTTCCTAGACTGCGAAACTTTATAGGAAATAAAAATTGTCTTCATCAATTGCATGAGACACAAGCTAAAAATTGTATTTCCGTACAATTTTCTTTACAGTTCTATTTAAACTAATTTACATTTAATGTTAAAATATTAAGAATTTTAAATTTAGATTACTAAATATCGCAAGGAGTTGGTGGGTGAAAGGATTCTAAACGAACGAAGCAGAGAATAATTAATATATATTACATTTTTTAATTTATTTTATTAGTTTTCTTTATTACTCGACATAGATTCTTACATATTAGGGATTCGCTCTATATACATAGGCACACCTGGTCCATGGAAATTTCATTTCTTCAAAAGCATCTTCTGGTTGGGAGTTCTGGTCGAGTCTGGACGGTGACTCATATTTTCCTGATCCTGCGCCTGTTCTCCGGTGCGACGTGCTCCTTCAGGGTAACTCGAACATCCATGTGTGGTTAAATAATCTGGAAAAATATTCATGCACATGAAAATTCACAGTAAATTTTGGAGTAACTTTGTATACTATAAACCAAATAAACTTTTACAAACCTTGGCTTGCGTGGACACTGCTCATTCTTTCATATTAATCTTGCAGTCCAGTCATATGTGGAGGAGTCACGTGTCCTTGTAGTCAGGTTGCAGAGCTGGGGAAAATAGTATTTTAAATAGTAAATAATAAATAATCCTATTTATTTTAAAGTATGTGTACAATTTTGAAAATAAAATATTTCATTTGTTGCAGTGATTTTTGAAAATAAAATGATTTATTTGAGGCAGTAATTTTTGGGAATGGAATTCAAAAATAGTATTTTATTGTAGGAATATTGGAAATATTTGGACTTTGTCTTTATTTTCAATTTCAATTTTAATTATTATTGCTGGAATTATAGTTCACATTCAATAGATTTATGAGTAGAAATTGTTTCCTGATGTTAAGATACACTGTATGTATATCAACTAACCTCAGTAGGCACAAGAAATACAAGAATTTATTTTATGGTTCCGATTGTTAAAATATAAATATTTTATTTTCAAAATTGTATATTTTATTTAAAATACTATATGTTCTTTAAGCAAAATAATGTCGACAATATTAAATAGTATTTAAAATATTTGTTTGGCCAAATAATGCTCACCTCTTTCAGGTTGTTAGTTGAGGATGGCATCGTCGCCGTTTTTGTCACCGGGGCAAAAGTGGTCGTCGTCGTAGTCGCTCGCGGCCTGTCCAACATCCACGGGCATCGGTCACGGCGAGGGCTTCGGCGGAGGATTCGCTTGACAATTGATGTGCCCGCGTGCCCGCTGCTTTGCCGCTTCAAGCGCTGCCTTCCCCGCCGCTGCGAAATCGGCCATCGTTGGTTTCGGGTACCAGGTTGACCGGATCGTAGTCTCTGTAACATTCATTTGATAAATAAATATATTAATCGATGAATTAATAATTAGATTCAAGTGAATAAAAGATGTACAATGCTTACCGTGGATGGCCCTCATTATCCGCGTGTAGTACAGTGGGCGAGTCTCACGGATATCCGACCACGTGCGCAACGTTACGGCAGTGCCGTGATTCTCTCAGTTATTCTTCTGTTAGCTGTGGAAAAATTTTTATATTAATATTGAGTAATTACAATTATTACATGCTAACGATTTCATATATTACCTCGTGTTACTTACTTCTTTTCCTTTTGCACGCGTAAACAATAGCTTTCCGCATTACCCTTGAGGTACTATTGATAATGCGTTTTTTTTTTCAGTGGTATCCCCAGTAGGCCTACTCCACTATATAAGGAGCTCGTCACATGTTATATTGTGGTTCCAAGTATTCTATGTTTGTGCCGACACTGTCTTCGGCACGAAGGTACTCGTAGACTGCGTTGTCGTCATCGTCACAGTCGTCGTCGTCGTCGCGGTTTTTATTGAAGTTATTGTCGTCGTCGTCGTCGTCGTCGTCGTCGCGGTTTTTATTGAAGTTATTGTCGTCGTCGTCGTCGTGGCCTGTCCAACATGTGCGAGCATTCTTTACCGCTATCGCGTCGGCGGAGGGTTCTGTTGCGGTTTGCCGCAGCCTTTGCTTTGCGGCTTTCAATGCCGCCTTTCCCGCCTCCGCAAAATCTGCTTTTGTCGCTTTTGCGTATGCGGCTGACCGGAAAGTAGCTTCTGTAACATTCATTTACATAAATATATTAATCGATAAATTAATAATTAGATTAGAGATGTAAAATGCTTACCGTAGATGGCCCTCACTATCCGCGTATTATACAGTGGGCTGGTTCCCCGTATACCCGTCCACGTGTGAGATGTAGCCACAGTGCCGGAGAGGGCATCGTCGAAACAGGTCCTCACGGCTTCTTTTAACGAATGCCCTCCAAGATGGTGCAAATACCCAAGCTGAAAAAAACATTACTTTCTATATTCATAAACTTAATAACAGAATAGCTTCCTTTATTGCAATATACTTACGACACTGTGGTAATCGCTATCGGAACAGTGCTCAAATTTTTCTACATCCTTTGATGATTTTAGCGGTAGCCAGTGAGGTCGTTGACCCAGAAATTCTGCGTTGACCATCCCAGTTATTTTCCTGATGGTTTTAGAGAAATTTTTATGTTAATATTAATTAATTACAGTCATTATATTATATAAAACCACGTGTTACTTACACCACCTTCTTCTCCAATTTCTGCAGTCGCATACTGAAAGAAAGGTTGATAAATTAATAAATTAATATTCATCAATAAAAATCATTACACACTAACGATTAAAGATAACTATGTGTTACTTACTCCATCTTCTGTTGCAGCTGCTGCAGTCCCGTACTGAAAGAAAGGTTGCTAAATTAATAAAATAATATTCATCAATAACAATCATTACACACTAACTATTAAAGATAACCATGTGTTGCTTACTCCATCTTCTCTTCCAATTTCTGCAGTCCCGTACTGAAAGAAAGGTTGATAAATTAATATTAATTAATTACAATCAATTAATTGTAATTGTTATTGTATTACTTACTCAATCTTCTGCCCCAACTACTGAACAAGTTGCAGCATTATACTCATACTAAAACAAATACAAACGTAATACCATCTACTATACACTTAATTACAATTATTACCAAAAAAAACAAATGTGCTTCTCACCTGTCTTCTTGCGGAGGAGGCGCCTGGAATGTCGGAGTCGGGATGGGGATGGAAATGGGTGTGGGAATATTGTTGGAGGGGGATCGACTATGGATCAGAGGATTTGGTGGGAATTCAATGTTAACTTGCGACTCCGACGACTCCATACTGGATTGAAGCAGTAGCAATATATCCTCGCGTGACGGGATTTGTTGTTGCTCCTTCGCAACAGGCTGCTTCTTTTTCAAAAATTTGCGGGGTGGCTCCGCCACTCCCGAGATTTGACATTCGACTGGCAGCTGTGGCCGCTTTTTTGGCCGTTGTTGATTCTGAAATGTATGAACATTGAAAGAGAATATTAATATTATTAATCAAAGAATGGAAAGAAAAAAAATCACCGCGTAGAAAACCACGCGCGGCAGAAGCGAAACTTCTTGCAGTCTAGTAATGAACGATCAAACTTTGCAACGCAAAGAAGAAGAGCGTATGGGAAATGTTATAAATAACTATGTCGCTTTCTTTATAATTTCATCGTTTCACAAATTTCTACTTGGCAATTTTAAAATTGTACAATTTTGAAATTTCACAGTTTCACAATTTTCTACTCTTCAACTTTAAAATTTGATAATTTTTCAATTTCAGCATTTCCCAGTTTTATATCTTTTCGAATTTACCAATTTACCATTTTCAACTGTCGAATTAGGCTTACACCCTGCCAAAAGAAGTTTCGCTTCAAAAAAAAAAAACAAGATCAGAAACAACTAATACAAAAAAATCATAGAAAAAGTTTCACTTCAAACATAATGAACGATCAAAATTTGCTTCGCAAAGAAGGAGAACGTATGACAAAGAAAGAGACGTAGTTCATAGCATTTCCCATACGCTCTCCTTCTTTGCGAAGCAAATTTTGATCGTTCATTATGTTTGAAGTGAAACTTTTTCTATGATTTTTTTGTATTAGTTGTTTCTGATCTTGTTTTTTTTTAACATTTCCAATCTTAATATGCTTCTAAACATTACTAGACTGCAAGAAGTTTCACTTCTACCGCGCGTGGTTTTCCACACGTATATTTTTTTTCTTAATATGAACATTAATGCAATGATCATCGTCAAGGTAACGCAAACGTAGTTGCAGGTGCTGTCAAACTGTGACGCACTATAAAAATGTCAGTAAGCATTCTGTTTTCGTGCTCTCTCTTTCTCTCTCCCAAACCGCACGAGAGTCTGCGCACTAGCCACTTCGAACTCACATTTTCGTTTTATCGTCGATCGTATTTATTACGTTCTGCATTTGTTTTTGTCATTATTTTTATTATTTGTTTATGTAAATAACACGTGTTGGTTAAAAACAAACTGTGACGCACTATAAACATAATGGTAAGGCTTCTGCTTTCGTGCTCTCTCTCTCTCTCCTAAACCGTACGAGAGTCTGCGCACTAGCCACTTCCTGCCGCATTTCCGTTTCATCGTCAATCGGTTTTACGCCCATCGCGCCATAAGAAGTTTCACTTCAAAAAAAAATTTTAAAAAGTCTATCCGTTTAGGAGAAATGCCAATTAAAAATATTTCCCTTTCACTTCCCCGCGAAACCTACGTCATCGCGTTCAGCGATCGCCACGCCGCGCGACTTGTCCCCACTCCACGGACCCATTTTGCCCCGACGAAGCCCGACTCAGTATATGAAAAGCGAGCTAGTAGTAGTAGCCGTGCGACGATCGGTAGTACATCATTGCTTTGTTTACCAAGTGAAAGAACCGTTACACCTTTCTGCTATAATTTCATCAAAATGTTTAAAATCAATTGAAATATACGTGCAAGAAGAAGGAGAGGAAGCCATTTGACGGTGGGGAGCATGTATGATATAGGTAATAATAATATCGAGTACGAGATTAGAATTTAAAGAGTCTGTGTTTGAAAGTGTCAGAAAAATGTCTACAAAAAAAGGAGCAGTTCGTTAATGATGATTTTCACAAGGAAGCCACCAAATCACCAGGTATGTCATTGAATATTTTGTGTTAAATATTTCCTTGAAAAATTTACAAAATTTGTGGAAAGTATTATATTATCAACGCAGCCATCCATTTGAATATGTTTAAAAATTGAACTGTATCAGTTTTAGTCAACTGAAACTGAGAATATTAGTAAAACGTTAGACTGAATTTTTGTAGCAGTAATTACATATTTATTATTAGAAACTAAGTGAAGGTATTGCTTATAATATAAATATGTATATTATGTTTCAGTGAATTTTACTATTCCGAGTAAATCGTAGCGCTGCTCACCGATGACATCACAGCGAAGCTGTTTAGCTTTCTTCTATAGGTAGTGTTGTGTTTATAAAGTAATATACTAGCATTTGTTTACCAAGCGAAAGAACCGTTACTTCGAGATTTTCCGTCGAACCTTTATATAGACATTTGGCGTACAATATGTTTTTCAGCCAAAAATTGCTTCTTTTACCACGTTTTTATTATTTTCATATAGGTGTCCTGATTACCCTATTTAATATTTTACGCTGTTAGTTGAGGACGTTTACTCGCAATGTATTAAATAATCAATAAATAATGAAATGAATAAAATCTATATACTTTCTCAGAATTTGCAAGGTATATTAAAACGTTTGTAACAGACCTGTACAGCGGGCTCAGTACAGCTCTGTTACGAACGCGAAGACTCGCGTACAGCCGAAGCGCGCCGACCGATCCCGACCGAACCCGAATCCGCGCGAAGCGATTTCACGCCTCATAACCAGGCGCGACATTGTATTGCGCGTCTTCCCGCGTTTTCGCGCCCCGAAGCAGACGCCGCACGAGCGATTCCGCGAATCGCTCGTGCACACCGCAACCCGCGCCCCCCGCAGTAATCACCGAATTTGCCTATAAAAGGCAACGCGGAAGACGACTCGCTCTCTTTCTGAGTCCAGCTGGCGAGCCGCCTAGACTGAGCGGACCACCGGTAAGCGCCTTGCCTTGACGAGCCGTCAATCTCCCGACCTGACCGTTCCCGATACCCGAGCAACGCGCCGTTGCATCCGCACCGTCCACCGTAACAGCTTCGCGCCGAAGTTCCCGTCGCCGTCTCCACGAGCCGTCGAGACACCTTTTGCAACGCGCCGTTGCTTCCTCGCCCGTTCCACGAGCCGTCGAACGAATCCTTCGAAACAGCTTCGCGCCGAAGTTCCTTCCGCCGTTCCAACGAGCCGTCGGAACACCTTCTGCAGCGCGCCGCTGTATCCTCGCCCGTCTCACGCGCCGTGAACGATTCTAACCTTCGCCTCACGCGCCGTCGAAGCTCCTGTCACCGTTTCACGAGCCGGTGAAACCCCGGGCAACGCGCCGTTGCTTCCTCGCCCGCTCAGCGCGCCGTCGAGCGAATCCTTCAAAAGCTTCGCGCCGAAGTTCCCGTCGCCGTTCCCACGAGCCGTCGGAACACCCGGTGCAACGCGCCGTTGCCTCCTCGCCCGCTCAACGCGCCGTCGAGCGACTCTCACCGTTACCGCTGACCTGACCGACCCTGAATACCCGTTACCGCGAGCCGCCGGTTCCCGTACCCTAGTAAGTCGACGAGCCGTCGCGGAGAGTCCGCTCATCTGCCTCGACGAGCCATCGCCCGTCGCCGACCGACAGATCCGCGAACCGCGAATCCGCGTACGCGCACCCGCGAACCTATCGCGATCGGCATCTTCGCGAGTCGCGGCCCCGTGAGACACAAAAACTATACCTAGTGTTATGTTCATTTCGCTCCTGGTCCGAACTACCGTTTCCGTCCGCTTCCCTCGCCGCGAACCCTGGCTCGGCGAGCCATTCAGCAACGAGGGAGAGATCCGGTTGTAACGAGATTTCCGGACTCGTTACACGTTTTTTCTTTTATTTAACACTATTCCTACCGACACTTCACGTATACCTATTCCTACCGCGACCGGTCAAATGACCGGTCTTTAGGACAACTTATATTTTTTAAGGGGAGATTTTTTTTTCTTAAAATGATCTCAGGAATCTTCGGAATCGGTTATCGTAATCATGCCTTTTTTTAATATAGCATGAAGATAATAGACAATTTGACAGTATAAAAAAATATAGTTTCTTTTATTTAGGAGTATATAATTTTTTATAGTCATAGTAGATAAGACGGTGTAAGAAAATCCGAGGTTCTGGAGGGCTTCGGATACCAATGAGGCAAATAAACACTGTGAGGCTGATAGGCGAGCGAGAACTGTAAACACTTTGAAGTGCCGTAAAGCAGTTTCTGGAGAGACTTTTCGGCTAATATTATGTCACAACTGCATTACCTTTCGTTTGTAACGATTTTATAGTTTCGGAATTGAGTCTTTGAAAGAATACTATTACAAAAATAATGTTCAATAACTTTGGAATCACATAACAAATGCATGTAATAGTGTAATAGCATAAAAAGAGATGCTGTAATGATGGCAACAATGAGAAATGTAATACAAAGAGCGGTGCTCTGTATCGTAGAAAAATGAATCGCAGTTCCAACATCTGATGTAACTTGATTTTTTTGTAAGAAATAAGTTTTTATGAAAGTTACGTTTGCATAACCCTGTATATGTATTCAGTTTAATTGAAAACGTGGGATTCTACTTAGATTTTGGTAAACACACATCAGTATAATAATACTTTGTAAACACCACACTGAGCTTCTTCTGCGCGACTAATTTTGTTTTTAAATGAAAATATATTTATTCATTTTGATTGAAAACGTGGATTCTACTTAGATTTTGGTAAACACACATTAGTAGTTTTATTTTATTTTTGATTTTACTTCAACTCGCCCGTAAGACGGCGCAATCTATCTCTATATGTCTGCAGTCGTAACATAACCATGTATTTCTAACCTTTCCGTTTGATCCTACTACCGAGCATTTTATTCGTTGCGATATATTCCAAAATGTTCGCTATCATTCTAAAGATCATTGGTTATCCCAAATCGGTGGACCGGGGTTCGAATCCTGTCGGGGTAAGAAATTATTTTTCTCCGTTCATTCTCAGTTTAAATTTTCGCGCTCCACTTTCCACTTCCGTAACGTCGACTCGTCACATCCGTTATTTTAGAAAATTGTTACCCTCAGCAAAGAAGTTTCACTTCAAAAACAACGAAGAAAAGACAACACAACGACAGACACTGAATTGATGGTCATCTGTAAAGGATTACCATATTTTCGCGGAGTTTTTATGCGTGACGATTTACCGCTGCGCGCGTGGGTAAACGAGCGAGGTATAGTCAATCTAGATAATAGTCGTGGGCCGGGAACGCACTGGGTCGCCTTGATAAAACACGGCTCACGCGTCAAATACTTTGATAGTTTTGGGAATCTTCAACCACCGATCGAATTGATTCGCTATTTCGGCGCGAACGCGACGATCTTATATAACCACAAACGTTTTCAAAACTACGACGAAAGCCTGTGTGGACAGTTGTGTGTGAAGTTTCTCCGAGAAACTATGATATAAATTCTCTGGAAAGAGTCTTTCTCTGCATGATGCATGCGAAAAAGTCATTTACGTTCACGTTGTCGGGAAAAAGCAGCGTACTGTCGTCCAAGTACTTTCCACCCATAGACCTGAGCAATGGCGAATACGAGCTGGGATTGCTCGATTTGCAAACATATTACACGATACCGAACATCAGCGTCAACATTGGAAACAATCGATTCTACTTTGGCGAAAAAGACGAGGAGATCATCATACCCGACGGTTCGTATGAATTGGAAGCGATAAACGCGTACTTGAGACGTGAAATATGCGCACGACATCCTCCAAAAAATGTTGATGAGTCATCCACCACCACCGATATCGAATATCCGCTAGTCTTACGAGCGAACAACAACACCATGAAAAGTGAAATTACATGCAAGTATCAAATAAACTTTACAAAGCCTTGCAACGTGGGATCTATCCTAGGATTTTCTACAGATCGTGTTTTACCACCGAACGCGTGGCATACGTCGAACGTACCTGTGAATATCATCAGCGTGAATATCATACGAGTGGAATGTAACATAACTACCGGATTGTACGACAATGGTAAACTCGTTCATACGATCCACGAATTCGCGTCCCAGGTACCACCAGGGTATAAATTGTCGGAAACGCCTGCGCGAGTCATTTACCTTCCGATCGTTGCGCGAGTAATTGACGATTTAACGATTCGCGTAGTTGACCAATACGGACGTTTGATTGATTTCCGAGGTGAAGAGATCACGGTGCGACTACACGCGCGACGAAGCAATGCTAATTCATAACAATACGGCGTCCCATACGTTGAACAACAGCAGCAGCAACACATTGATTTGCAAGAAACTAACCGCTGAAAAAAAACGTAAAGTCGCTGATTTGTAAGAAATTAACCGTGGAAAACGCCAAGTATTTACGATCTTTGGGATTTATTGTTAAAAAGTGAGAGGAAAAAAAATCATGTTTGAAGACATTTTGAACATCTCCGAAGCGCCGATCTTCGACAATCGCATAACGAAGATTGAACTGCATACGTACAATCCATATGCCAACACAACGTTTGAAAACAGCGATGAGATAAGGATACCCATTCAACAGCAAGATCTATACACGCTCCCATGCAGAAGCTTTCTGTATGTCGAAGGAAAACTTAGTTTACCAGGAAAACTCGAATTACCTGTGGAGGGATCGACCATTGAAACGGTGTCTCTCGATAACAATGCCGTTCCGTTTATGTTCGAGGAAATACACTACGAATTGAATGGGGTTGAAATTGATCGGTCCAGAAATCCTGGTACTACGACGACTCTGAAGAATTATGTGAACCTATCCGCGATGATAAGCAACGCGTTGTCCAACGCAGGCTGGACGCATAAGAACCAGGAGCAGAGGGAAATCGCAACGACTACGGCGGCGATAAGCTTCAACTTTTGCATACCTATGGGCGTTTTATTGGGATTTTGTGAAGACTACAAACGTGTTGTGATAAATGCTCGACACGAATTGATTTTGATTCGCTCGCGTACTGATGCGAACGCGTTGTACAGTCCTTCCAACAACGTGAAACCTATTCTGGATCTGTACAAAATTCAATGGCGAATGCCACACGTCATGTTGGATGAAATACATAAGTTGTCAATGTTACGTATTTTGGACAGCAATAGACCGATCGGTATGAGCTTTCGATCGTGGGAACTGTACGAATATCCTCTACTACAGACGACTACGAAGCATACCTGGGCGATAAAAACAGCTCTGCAAATGGAAAAACCACGATATGTGATATTCGCTTTGCAAACCAATCGAAAGAATAACTTGACGAAAACGGCTACGCAATTCGATCATTGCACATTGACAAATATTCGACTTTACTTGAACTCGGAAACCTATCCGTACGATGATTTAAATATTGATTTTGAGAAAGGTAAATGCGCATTGCTCTACGACATGTATGTGAAATTTCAAGAATCGTACTATGGAAATGGTGAAGCGCTATTCGATGTCATGGATTTCTTGCAATACGGTCCGCTCGTCGTTCTCGATTGTTTCCGACAAAACGAGGCGTTAAAAAATGCTACGGTCGATGTGCCAATCGAATTCGAATGTCGAACCGATGTCCCCCCATCGACAACAGCCTACTGTTTGATGATACATGACCGCATCGTGGAGTACAGTCCATTGACAAACATTGTTCGAAGAATTACTTAAACCGCTTATATCTATAAAAAATATATACTTTATCAAATAAAAAAATTATGCGAAAGATCTTTTTTATTTAAAACAATCCTCCTCCTCATCCTCATACACATTCTCCCTTATCTTTCAAAATGAAAAAAAAAATCACACATAAAATGCTGGAATAACCTTTCAATTTTATTTTATTAGCATTACATCTAAGCCTAAAGCCAACAATTCTGTATCTATTAATGAATTGAGTTCAAAATCTTCATGTTCCACAATTGCTTTTGCAAAATCATCGGTAACATTAGATATTATTTGCATAAACTTACAACATTTTGTCTGTACAGAATATAGGTTCTCAGATAGCCATGAGTACATGTGATCAATACAATATTCCAAATCAAACAATTTTCTCATCGTTTTCTGAGTAATCTGTATACACATAGTCGAATTTGATAATTTTGCAAGCCGTACATAATCATTTAACCGACAGAATTCCACAGTTATGTCACCAACATGCACCGCATTCCCTGAGTTGACAATGTTCCGCATAATATCTTCTCTCTTCCGTAGAAAATCTTTCCACGTAGCCATAGACAATTGAATTTCATTGCCTTGATTGTCTCCTATAGCCAACTCAACGTGGCAGCAGCCACCAATTCGAACCCCAATGTCAAGGTACTTGTAGAATGTATTCGTCAAGGGATACCTCCTGCCCAATATACGCACCGCACGCGTGATTCTCTGTTCTGAATTATCAGCGCTGATAAGAAAAGAAACAATTAGGAAAGAAAATTCTTTTTTCAGTAGTTACAAAGAAACAATTATGAACAATATTTTTAGCGGTTGCTGCAGTACTTACTGTGTGTGTAATTGTGTAGGATTGAACTCATTATTCTCTTGCGCTGCTCGAGAGTTGACGGCTGCTGACCACATAATTGACACTTTGAGGATGTAACCAACAATGATGGCAATATGACTCTGTATTGGAACCGCTCGGCACGTAAATTGGAAAACACAATATCACACACGAAATATCACTCCGTATAATGACCGTTATTGTCGACGTATACTTATGGTATAACTTCGTAATGCCACTGTGACGAGCAATTTATAATGCATACCCCTACCACCAATTACATGCAAAGGGATATCATATTCCGAGGACAATCGAATAGCGTCTCAAATGAAAAAACATGTTGACGTCGCAGTTTTCTGCACGTGTTTGGCCTCCCCTCTCTCATAAATTCCGTTATACTGTTCGCACACGTTCAAGGTTAATGATGAGTCATACCCCCCCCACAAATGAGTCATCCTCCTTCCACCGCGATGAGTCATGTTCGGACACGTTCAAGATTAATGATGACTCATACCCCCCCCTCCCACAAATGAGTCATCCTCTTTCCACCGCGATGAGTCATGTTCGAGCACGATCAAGGTCAAACTTGAAACGTAACACCGGATGTGATACCCCCAATGGAGGGTGATAAGTGGGGGTGGGGGGAGGGGGCATGTGGGGGAGGGGGAATGACCCAGCGGTGGGGGGAGGGGGGAATGACCCAGCGGTGGGGGAGGGGGGAGGTCAATGACTCAGCGGCGTGGGGGGGGGTGTCTACCACCACCACCCAGGGGGGGAACCCCCCCTGGTCTAGAAAAGATATAGTATACCTACTAATTTTGTATGCGAATGTTTAAAAAAATAATGTAATTAATATTACGTATATATGTACCAAAGAGCAAGAAGCAGATGTACTCACAAAAGGTTTACTAAGACAAGATTTTGAAAGATTAAGAAATTATATTGGTTTAAACGCATAAAACAAGAGAGGGTGGTTACCAAAGAATGTATTTTTTGCGTTAAAAAGGATCATAAGAGTGAATGTATGAAACAAGAGGGGTGATTACCAAAAGAGTGTATTTTATTTTGCGTTAAAAAGGATTATAAGAATAAATGTATGAAACAAAAGGGAGTGATCACCAAAGAATGTATTTTGCGTTAAAAGTTTAAACAAAATGAAAAGAATAGAAACCAGAGAGGGTTAAATTAAATACAGAGATTCAATAATTTTTTTTTTTTTGCGATTATTGTTAAAACAAAAGAAATGAATTGTGAAAAGATGAAATGCATTAAGAGAGGGTGTTGAGAATAATGCATTACATCTTATACTCGATTGTGGATTCGCCTTTAGGCAAGTGTGAGCGCGAGAGTGTGAGGATGAACGAACTGCTTCACTTCGGCAAGCAATGGCATAGTGAAAGGTTGCGTCACATTGTACATAGTTATGGACGATGTCCATTGTGATTATAATAGTGAATTATAAGAGTTGATTATAATGGTATATGTATAATATAATAATTAAAATAGTGTAATAAATATTGTTTATACTACAAACTACAATTTCATCCGATTAATCCAGAATTCCACAAACCACAGTGAGAACTGTTGGCAACCCATTGGGAGAATCGTCGTTTCCACTGGTGTTGTTCAGGGGCATACGGTAACATTTTGCCCTAACGTTTTCCAAGCTAGCAGAGACAGTGCTGAAAGTGTTGAAAGTGGCACACTTGAAAATGCCTACAGCAGAAGACTTTAATATGATATCATAAAACTGATCTACATCCTGAAACCGTGTTACGCCTGATTGAAAAGTATTTTTATACGGACAAATAGACGAAACGATGCAAATCGAGCCGTCGAAATTAAAATATTTTATTTGATGCAGTAATTTTTGAAAATAGTATTAGAAAATAGTATTTTATTTTAAGAATATTGAAAATATTTGGACTTTGTCTTTATTTTCAATTTCAATTTTAAATATTATTGCTGGAATTATAGTTCACATTCAATAGATTTATGAGTAGAAATTGTTTCCTGGTGATAAGATACACTGTATGTTTATCAACAAACCTTAGTAGCCACAAAAAATACAATATTCTATTTTGTGTTTGAGATTATCAAAATAGAAATATTTTATTTTGTGGTTCCGATTGTTAAAATAGAAATATTTTATTTTAGAAATTGTATATCTTATTTAAAATACTATTTTCTTTAAGCAAAATAATGTCGACAATATTAAGTAGTATTTGAAATATTTGTTTCGCCAAATAATGCCCACCTCTGCATAGGAGCGTGGACAGTGGTGGAAGAATCACCAACTCCCTCACTGTTATTATGACATTCAATTTCAGTCATTCTATTGGCCAACTGTTGCAGAGGTTGCCCCGGCTTTCTGAAATCATTTCTAAACAACGACATGTTGCTTTCATATGGGAAGAACTATATCGCACATAAGTTTCATTAAAATCGGCTTGTACCAACTGTATATGTTCCCTTGTCGGTATGCTTTGTTAGGACCGAAGCGTTTCGTTATTTTATTGCCTGCTACGGTCACCAACCGAAATTCAACGACTGTTTGCTCGACAGTACTTATGCTATATTAATACCGAAATAATGCCGAAATGGAAAAACCGAAATAGTTAACTGTCGCAAGGGTAAGGTCTAATAACAATAACACATAAATGGTAAAAAGGTAAAACAAGGCGTCGTAAAACCGGTAAAACTCTCCGTGCGAAGGAATAAGCGGGGTTCCGAATTCAGGTGTGTAAACTCTCCACTGACGACATATCTACCGTGTCCGTAATAAAACGTTAAGCCAAAGACCTTCCAAATGTGCTCCCCATTAAGTGATTTTCAATCTTCATTTTTAGGTACCTGGTTCTTAAAAATAAACTAACGCTTTATTAGTAACGTTTACGGAGGGAAAAACCAATTTCTTCTTAGTGGAATAGGAAATTGAGGCCTACGAGGTGCTACCGGTGTGGCCGTGCCCAACGTTAAAAGAAGGATGTGCGTCTTATCTCTGCTATAATGAAGTAACTAGACTGCGGATGTTTATGCAAGTGCATATTTTTGTAGAAAATGGGTATACAAATGGGACCTGCACAGAAATTTATATCATGATTAGATGCTTCCAAAAATATATGTTTTATTTTGCATATTTTGCATTCTGCATATAATGTGCATAGTGCATATTTTTTGCATTTTTCTCGTGCAATAATAATCAAAAATAAATAGCTCTACCTCACACTGGTTCCTCTGTTATTATTTTTGCTATTGTGCCAGTCAGTGTGCTTTGCATTTAAATCTCCTGCTGACTGTGTGATTTTGAATGGATAGTTCGTTAATCTTCGTGTTGTTTGTTACTATCTGACAGAATGATTTATCTAGTTCGACACAGTTCGGGGTGAATGTATGTTTTTTATCTTTTTCTGTTTGGGAAGCTATTTTTTGTGCTTCTATTCTTTCTTTTAACTCTTCCAGGTGGGGGAAAAATAGCTGAAAGAGTACATTAATTTGAATTCATGCGTTCCAGGATAGCTATGGGTGAACTAATTTTGTTTTCATTTTTGTATCAATTTTTTACTTTATTATTCCGTTCTGAGTAGTACGTCTGGTAAACAGATGCATCACCAAAATGTTCTCAAAAGGATTTGGAAAATTTTTCTTTGCTTACCTTGCTAATCGTACGATATGTCTTCCGTGCGAATTAGAGCCTGTATGTGTCAAAAAATTCAATATCGAACAGCATTTCTTTTATCGCCATTCGGAAGAGTATGCTTCGTATGGAGTTAATAGAATAAAATGGAAATTATTTCATACTGTTTAGTGCATTTGTTTAGCGCGTTTCGAAGTCGGTTTAATTTTTTTTTATAAAATTTTTTTATTCAGTAGTCGAAAGCGCTAGATCAAAGATCGAACTAGGCCGTGATCGCCTTCAAAGATAATTTGCATTATTCGGTAGCATGTAGCTGTCGCAGCTTTATGAAAATAGCAACATGCGCAGTTGAATGCTTGCAAATAATGCGAATTCCGCCTTGTAAATGTAAAAGTAGAACTTTTGAAGACGACCGATGTATTTAATTTTTTACTGTGAAGAATCTTTGGTGATACATTATCACTAAGAGTTTGAATTAGATTATTAATGAATTCGGAGGATTCTAGTTTAGCTTCTTAAGTCATTCCAAATTTAATTGCAATGAAAGGTAAGCCGTGGGTGCGTGCCCAGTGCATTCGTTTTCGTCCGATGTCCGACATTTCAAATGTGTGGGTTGGCCCGTCTGTGAGACCCCTCTAGTTTCGTCCGACGTCGACCAACAGGACGCCCCTCGCGCGATATACAGGGTGTCCCAAAACTACCCTAGGAGCCGAAAATGGGAGGTTCCTTGGGTCATTTGAAGCGACATTTTCCTTTGCAAAAATGGCGTCCGCGGCTTTGTTTAGGAGTTATTAACGAAAAACACGGACCAATCAGAGCGCGCCCTGGGCCGCCGTGCCGCGCGGCACCGGCAGCCGAGCGTTGGTGGTACGCCGTGACATCGCAACGAACAAGAGTTTCTCGATGATGTAAATTCTCTCCGATTTCAACGAGCTTTGGATATGTGGTCAAGACCATTATTCTGAACAACATTTCTCTTTAAAGTTTTTGGCTGTCGGCTTTAGTTTACGAGATAATCGCGCGAATAACGTTACCCGAACGAGAGAAGAAGCAGAAACTGATTGTTTTAAAAACTCACTTATTCAGCCATAAATCCATTTGCTGCTTCGAAATGTGTGTCAATGGGTCAGTCGGTGACGAACTGCACAGATGTCTGCAGGTACACGACAGTACCGAAATCCAAGGGGCGTACGGCCAGGTCGACGAACTACACAGCTGGGGTGATAGCAGGTATACGACACTTTGACGGATACGCAGTCAACGATCTGGACTTTCCACTTTCACTTTCAAATCGATAAATAAATCATATGTTTATTTCACACAGATGCACTAAGAACAATTGCAATATCACTTGTATTACAGCACAAATCACAACAATCAGATAACGTGATCACTAGCAAACGTAAACTTTCGAAAAGAAGAACATCCCGAATTTTTTCTTCACTTTCACAGTCGAGGCACTAAATTCCTTCGAAATTGACCTGCCGCTTGTTGTCCATAAATAATTCTTGTTGTCAGGCCAGTAATTGCACCGCTGGTGGTAGCTGTCAAGTACGCGATCGCAGTCAAATCCAAGGGCTGCAAAAGGAGGGCAACACGGCAAGTGCGTCCAGGTCCACGCATCTGTCACATAGCACGTAGCAGGTAGTTCTTACGTTATTCCTGCGTTAAAGGGTCGTTCTCCGACGGCAGTCTGATACGTGGACGCTCTCGTTTGATTCGCCTTACAGCGGCAGCAGCATTGAACCCGCTGCGGACGTACGCGACAAAGATGTAGATGAATTCTTTTTCGACCGTGCACTTTCAACTTCTGCAAAACACGTGATTTTTTAGAATGTTCCTGTATCCTCAGTTTTGCTTCGTGGTGGGGATATTTGGGGCGGTGTACGCAGCTTTTTAGGGAAACTGCAGTCAGTCCAAGTCTCTGCCACATAATGTTCACGTCGCAAGAGAACTTCTACATCTTTGTCGCGTACGTCCGCAGCGGGTTCAATGCTGCTGCCGCTGTAAGGCGAATCAAACGAGAGCGTCCACGTATCAGACTGCCGTCGGAGAACGACCCTTTAACGCAGGAATAACGTAAGAACTACCTGCTACGTGCTATGTGACAGATGCGTGGACCTGGACGCACTTGCCGTGTTGCCCTCCTTTTGCAGCCCTTGGATTTGACTGCGATCGCGTACTTGACAGCTACCACCAGCGGTGCAATTACTGGCCTGACAACAAGAATTATTTATGGACAACAAGCGGCAGGTCAATTTCGAAGGAATTTAGTGCCTCGACTGTGAAAGTGAAGAAAAAATTCGGGATGTTCTTCTTTTCGAAAGTTTACGTTTGCTAGTGATCACGTTATCTGATTGTTGTGATTTGTGCTGTAATACAAGTGATATTGCAATTGTTCTTAGTGCATCTGTGTGAAATAAACATATGATTTATTTATCGATTTGAAAGTGAAAGTGGAAAGTCCAGATCGTTGACTGCGTATCCGTCAAAGTGTCGTATACCTGCTATCACCCCAGCTGTGTAGTTCGTCGACCTGGCCGTACGCCCCTTGGATTTCGGTACTGTCGTGTACCTGCAGACATCTGTGCAGTTCGTCACCGACTGACCCATTGACACACATTTCGAAGCAGCAAATGGATTTATGGCTGAATAAGTGAGTTTTTAAAACAATCAGTTTCTGCTTCTTCTCTCGTTCGGGTAACGTTATTCGCGCGATTATCTCGTAAACTAAAGCCGACAGCCAAAAACTTTAAAGAGAAATGTTGTTCAGAATAATGGTCTTGACCACATATCCAAAGCTCGTTGAAATCGGAGAGAATTTACATCATCGAGAAACTCTTGTTCGTTGCGATGTCACGGCGTACCACCAACGCTCGGCTGCCGGTGCCGCGCGGCACGGCGGCCCAGGGCGCGCTCTGATTGGTCCGTGTTTTTCGTTAATAACTCCTAAACAAAGCCGCGGACGCCATTTTTGCAAAGGAAAATGTCGCTTCAAATGACCCAAGGAACCTCCCATTTTCGGCTCCTAGGGTAGTTTTGGGACACCCTGTATATCGCGCGAGGGGCGTCCTGTTGGTCGACGTCGGACGAAACTAGAGGGGTCTCACAGACGGGCCAACCCACACATTTGAAATGTCGGACATCGGACGAAAACGAATGCACTGGGCACGCACCCACGGCTTACCTTTCATTGCAATTAAATTTGGAATGACTTAAGAAGCTAAACTAGAATCCTCCGAATTCATTAATAATCTAATTCAAACTCTTAGTGATAATGTATCACCAAAGATTCTTCACAGTAAAAAATTAAATACATCGGTCGTCTTCAAAAGTTCTACTTTTACATTTACAAGGCGGAATTCGCATTATTTGCAAGCATTCAACTGCGCATGTTGCTATTTTCATAAAGCTGCGACAGCTACATGCTACCGAATAATGCAAATTATCTTTGAAGGCGATCACGGCCTAGTTCGATCTTTGATCTAGCGCTTTCGACTACTGAATAAAAAAATTTTATAAAAAAAAATTAAACCGACTTCGAAACGCGCTAAACAAATGCACTAAACAGTATGAAATAATTTCCATTTTATTCTATTAACTCCATACGAAGCATACTCTTCCGAATGGCGATAAAAGAAATGCTGTTCGATATTGAATTTTTTGACACATACAGGCTCTAATTCGCACGGAAGACATATCGTACGATTAGCAAGGTAAGCAAAGAAAAATTTTTCCGTGTTTTGATTTGATCCGATTTGATCCGATGATTGCTCCGTGTTTTTCGTTAATAACTCCTAAACAAAGCCGCGGACGCCAATTTTGCAAAGGAAAATGTCGCTTCAAATGACCCAAGGAACCTCTCATTTTCGGCTCCTAGGGTAGTTTTGGGACACCCTGTATATATTTTGCCCGACGTCGGACGGTGTAGCGTTCACTTCAAACAATTTTCATGTCATCAATTTTGAAGTAACCGCGTTTTTAAAGACGGGTCCGTAAAGAGAACATTTATTATTTTTATTTTTCAATTTTCTGGTGCTATGATAGCAATGCAACTGTTTAAAAACACAATTGCAAAATTAACTGTGAAAACAGATATTTTTCCAAATGAAATAATTTTTATTAAATAGACTTATGGTATCACTATATATATATATACCTGTCAACCCTCCGGGTCAACCCTCACACCGTGTGCAATGACTCTTTTACCTGTCCTCCACCTCTATGGTGAGCACGTTGAGATGGGATTAACAAAAATAGATTTTTTTTCAGATGTTAGAAAAATCTTTTTACTAGATAATGCATAAGAAAATTTTCTTAAAAGTTACAATTGCGCGGTATTTCGAAGATAAATGTGAAGGTTACGATTTTTATCTTTTTTATCTGTGTCTATAATAAAAATGTAAAATATGCCATCTGGAGAATCAAGTGAGTTATACAGGGGCGAGTGTCATAGTATGACGATCTCAAATAACTCTTAACTTGTTTGTTGTACGAAACAAATGTTCAAACAAATGTTGCATCGTTCGTAGAGGGATATACAGTTATTTTGGGTCTATAAAATTGCTGAATATTCTTTAGACATTCTGAAATAAGGGTCGGCAGCGTTTGTCCTAAAATCACATCCTTTCGACAAAATCGTCCGATCGGCACCAACACATTCCTCCCAAGAATTATGTGAAATAACGAAGTTTCGCAATTGCATTTTTAGCGGTTTCACACCGACATACCTGGCCATCGGGTTACCCGGCCGTGTTTATTGCATCACTTGGTTACGGCTGCAGAGCCTTTGTTGCCTAAATAAGCACCTCGTCGCCCTAGCAGAAAATAAGTCAAATTATTTTTTCGAAGATTTCGGATCCTTTCGCGATTACATTCACGATTACATCCACTAGAAACAGCTCGAATCCTATCGAGTTTAGTCTTGTTCGAATCGGAAGAATACCCCGAACGATGCTAGCAGTACTCCATGAAAAATAAATACAGATACTATGTAGTTACAAATGTATCCGAAGCTTCGGATACATAGAAAAGAGATAAAACGATGAATTTTTTTTTAAATTTAAGCTGAAACTTTGCAGAATATGGGAAAAGCTGTAAGCTGCTATGGCCACCCGGTATATTCTTGATATCGCATATATCGAACACCAACTGTTTGTTACCAACGATAGACAAATGTAACAAAATAAAACGAACGTCTGACGTTGCGAACAGCGACGAGTCTCGTCAGGTCCGTCGTCGGAAAAGGACGTATATCAAAATAAAGTTAATTGATTCCCTTTGTCTTAATCCCGGCCATCTCTTACAAATTCAGAAGTGGGATTAAGGCACCGTTTCGCAATTTCAAATCGGTCGTACGCGAAGTTTAAGTTACGTGACGAACGTTTGTGTAAACTGTGCATATCGTGTCGTTAAAAATGAGTAGTTGTTCCCTTACGGTAGCGGAACTGAAAGAGAGGCTGAAAGCCATGAATTTGCAATCAACCGGTACGAAGGCAGAGTTGATAAAACGTTTATTAGCTGCTGGTGCCACAGCGGAAGATTTAGCCACGACAGACGATGGGTGTACGGAACAACCGGTAGCGGGGACGAGCGACGAGATTCAAAACCGACCTGATACGAGGGAGCTGCTAGACGAGATAACCACCCGCGAGTTAGACGTTCTTAGGAGAGAACGAGACGTCGTTGCACGTGAGAACGAATTACTTAGGAGAGAATTGGCGTTGTTACGGGGGACGTCAAGGTCGGAAACAAGCATATCTGGACGGGCGAGAGTGAAAAAGTGGCAAGAATTAAAAGAAATTGTGGGTGAATTTGGTGGAAATAGTAAAGATTTTGACCGCTGGGAGAAACAGGTGAGAGGACTTCTGTCAACGTACGAGTTGGACAGCCATCAAGCGAAAGCTCTAGTGTGTAGCAGATTGACGGGTCGCGCGTTGAAGTGGTATCATTCAAGAATAGAATGTGTAGAATTAAGCACCGATGAGCTTTTGAAGGAGTTGAAGAGGTTGTACGGGCAACGACTGGATTCTTTGTGTTTGAGACGCGAACTTGAAGCGAGGAAGTGGGCCGTGGAAGAATCTTTCGCCGATTACGTGCACGATAAGACAATCCTTGCAAACCGAGTCCCTGTTTCGGAAACAGAATTACTTAGTTACGTTGTCGATGGTATACCAAATAAGGAATTACAAATACAAGCTAAGGTCCAGTGTTATGAGTCCGTGGAGGAAATACTGACGGCTTTCACGAATGTCAAGTTGCCGTCCGGAAGATCGCAACTATCAGTGGGAGTTCCGTTGTCGGGAAAAGTTGTGCCGTCGGTAAAAGTCGCACCGTCGGATGGGTCTGGTAGACTATCCACACATCACCGAACTTCAGTACTCGGATCGGGAAGGCCACTACCCAGGAAGGGACAAGGATCAGCGAGCACCGTCCGGAGATGTTTCAACTGCAACGAGCCAGGTCACTTCTCAGCTGAATGTACGAAGCCAGCGAGAGAGAGGGGATCCTGTTTTACGTGCGGTCAGATGGGTCATCGAGCGAGTCAGTGCAACACACAAGAAGCGAAGGGCGACGTCAACTGCATCGCGCGCGGACGAAAAGAAAACGATGACTTTCGGCGAGCAGTAGAATTACAGATAAGTGGCGAGAACGGTAGTTTCACTACAAAAGTAAACGCACTTATTGATTCGGGGAGTCCGATTAGTTTTGTTAAAGAAGGTTGCATTCCGAGAGCGTGTTTTACAGCTGATCGCGATTCAGATAGTTATCACGGAATTAACGGTAGCGATTTGAATGTATTAGGAAAAGCGCGAGAAAATATTACGTTACGTTGAGAATTGTACTGGATGAAACGATGAAAAATCCTTTAGTTTTAGGACGAGATTTCATGAAAATTGCCAAATTATCGTTGATTAAAGAAGAAACAGTACAATGTGATGATATAGCTGACATTATGAACATTGAGGTAGATCAGGGTAGCCCGGGTATTAGTGCGGACGACATGTGTTTCGACGAGAGCCTTTCGATTGAAGTAAAGACCCGAGTGAGGGAATTGTTTAATAAAACGTATATTAATGCACAGAGACCAGCGGAACCAAGCGTAGATAACACGATGAAATTAACGATTACGAGCGACAAACCCTTTTCATTTTCACCTCGTAGATTATCGTATGACGAGAAAAATAAATTGCGTTGTATCCTCGACGGGTTATTAGAAAGAGGGATAATTAGGGAAAGCACATCCGAATACGCCTCTCCTATCGTTTTGACGAAGAAAAAGAACGGAGAAATTAGAATGTGCGTAGATTTCCGTACGTTGAATAAAATCACGGTACGCGATAACTTTCCTTTGCCATTGATCGAAGACCAATTAGATCTACTGGAAGGAAAAAAATATTTCACAACGCTGGATTTAAAAGATGGATTTTTCCATGTTAAGATGGACGAAGGATCGGTTAAATTTACATCTTTCGTAACGCCTTTCGGGCAATACGAATACATGAGGATGCCATTCGGGTTAAAAGGCGCGCCTCTTAAATTCCAACGCTACGTCACGGAGATCTTTAAAGAATTAATCAATGAGGGCGAAATATCTGTTTATTTAGACGATTTTCTCATCGCGACGGAGACAATAGAACACCATATTGAAGTCCTCGGGAAGGTATTTAAATTACTTACAGCGAATCTTTTAAATTTACGTTTAGATAAATGCAGGTTTCTCCAAACAAAATTAGATTATTTGGGTTACACGGTAACGAACGAGGGAATCAGGCCGACGGAACAAGGCCTCGAGGCAGTAAAGAAATTCCCTCTTCCGCGAAACCTTCGAGAAGTACAGGGAATTTTGGGCCTGTGTTCGTATTTTCGGAAATTTATTGAGGGTTTTTCCATTCTCGCGAAGCCTATACGATCTGACGAGGAAGGACACGAAGTTTCATTTAGGCGAGAAAGAAAAACAAGTGTTCGAGACGCTTAAAAGTAAATTGTTATGCGCGCCGATATTAAGTATTTATTCTCCACGAGATGAGACCGAGTTGCATTGTGATGCGAGCGCATCGGGGTTCGGCGCTATCCTATTACAAAGAAAAGCTGATAAGAAATTGCATCCAGTTTTTTATTTTTCTAAACGGACGACAGAGATTGAATCACGTTATCACAGTTTTGAGTTAGAAACGCTAGCAATCGTTTCTGCTCTTCGTCGTTTTCGTACGTATTTACTAGGAATTAAATTTAAAATACTTACGGACTGTCAAGCTCTTAGTATGACGTTAAATAAAAAAGAGACCAATCCTCGTATTGCACGATGGGTGCTTGAAATGCAAAATTATGATTATGTGCTAGAACATAGGGCCGGCTCTCGTATGCTCCACGTAGACTCGTTAAGTCGTCAGGTTTTTGTAATAGAAGACAATTCATTCGACAGAAATTTAGCGCTATGCCAACACGATGATAAAAATATCGAGAAAATCCGTACAGAAGTAGAAACCTCGGAAAGTAAATTGTACGAAATGAGGAACGGTTTGGTGTATCGAAAGCTTCGGGATAAAATTTTGTTTTATGTACCGAGCAATTTGGAATCGAGCGTTATGTATAAGTACCACAACGAGATGGGACACGTCGGAATTGAGAAAACGTTGCGGAACATTACGGATAGTTATTGGTTCCCAGATATGAAGTCCAAGATCGAGAAAAACATTCGTGGTTGTTTGAAATGTATTGCATATTCGCCGAACTACGGAAAGTTAGAAGGTACTTTGCACTGTATACTGAAGGGGGATACACCTTTTGATACGCTGCATGTTGATCATTTGGCTCCTGTTTCGAGATCGCACAAATCGCGTTACAATTATATATTTGTTGTAGTCGACGCGTTTACCAAGTATATAAAGATGTATCCCACTAAAACAACGAATACCGCCGATCTTATAAAGTGTTTAAAATCGTATTTCGAGCATTATAGTCGACCACTGCGTATCATTTCGGACCGAGGAAGTTGTTTTACGTCTCGTGAATTCGACGAGTTTACACAGGAATATAATATACGGCATGTTATGATAGCAACCGCTTCTCCTCAAGCGAACGGACAGGTAGAAAGATATAACCGCACAATTTTGCCGATGATCGCCAAGTTGATGAGTGAGCGTGGTGTGGTATGGCATAATGTATTACGAGAGGTGGAATTTGCGTGCAATAATACTGTTTGTAAGTCTACCGACAAAAGTCCGAGTATGTTACTGTTTGGTATAAAACAACGTGGTGAGGTCATAGATGGGTTACGTGATATGTTAGAAGTCAGTGGAAAGATTAGTGTTTCTCGTGATTTGAACAGACTCCGTAAAGAAGCTAGTGAACGCATTTGGAAAAATCAGGAATTGCAAAAACGTACTTTCAACAAAAGACATAAGGCTCCGATTAAATATACGGTCGGAGATAAGGTACTAATAAAGAATTACGACTGTACTCCAGGAGTATCGACAAAAATAATTCCGCGGTTTAAAGGACCATACGAGATCGATCGTGTATTGCGAAATGATCGATATGTAATCAAAGATGTAGAGGGCTTCCAGTTGTCGCAAACGCCATACCGTGGGACATGGGTAGCCGCCAACATGCGACCGTGGCGACCGTCACCGTAAATTTAGATATGTGCATTATGTTTATGTTTAGAATTGTTCTACTTTGTATCGAGTGTGATTAGCGAGTGACTTTAAGGCGCAAGATTTCGGTAAATCGGGATGATTTGTCGTCAGGACGGCCGAAGTTGTAAACTGTAAACCGTAAACTGTTAATATTGTTCATGTTGCGCCACCCGATATAATTATTGTACATATTTCCATAAATCGGGACGATTTGTCGTCAGGACGGCCGAGTTGTAAGCTGCTATGGCCACCCGGTATATTCTTGATATCGCATATATCGAACACCAACTGTTTGTTACCAACGATAGACAAATGTAACAAAATAAAACGAACGTCTGACGTTGCGAACAGCGACGAGTCTCGTCAGGTCCGTCGTCGGAAAAGGACGTATATCAAAATAAAGTTAATTGATTCCCTTTGTCTTAATCCCGGCCATCTCTTACAAAGCAGGGAAATTATGAGCAATTTTTCCCTCTCTGGTTCCAGTAACGGTTCCAGTAAATTCTATTGTATTCAAACCGATGAGGGTTCCAGGATTTTTACCTTTTACCTAAAAAGGTGTCGTTGGCCAAGACTGGTTGTTAATCTTGTTCATGAAGTGTGCGTGAGATTATATCATTGTATATAGTCTGTTGGTGGTTTTCCCGAGACCAGCCGTATAGACACCGAACCATAATGACTCTGCCCCCTCATCAAAAAAGACAGTTGAAAGGGCCTAGCCAAATAAGATGGTCAAAACTGCCCTGAGAGGTTTTTCAATGGCTATTGAACCATCCGATGACTGAGCGAATTCACTGGGGTTCGAATCCTATCGATTTCAAAGTTTTTTTCCATAAATCTAACTTTGTTTTTTCAATTTCTTATTATATCGTTTATCCATGTAATTTTAACAATGTTTTTTTAATATTTAAAAAATTTAAATATTTACCTAAGTAAAATACATACAAAAATAGTTTTGGAGCTTTGGAGTGATTTCATTTCTTGTGCATTTCCTTGGAGCAAACCTTTCTACAAATAAAGGAACGGTAAATTGGGAAATACGCGTACCGAAGTGTGGACGGTTTAACTCTTGCGTTCGCTGCCACCCCCATCCAAAATGCTGGGATTTTTTGGTGGTCAGTTTTTCAACGGTCTTTGTATTCCTCGTTGTTGCGATGCTAGAGTTTTATGATACAGTGTAATACACGTTTATGATCTTATTGTAAAAAGAAAGCGGCCTTTGTGAAAGTGCAGTATCCATAAAAAGCAATATATTTAAACTAAAGAACTTTCTGACCCTTAACTGACACAGTACAAGTCTTTCTTTCAAATAACTGTAAACGGGGATTTCTGTCTCGTACGGTTTTGTTGATTCTTTTGTAATGTTGAAGTGAACTAAAATTCTGCTTATGCAAAATTTATCCTACAAACATCTAAGAATATTTATTAATCAGTTTTTCCTCATAAAATGTATTATTGGCATGAAGATACACAGTTTCACTTTCAATTTGTCACTTTACGAATACTCTCCATACCGACTGTATGTAGCGGCTAGCCTCGCCTAAAATAAAGTAACATTTGGTGTGCAAATGTTGGAGAGGTTTTACGACTCGTGCAACAATAGAAGTCATTTTTGAGGAAACTATCAGGCAGGGTGACTAAGGCATCTGCTAAGGTTGACGGTACTTTTTTCGTTAGCGGCAGTCTCAATAGCCTTGCAAAGAGTCATAAAACCCCGAATTCTTACAAGGTCCAGCTCGATGGTACCCGGGGAATCCCGCAAAGGCCACCCAATAGAAAAATATTTGTAATTTATCTTTATTTTCAATTGCAATTTTAAATATTACTCCTAAAAATAATGGTTGGGATTCGATACATTCCTGAGATTGTTAATTGTTTCTTAACGATAAGATAGACTGTACGTTTATGCGGTTTCTCAGAGTATTATAACAATGTGGAAAGCAAAATATTGTGTTTCATGTTTCAGATTGTTGAAACTGAACTATTTTTTTTTTTGAGGTTCAGAGTGTTTAAATAGTTCGGTAGTTATTACGTTTAGAGGAGGCAGCTCCGAATGACCTTGACCTTGACCTTGACCTTGACAATCATATATCTGAATTGTTTTATATTTCTCGAAGATGAACGTCATTTTATTTTATTTTTAATTTTAAGTTCAGATGCGAGATCAGCTATCCGAAGAACGCCTCAATATCAATTTTCAAGCAGATTCAATAATTTTTAATACGTTTTGAGGTCTTGTCCACGTTTTGGGCTTTGAGCCTTGGGACTTGGGACCACTGTGGTACGTCAAAGAGGGGAACTCAGCGGTTGTGGTGAGGAGGGGGTGAGGGTGGGGGAGGACTGCCCATGGTTCACGACTATACCATCACCGCTGCTGGTTCAATCCTCGTTCTCTTAGCTCGGTTGTAACGTCGTCGTACCATCGCTGTGTGGTGATACTAAGTGACACTCGGGAGTACTTATCCGTGAGTGCTTGTACGTGAGTGCGTATACTTGGTTGATACCCCATTGGATTTTACCCGATTTAACCAGCAGGTGAAAGCAAGGTACGTATATATATATTGTGACGTTGCATTTTTGCCAACGTCCCACGAAATGGTTTGTCGAAAGACCGGGTCGTTCTCCGCTGCCGGAAAAGCGGAGCGAATTGTGGCGAGCGCTCTCCCTGGGCACAACCGAGACATGTGGGCGACATTTCATATTTTGAGCGTCGCGCCAATTTGCGCGACGCAAGTTTGCAGGACCGCCACCGGGTCCCGAGAGGACCCTGGACACTTTTCCCAACGGGAAAATCGAACGCGAGAGGGTCCGGTGAAAAGACCGAGCTGCGGAGGGATCGACCTAGCCCAGGACGGACAACCTGGAGGCGCCGCCAAGGAGCAGAACCGGTCAAAATATATTTCGGCTACCTTGATGTCGCCTCAACCGGAAAGCAACCCGGCTCGCTACCGGATTGGCCAGTGCCGATCGCCTCGAGGAGAAGCGGCAAATCACCAGCCACCGTTGCCGGAGAAGCCGCCAATCACCGGACACCAGGGACCGTCGCGCGGAGCGAGGCCCTTGCCGAAACTCCTAACGGGATAGGCTACGCGTGCCGCGGGGAAAAGCGAGCGGAAAGGGGGGACGCTTCACTTCCGTGTTCCCGAGTCAACGCGTGCGAGATCACTTCTTCGTTGGCCATTGTCGCGATACATTCACGTTATGTTTGCGATTCATTATTGTACTTTGCGACGCACGCTGCCGGAAGGAAGCGAAAATCAGGCTTTTGCGGACCCTTCCAACACCTTGTGGTAAGCTTTTGTCGGATCTAATATCGAATATAGAAGTGATTGCTGTTCGTGTTGGCTCGGTTAGCGTGACGGGTTCGCGATAGTGTCGCGGAAATTCGACGTGCTTTGCGGCTGCTGGCAGCAGCCAGTCCGCGAGCGCATACATCGGTCGAGCGACGGGCGTGCGGGGAAATATTTAGCGAAGTGCTGAGCACTATTTTGTTGTAATTTAGCGAGGATCCGCACGTCGTCGTATTTTCACGCCAACCTCGTGTCGTTCCACGGTGGGACGCCGCCACGTGCTCGCGTCGTATCTTCGCGATTTGTCCCGACGACGAGAAGTCAATTGTAACGCGTATTTCATCGGAATCCGGGCGTGAAACGTGTAGATCGCGCACGCGAACGTTAAGACCACGTGCTGCCGGATTCGACGCGATTTAGAGGAAGTCCAAAGGGACAAGGCGCGGGCGATTTCCATCCGTCGCCGAAGAATTGTAACGCGCCGGTTAACTTCGTCTTTGCTGCCGGTATCGGCCGGCAGCGCGATTATACCAGCTATCGCCAATAAATTCATGTTAACCAATTCCCGAGAGTGTTGATTTCGTGAGAAACCTTCCCGCCGCGGGGAATGCTTCGTATCCGCCCCGCGTAGTATCCTGGACCCGTTCGCGGAAATCCTACATCTGTTGCCGGTTGTCGTAAGCGTATTTTTCGCGTGGCACCTTCTGTGCCTGGCGCCCGAATATTCGCGAGATTTTTAGAATCATCGGTAAGCTTGCGAACCACTTTTGTCCCGGGTGGACCGCGTTTCGTGCGGCCGAACGCGGCCCGGCTTCCGAGCTTGTAAATACCCGGTGTCGTCAAAGTTTCCGCCCTTCTGGCGGGATCGGATTGAAGACGACGTGACAATATACAGGGTGTCCCAGACCACCCGTACCAGCCATTTATAATCTAGATAATAGATTATTTTCAAAAATTCAAAATGTTTCTTTTATAAATCAGAGGCGCTCTATTAAATGGTGATATTTTTAACTTCCGGTTCCGGCTGGAAATAGGAGATTGAGACCGGAAGTTACATTTTTCAAATGGAACATAGTATTTTTATTACGGATTCGAATTCTATGCGAAAGAACAAGAAACTTTTGTCTGAAACATTTTTTCAAAAAATGACATTTTATGTCCTTTAAGTAACCTTCAAAATGAGTCTTGGCGAAATAATGTTTTCACTATCTGCTCTTGGCATAACCCAGAATCTACGACGAGGACGTGGCAGATATCAGATCCCGTGTGTGTGTGTGTGTGTGTGTGCGTGCGTGCGTGCGTGCGTGCGTGCGTGCGTGCGTGCGTGCGTGCGTGCGTGCGTGCGTGCGTGCGTGCGTGCGTGCGTGCGTGCGTGCGTGCGTGCGCGCGTGTGTGGATATTGTGTGATTAAATCAGGTGTTCGAAATGTTCGCCGTTTGCTTCAATGCACTTAATACTACTCTCTTAACACTACTCTCTTCTCGAAATTATTTGTTGCATTCAAAATTTCATCAGTATTTAGAGAGCAAATAGCGTCACGTATTCTGCGAATCATATCATCTTGTGTTGTAGGGCGTTTGCGATATACCAGATCTTTTAGTCTTCCTCACAAATAATAATCAAGAACAGTTAGGTCCGGTGATCGTGGTGGCCAATTATGTGGACCATATTTGCCTATCCATTTATCTGGAAACATGCTGTTTAAGCGTTCACGGGCAATTCTAGATGTATGCGGTGAGCATCCATCTTGCTGCAGAAACATATTTAGGCGCAATTGTATAGGAATATCTTCAAGTAAGGGCGGAAGATCATTTTCAAGGAAATTAGCGTACCGAACACCGTTTAGATTACTTTCAAAGAAAAATGGTCCAACGATGTATTTTTCAATAATTCCGCACCAAACGTTGACCTTCCAAACATGTTGATGATCAATTTGGCGTAACCACTGAGGATTTTTTTCCGCCCAATAACGGCAATTATAAGTATTTACATTGCCGTCACTGTGAAATGTAGATTCATCAGAAAATAAAATTTTCTGATGAAAGTTTGGTGGTTGTTGACGTATCCAATTGCAAAATTCGAGTCTGCGTCTAAAATCAACAACGGTCAATGCTTGGTGAAGAGACATTTTGTACGGACGAAGCTTGTGTTCGCGAAAAATCCTGCAAATCGTGCTATGGCCCATACCAGATTCCATTTCTACACGTCTTACTGAATCATGGGGATTCAACTGAACGTGTGCAAGAATTTCCGACGTCCTTTCGTCCCTAACTGGGCGTCGAATTTTTCTACCTACATTGTGAATCGGTTGAATAATACCTTTATTGATAATTCGTTTAGCTAAACGAGAAAAAACATTATGTGAATGAGGAGTACGATCTGGGTATCGTTCTCGCCACATCCTTGAAGCTGCTCTAAATTGACCACCACATTCCCCTAAAATGTGCATCATATCTGAAGCTTCTGCGTTTGAATACGGCATAGCGAGTCTATGAGAATTCTGTTACACTTATTGTGTTGACAATGTTGATCTGCAGGTCTGCTGCTAGCATGCTGGCAAGAAACTGCTGGCAGCAAGCAAGCCGCTAGCAGCGCTAGCAGAGTCTGACCGCTAAATGTCGTCAGATCAATGTTGTCAAAACATTGGTCCTCATCCCTACTGTGAACACCAGAAAACACACGAACGCACGCACACACGCACGCACGCACGCACGAACGCACGCACGCACGCACGCACGCACGCACGCACGCACACACACACACACACACACACACACACACACACACGGGATCTGATATCTGCCACGTCCTCGTCGTAGATTCTGGGTTATGCATTTTTGAAAAAATGTTTCAGACAAAAGTTTCTTGTTCTTTCGCATAGAATTCGAATCCGTAATAAAAAATACTATGTTCCATTTGAAAAATGTAACTTCCGGTTTTAATCTCCTATTTCCGGCCGGAACCGGAAGTTAAAAATATCACCATTTAATAGAGTGCATCTGACATATAAAAGAAGCATTTTGAATTTTTGAAAATAATCTATTATCTAGATTATAAATGGCTGGTGCGGGTGGTCTGGGACACCCTGTATATATATATATATATATATATATATATATATATATATATATATATATATATATATATATATATATATTGTCACGTCGCTCGGCGATCGGGAGCCGCCAGAAGGGCGAAACCCTTTGCGACACCGGGTATTTACAGGCGGGAGACCGGGCCACGATCGGCCGCACGACACGTGGTCCACCCGGGACAAAAAGGCAATCGCAATCTCGAGGTTTTCGGCAACTAACGCAAATTATCGGGCGCCAGACACCACGGGGTGTCGTATGAAAATTCGAACACGCGAAATAATCCTTTTCCTAGGCCACGAGCTTGCGATGGCCGCGATACGCCTGCGATAGCTATTCTAAGGGCACAGGATAGACACGGAAAGGACGAGAGGCATTCCCTGCGGCGGGAAGGTTTCGCGCAAGAAATCGTAATCAATATTTCGGCAATGTTCAATAAGCGTAGTAGGTTTTCGTGGAAGGGAGCGATGTTCAATAAAGCACAGAAGGATAGTAGGTTAGCGTGTTACCAGTTTGTCCACTTTATTAAAATTTCCTTAATTATCACTCACAAACCCAAATTAACTCTTAGTCAAAAAAACCCGACACCACTTATAACTATTAAAGTAAGCGAGAAAATAGTAGTATAAGTAATTTAAAGGAACTGGCACAAGAAGCGCAAGGGCCTGAATCCTTTTCATAAGAACAGTAACTTTCTTAGAAGGCGGTGAAGCGTAACTGCCGTTTGGCAAGCAATTAGCTGTGACGATCCTGTTCGAAAGGTGGGGGGAGAGGCGACGAGGGACCTCTGTTTTGTCTAGATTCCTTATTATGATTTTGGCAAGCCCGTCGCCTCTCTCCCCCCGTCCTACCTTGTCACACGTGTCGCCAAGGCGCTCGCGTGATCCGAAACAGGCAACAATAATCGTTTATTCAACGAAGGTGTTCATACATGAGCGCCGAGACGGCTCGGCAGCTCGTAAAGATGAATGCCGACGCGTCGAATTCGGCAGCGCTAGATTTTACACGCGTTCGTATCCCGCGCGGGGAATCTACGATCGAATTCAGATGGAATACGCGATCTACGGAAAGCTTCGTTCGTTACGACAATTCGCGGAACACGGATCGAACACGTGGTGGCGTCCCACCGTGGAACGGCATCGAGGTTGGCTAGAGTTGACGACGAAACGCTAAGCTTCGCGCGAGCTATTTTCTCGACGCGAATTCACACAAAACTAATTGGGCTCCGGGCCCCGCAAACGAGTCGGGTTTCGCACGTGCTAAATTATGACGCTTTTACCGAAATCCTCGACCACGAGTCGTCAACTCTTGCGACGCGAACGCGGACCCGCCAAAACGCTACCCGAGCCACACGCGCAAAACCGATACAATTCAAATTATTTAGAGAGTCTGAGTGGCGCTTACCAAAGGCAATCCTGCGGCAGCAGCGGTTGTTCGGCAGCTATCGTGGACGGATCCCTCTACGGCAGCGGTCGCAAAATTACAACGATAAGCAATATTTGAAATGTCTAGTTGATTCTAACGGTGGCGAAGCAATGGCTTCCCATGCGGTGGCTCGGTAACGCGGAAGCGAGGCGTCCCCCACTTTCCTAATTCTTTCCCTCGCGTAACGCTTCGACCAATCGCGAGCTAATTTTCGGACGCTACGCGACGAGCCCTGACCTCCGGAGATTCGCGAGTTCGGTTACAGCGGCGCTCGGTGGTTGGCCGCTTCTCGTTAGCCCGATCGGCTTCGACCAATCCGGTGGCTGGCCAGGCTTCTTCCCGGACGAGGCGACGACAGGATTAGGTTGCTTTCTTCTGGGCACCGTTGTCTTCTGTCGGAGCCTCCAGGTTGATTCTCCTGGGCCGTGCTGACCTTTCGATGTTTTCCTTTCCTTTATGTCCGGAGCCAGTCTTCCCAGCGCCTCTTCTTTGAGGAATCTTCTTTTGTCCAGAGGGAAAGAAGTTCGGGTCTCCCTGGGACCCGACTACGGTCCTGCAAGATCGCGTCGCGCAAATTGGCGCGACGCTCAAAAATATGAGTTTCTCGTCTCATGGGTCTCGCGCGTGCCCAGGGAGAGCGCTCACACCGATCTCGATCGTGTCTTACTGTCAGAGAGTGATCCGGTCTTCCGTTTCCCGGTTCGGAGGGACGCTGGCCAAATGCCACGTCACAATATATATATATATATATATATATATACATTTTTTTTAAATCGGTTATTCGAAATCATTTTGACAATGCCTAGTAAAAGCTCACGAACGTCGTTACCGTGGAAACCATTTCGGGAATTGAGTTCGAGTCAAAGACGGCGCGTTTTGAATGCAGTAAGGAACAAGTTGAGGTCGCGTAAAAAAGCAGCACGTCCCAGTATTATCAGTGAACCGGATGTTCCTTCTACCAGTTCTTCTTCGTTCGCGAATTGAAATGTCGAGTCTTTGCAGCAAAATTTTACCGAAATAAACAATCGCGATATGCCAAGCACTTCGAGTTCTTTCACAACGTCAATTCCGTCGCGCAATGATACAGCCCGGCCATCTGCTGTCGCTGTATCAGAACCCTCGTTTCGCGATAGTTTAGCAACTTGTTTCGTGGATAGTAAGCTATCACACACCCAGGCGAATAATATACTACGCGTTTTGAATAAACATTTGTGCTTTCGGCAGTTTCCGAAAACTGCACGTACTTTACTTTCAACGCCGCGCACCAGTGTCACCACGTCTGTGGTGACGCCTGGTTAATATGTTCATTTCGGGGTAGAGTTTAAAATAATAGAATATTTATGTGGAACCCTCGAAACCATTCCCGAAGTCTTAACTTTAGATTTTCACATCGATGGGTGCACGATAGACACCCAGAAACAAATTCAACTTTGGCCCATTCAAATCCGTTTAATAAATATTCGCAATAGTAAGCCGCTGGTTGTAGAAATCTATAAAGGTGCAACCAAACCCAGGGATTGTAACATTTATCTTGAAAAATTTGTCTCCGACATCAATGTGATGATGTCGAAAGGAGGCATTATTTTTCAAGGTAAAACAATCCCTGTGACGTTGAGATGTTTTATAGCTGATGCACCAGCGCGGGCGTTTATATTGAATCACAAGTCTCATTTATCTTCCAATCCTTGTTCAAAATTTAAATTGCGCGGGACCGCAATCGGAAAACGTCGCGTTTTCAGTGGCATAGATCATCCTCCCCGTTGCGATGATGACTATGCCAATAGCCTCGATTCATTTCATCAAAAAGGAAATAGTCCACTAGTTGCCCTCCAAATGGGAATGGTTTCTCAGGTGCCCTTCGAATACATGCACCTTGTTTGTCTGGGCATTGTAAAAAAATTATTATCCGCCTGGGTGTCTGGTAACTATTCAAAGCGAACAAAGTTATCGCGTAACAGTATTTGTACTATTTCCGCGAGAATGGCAGTACTTCATAAGTACTGTCCATCCAATTTTTCTCGACGCCCGAGGCCCATAGAATATTATTCAATTTTTAAAGCAACCGAGTTTCGCCAATTCCTTTTGTATACCGGCCCGGTTGTACTGCACGGGATTTTAGATTCAGGTATTTATACCCACTTTTTACTATTACACACCGCGATTAGAATATTAGTTTCACCCTCACTCATTAAAAATCATTTAAATTTTGCAAAGGCGGCATTGAAAATTTTGTTGTTACTTCCGAACAATTTTACGGTTCCTCCTTTTTATCGTATAATGTACACGGTCTCCTCCACTTGGCGGATGACGCAAGTCGTTTCGGAACATTAGATGCATTTTCCGCTTTCCCGTACGAAAGCACAATGTCCATTTTTAATAGATTAATTAGAACGCCGGGTAAACCTCTCCAACAATTTGCTAATAGGATGGCAGAAGTAACACGGCATGGCAGCACGGAGGGAGGTAGTGGTTCTTCCACTACCACTGTCCATGCTTCCATGAAAAAATTTTTCAATGTAGCCTTTTCCGTAAACGATCGTGACAACTGCTGCCTTTTACGCGACGGCTCAATTTGTATCATCGTATCAATTCTCCCGCGCAAAGATACGTATGAGTTCGGAATTAAACGGTTTCAATCAATAGATACATTTTATGATATTTTATTATCCTCTTCGGAGTTAGATATTTTTAAATGTGCGGCTTTGAGCACAGATGTAACGGTCGTGAGCATGCAAAGCATCAAGTCAAAATGCTATCGAATGCCGTTGAACAGCACCCATGAAAACTGCGATGACGCATTGGGAATCACCCAATGGGTTGTCGCAGTTCTTGGGCACGCTGACGAAACGTAAGGACATTGCACCCTTTCTTTCCTTACGTGGGTATTTTTACCACGTTTTTATTACCACGTTTTTATTATTTTTATTATTACCACGTTTTTAATAGCTCGCTTTCTTGTTTGTTTGTTCGGTGGCAAATTTTGCAATTGATTTTAAACTAACTTCCTGATGAGCTAGAGACTTGAAATCGGGCATATGGCTCAGAATTGGATGACAATGCATCATTCAAAAAAATTTTTTTTAAAAAGTCTATCCGTTTAGGAGAAATGCTAATTTAAAATATTTCCCTTTCACTTCCCCGCAAAACCTACGTCATCGCGTTCAGCGATCACCACGCCGCGCGACTTGTCCCCACTCCATGGACCCACTTTGCCCCGACGAAGCCCGACTCAGTACAGTAAATCCTGATAAGTTGCAAAAACGCTGTTCTCTGACTGAGCAACTTACGAGGTAGACTCGCTTTTTTGATTTATGGCTGGGTCTACCCCTCCGATCGCGCCGAGCGAGACTACAATAGAGCAACGGTGTCGGCGACGGCTACGCACATTGCGACTGTTAACTTTCTTCGTCGATTACACCACTAAATTACAATTGAAACTATATCGTGTTTGGTCTTGTTTTACTCAGAAAGATGCCAGAAATACGTTTTCAAAAAGTCCCATGAAAAATAATGATTATTAAGAAGTTTGAACATTCGATTCATTGAGTCAATGTAGTGGTGGTCACACCGATATACCCGAGCCGACGACAATAGTCGCCGTCCTGCGGCGCGGGGCAGCGTTGACAGGCAGTGGAGTGAGTAGGCCGATGCAACTTACCAGGTTTCTAGCCCGCGCAACTTGGCAGGATTTACTGTATATGAAAAGCGAGCTAGTAGTAGTAGCCGTGCGACGATCGGTAGTACATCATTGCTTTGTTTACCAAGTGAAAGGTATTATAATTTCATCAAAATGTTTAAAATCAATTGAAATATACGTGCAAGAAGAAGGAGAGGAAGCCATTTGACGGTGGGGAGCATGTATGATATAGGTAATAATAATATCGAGTACGAGATTAAATTTTAAGAGTCTGTGTTTGAAAGTGTTAGAAATAATGTCTACAAAAAAGGAGCAGTTCGTTAATGATGATTTTCACAGGGAAGCCACCAAATCACCAGGTATGTCATTGAATATTTTGCGTTAAATATTTCCTTGAAAATGTTACAAAATTTGTTGAAAGTATTATATTATCAACGCAGCCATCCATTTGAATATGTTTAAAAATTGAACTGTATCAGTTTTAGTCAACTGAAACTTCGAGAATATTAGTAAAACGTTAGACTAAATTTTTGTAGAAGTAGTTACATATTTATTAGAAACTAAGTGAAGTTATTGCGTACAAAATAAATATGTATATTATTTTTTTCAGTGAATTTTACTATTCCGAGTAAATCGTCGCGCTGCTCACCGATGACGTCACAGCGAAGCTGTTTAGCTTTGTTCTATAAGTAGTGTTGTGTTTATAAAGTAGTATACTAGTATTTGTTTACCAAGCGAAAGAATCGTTGGCAGAAGTTTAGTATGGTGACAACGCCTGCCGTGGTGGAGATTAGGCGTGTATGGTGAGGGGGGAGGAGGGTAATACGAAACCGAAAGAATTATTGTGCGGAAATGAACGGTTGCGGAGATATTTGCAAAAAACTATAATTATTTAAACATTCTATATCTATATAAGTATTCCACCGATTTTGATGAAATTTAAATATGTTATATATCTACACATTTCGAACAACTTTTTCCTTTGCAAAAACGTCGCCCGAGGCTTTGTTTAAAAGATATTAATAAAAAACACGGATCAGTCAGCGACGCCACGCTAAGAGGGACGTGAAACTAGACTCCGTTCGCTGTAACCGCGCTCTAATTAATCCGTGTTTTTCGTTAACATATTCTTAAATTTACCCTAACCTAACCTAACCTAAAGTTTATAAAAAAAACCTAACCTAACCTTTTTTAAAAAAAAAATTTAACCTAACCTAACCTAACCTAACGTTTAAAAAAAACCTAACCTAACCTAACCTAACCTATCCCTCCTCACCCTCACCATATTGAAGGATCCTGGAAACATTTGAAATATAATGTAACAAATGCAGGATACAGAAAAGAAAATCTTGGACAACACATGTGCAGTTATATGTGGCACAGAATTGTGCGGGCGAAACAACTTGATCCATTCGAACAATTATTACAGGATATAAAAACTGTATATCCAATTTCTAACACCAACATTTAGTGATGATAACTGTATAATAGTTATGTAAAAATAAATTCTTAATTGAGATTTGTGCAATCAAAAGATTTTTACTCCGCTCTTTATAGTTATATCGCCAAAAACGGCGCAGCTGATAGAAAAAGTCATACGACATAAATTATTGGAAATTCAATTTCCTACAAAAAAGGTCTCTTGATGTTTTGCCATATCTCGCATAGTTTCCGAGATATTTACAGTTTTATGAAAAACAAGAAATCTACTCTGATTAATCCGTGTTTTTTATTAATATCTCCTAAACAAAGCCTCGGGCGACGTTTTTGCAAAGGAAAAAGTTGTTTAAAATGTGTAGATATATAACATATTTAAATTTCATCAAAATCGGTGGAATACTTATATAGATATAGAATGTTTAAATAATTATAGTTTTTTGCAAATATCTCGGCAACCGTTCATTTCCGCACAATAATTCTTTCGGTTTCGTATTACCCTCCTCCCCCCTCACCATTCACGCCTAATCTCCACCACGGCAGGCGTTGTCACCATACTAAACCGCCGCCGAATCGTTACTCCGAGATTCTCCGTCGAACCTTTATATAGACATTTGGGGTACAATACTTTTTTGAGCCAAAAATTCCTTCTTTTCATATAGGTGTCCTGATTACCCTATTTAATATTTAACGCAGTCAGTTGAGGATGTTTGCTCGCAATGTATTAAATAATTAACCCGGGAGTACGCGCGTCACCAGCACTTGCGTTAGTAGGCGCGCGTCGGTCATTTCGACCGATGCTATTATAATGAGAAATAATTGAATAAAATGACTAATATAGTATAAATAATGTGTAATATTGTATTTTAATTGTTTTACATAAACAGTAACAATTTTTTATTATAAAATAAATGGTCACCTGGTAACGAAATAACTAAAATATAAAATAGATAAATTAAATAAAATATTAAGTAACAATATAATATAAAATTTAAAGTAAATGAATAAAATTAAATGTTGAAATAAAAAAGTAATAATTATTCGTCTCTTGATAATTTAGATTCGCTCGCATTACTAGGACACTCGCGACAAAAGTAAACTTTTATCAATTTGAATTTATAACTTGATTTTCATTTTTTCATAACAACAATAATTTAACATATGTTGTATCTATTTTTCACAAAATATACTCGTAAATTTTCTTCTTTTATATTTTCTTCAGATTAGAAATGTATCTTGAAAATAACGAATAAGTACTTACGTTTTCTTCATTGGAAACATATGTCACCTCTGAATCAGATATTTCTATATCTGAACAATTAGTTTCTGAGTCAGTATTATAATCGGATTCTATTATATAATCGGTATCTTCTGCTGAATCGCTGACCTCGTCTTCAATGTCTTCAAAATATCCGAAATTGGCCATCATTGCCACACAGTATGGGTCAAACTCGATGGACGAAATCAGACTGACGTTAGTAGGCGTGCTATGGTCGAATGAACCGACGCGTGGCGATGGTATGTTTTAAAACCAATATGACTGCACTAAGTATCGCCACATAAGATAAACAAGTCGAGACCCTCTTCAAATGAGAATAGCTCGACGGAAAAAATCATCAGTCGAAGACTTCGTATCGTATTTCAATATATACGAAATCGTCGGTCAAAAAGACCAACGGTGCGCGTACTCCCGGGTTAATAAATAATGAAATCAATAAAATCTATATACTTTTTCACAAGTTGCAAGGTATATCTTTCATTTAACACTATTCCTACCGATACTTCACGTGTACCTATTCCTACTGCGACCGGTCAAATCACCGGTCTTTAGCACAACTTATATTTTTACAACGTTTTTATTAGCTCACTTTCTTGTTTGTTTGTGTGTTTTTTAATATAGAATGAAGATAATAGACAATTTGACAGTATAAAATTAAAAAGCAGAAAATAGTTATTTAAATAAAAATAAATTTTTAAAAATACCACGTTTTTAAAACGGTCTAAACCAGGGCTCGGAAATTTTTACTCGCGACGGCCGACAATCGAAAGCTACGCCTCCTCGACCCGGCCGCGCGTCTCGCTCCCCGTAGCGATCTAAGTGCTCGGAGCTGCTCAGGCGCGTGCCATAACAAAGGCGCTATTCGTGACGCATCAGGGCGATACTCGTGTCAATAGGTTTCCACATTACCATTGAGGTACTATTGCTAATGCGTTTTTTTTGTTAGTGGTATCCCCTGTAGGCCTATTCCACTATGTCGCACAATAGAATTAATAATTATTTTCAAAATTTATCTTACGAATTTATTTTTGTAATTAATTTTCTACAACTTTTGTCCGAAATTATCGTGCGACATAGTGGAATAGGCCTACAGGGGATACCACTAACAAAAAAAAACGCATTAGCAATAGTACCTCAATGGTAATGTGGAAACCTATTGACACGAGTATCGCCCTGATGCGTCACGAATAGCGCCTATGTTATGGCACGCGCCTGAGCAGCTCCGAGCACTTAGATCGCTACGGGGAGCGAGACGCGCGGCCGGGTCGAGGAGGCGTAGCTTTCGATTGTCGGCCGTCGCGAGTAAAAATTTCCGAGCCTTGGTCTAAACAGTATAAAATAATTTCAAAAAAAAAAAAAAATAAAATGGACGATAAAGTATAAAATAATTTTAAGAAAACGCGCTAGAAGGTATAAAATAATTTGAAAATGAAAATAAAAATTTGAAATTGTGAATTTTGAATAACTGTGAAAATACTTGTAAGATTTAAAACGAAAAACGTGGGGCGCATGCAATAGATAATTGATGCATGAATAGTTCACCTAAATCACTAAAAATTTTATTGCTTCGCAAATGATATGAACTGTTGTGTGAGATTTCTCAACGGCTGCTACTCTCTACATTCCTTATTATTATCTTGCGCCCCTCGTTTTTCGTTTTAAATCTTACAAGTATTTTCACAGTTATTCAAAATTCACAATTTCAAATTTTTATTTTCTTTTTCAAATTATTTTATACCTTTTAGCCCGTTTTCTTAAAATTATTTTATACTTTATCGTCCATTTTATTTTTATTTTTTTTTCAAATTATTTTTTTATTGTTTTTTTAAAATTATTTTTTTATTTTCAAATTATTTTATACTTTTTAGTCCGTTTGTTAAAAATTATTTTATACTTTTTAGTCCATTTTATTTTTATTTTTTTTCAAATTATTTTTATTTTCAATTATTTTATACTTTTTAGTCCATTTTATTTTTATTTTTTTTCAAATTATTTTTATTTTCAATTATTTTATACTTTTTAGTCCATTTTATTTTTTTTATATAGTGGGGTAGGCCAATTGGGGACACCACTGAAAAAAAACGCATTGTCAATAGTACCTCAAGGGTAATGTGGAAAGCTATTGGTTACGCGTCAAAAAGGAAAATAAGTTTAATATTAATGTACAAATTTTTCCAACGCCAACAGGAGAATTACTTCAATCGTCAAGCAAATCCTCCGCCGAAGCCCTCGCCGTGACCGATGCCCGTGGATGTTGGACAGGCCGCGAGCGACTACGACGACGACCACTTTTGCCCCGGTGACAAAAACGGCGACGATGCCATCCTCAACTAACAACCTGAAAGAGGTGAGCATTATTTGGCCAAACAAATATTTTAAATACTATTTAATATTGTCGACATTATTTTGCTTAAAGAACATATAGTATTTTAAATAAAATATACAATTTTGAAAATAAAATATTTCTATTTTAACAATCGGAACCATAAAATAAATTCTTGTATTTCTTGTGCCTACTGAGGTTAGTTGATATACATACAGTGTATCTTAACATCAGGAAACAATTTCTACTCATAAATCTATTGAATGTAAATTCAATAAGTGACTATAATTCCAGCAATAATATTTAAAATTAAAATTGAAAATAAAGACAAAGTCCAAATATTTCCAATATTCCTAAAATAAAGTACTATTTTCGAATTCTATTCGCAAAAATTACTGCCTCAAATAAATCATTTTATTTTCAAAAATCACTGCAACAAATGAAATATTTTATTTTCAAAATTGTACACATACTTTAAAATAAATAGGATTACTTATTATTTACTATTTAAAATACTATTTTCCCCAGCTCTGCAACCTGACTACAAGGACACGTGACTCCTCCACATATGACTGGACTGCAAGATTAATGTGAAAGAATGAGCAGTGTCCACGCAAGCCAAGGTTTGTAAAAGTTTATTTGGTTTATAGTATACAAAGTTACTCCAAAATTTACTGTGAATTTTCATGTGCATGAATATTTTTCCAGATTATTTAACCACACATGGATGTTCGAGTTACCCTGAAGGAGCACGTCGCACCGGAGAAGAGGCGCAGAATCAAGAAAATATGGGTCACCGTCCAGACTCGACCAGAACTTCCAACCAGAAGATGCTTTTGAAGAAATGAAATTTCCATGGACCAGGTGTGCCCATATATATAGAGCGAATCCCTAATATGTAAGAATCTATGTCGAGTAATAAAGAAAACTAATAAAAATAAATTAAAAAATGTAATTATATATTAATTATTCTCTGCTTCGTTCGTTTAGAACCCTTTCACCCACCAACTCCCTGCGATATTTAGTAATCTAAATTTAAAATTCTTAATATTTTAACATTAAATGTAAATTAGTTTAAATTGAACTGTAAAGAAAATTGTACGGAAATACAATTTTTAGCTTGTATTTCTTGCAATTGATGAAGACAATTTTTATTTCGTATAAAGTTCCGCAGTCTAGGAAAAATAACAAATAATGAGGAACTAAATAAAATTTGTATGAGTATTTCGAGTTGCCGAGAATGAATGTGAATAAAAGGGGCAAGTGCTGTATATTTGGTACGATAGAAATTTACTTCGCCGACATCTGCCATATTAATGCGACCTACCCTCGCTGACGGTGCTGCCGTGAAAAACGATATTCGCTAGCCACATCAGTGCGACGGTGCTGCCACAAATGCATGCGCCACATCAGTGCGACGGTGCTGTCACAAAAGCATTCGCCACATCAGTGCGACGGTGCTGCCGCAAAGGCAGATTCCTCGTCCAGATTGGCCAGATGCCGGTTTCATGCCGTCCTCCTGCCCGTGTCCAAATCCTGGTCGTACGGTCGACAGTGGCGCGGCATATGCGCGCACACAAGGACGACCAGATTTGGATTTTTGGTTGACTGGGTACATATGGTCTAAGGCCTTTTCGATTGCACGCACGCTACACGCTCCAGCGTACCTCTACTATGTCCGTGTGCGCTGTCTGTTCAACTGCTCTACGCGTTCCTCCGAATTTCACGTTGAAATCGAAACCGATGTTTCGAGCGCCTGAGTCGAAATATCGAGATAGTGCGCAATCGATTCCCGGCGCGGCGCGAAGCACATTCCCCTGCAGTTAGTACACGTGCGATTTGAAACAGCTTTCTGCTTTTCTATAAATAAGATAAGAATGTAAACGCATTAGTAAATTTTTGATTGCAAAGTACAGAATAAAATATTAATATTACAGCAAACTTATCTTTTTTTATAAATTATCCATTAGGCTCTTCGTCGTTGGTGCGCGTTGCCAGAAAATTCCCCTGCAGCTAGCTCACGTGCGATTTTGAATGTTGTTCGTTCCTATATTTAAAGAAGAATTAAACGTAATGAAAATTGTAATTCTAATTGCATTATTGGGCGATACAATATAGGTATTAATATATACTTATCTTTCTGATCGACGTAATTGTTACGTATGCGGTCGCGACCGTTGGTGACTTTCGGCCCTTCTGGAGATATGCACCGAAACACATGGCCTCTTTAGATGTCTCAGCTCTTTTCCGAAAGTTAATGAAGATAAGGGCTTACAGCTGCTGCGGCAACTATAAACTCCTTTTTCCCAGGAAATCGTTTTCTGTAACCCCCACTCTTGTCTAGTCTGTTTCTAGCTTGGGTTTTGACAGTACATAAGGGCATAGATTCCCTGCACAATCGGGCTTTTCATCTGTAGACTTCACGTTGTGCGCGTCGGTCCACGTCGTGATTTCTTTTAACCAAGATCGGGTATAGATTCCCCATCATTGCATTTATTCCGTAGTAGCATAGCCCCCGCATTCCTCGGTGCGGTAACACAGAGTCTTAGTTCGCGACATTTGACACTAAACATTTGTATTCCAAATAATTAAGATTATATCATTGTTTGTAAATTCACTTGTAATTCAATTTTAACCACTTTATTCCTCATTCGATGTCCAGTCGTTAGTATCTTACGACGATACACCTTTACCGCTCGAGGTGTATCAGAATCAAATTTATAAGTTACGAGTCAGCGGAACCACAACCCTATCCCAAAAAGTCCTTTAGTAACCGACAGTGGCTACCCGGTGGTGAAACAGACATCGGCTCGGTGACTTCTCGTGACACGAACCGTCATTCGTTGAATCCGCCGCGCGTATCGACCCTCGTGATTTGGCGAACGTTTCCCGTGCGTAGGCTATCGCGACAGTCCCGTATCGCGCCGTCCATCTGCGCCCCGCGTGATCCCGTCCGTCGGAAAATTGTAAGAAATTCGGTACCGGTCAGCCGTACCTTCACGCGTGCGATCGAATAGACAACCGCGCTGCGACCGAGGTACCGTCCGAACAAAGTGTATAAAGAGCGCGGGCTCTCGGGTTCCGGTCGCGTGACCGGCTTTTGTAAAACACTTGACAAGGAATAAACATCCACTCGAGACCATTTCATTACTGTCATTCGAACCCTGTGCGATCCGTCCTGCCGTAAGGGCTGTCCTCGTCCTTCCCGTGTTCGAACCTCCTGGACCCGTTGCGTTCACTTTTCGAATGACGTTTCGCAGATCCGATTCTCGTACTCGGCTTCTCCGAGCACGGGAAACTCATCGCGTTTCGCGTGGCATCCTCGCGGTGCCTGGCGCCCGAACGAAATTCGTTATTTGGTCAGTAGGTTTTTCGCGGCCTTGCTTAGTCCCGGGCGGACCCCGTGCATACGGCTGCACGTGGCCCGGTCTCAGAGCTGGGGATATTTGGGGGTGTACGCAGCTTTTTAGGGAAACTGCAGTCAGTCCAAGTCTCTGCCACATAATGTTCACGTCGCAAGAGAACTTCTACATCTTTGTCGCGTACGTCCGCAGCGGCCTGACAACAAGAATTATTTATGGACAACAAGCGGCAGGTCAATTTCGAAGGATTTTAGTGCCTCGACTGTGAAAGTGAAGAAAAAATTCGGGATGTTCTTCTTTTAGAAAGTTTACGTTCGCTAGTGATCACGTTATCTGATTGTTGTGATTTGTGCTGTAATACAAGTGATATTGCAATTGTTCTTAGTGCATCTGTGTGAAATAAACATATGATTTATTTATCGATTTGAAAGTGAAAGTGAAAAGTCCAGATCGTTGACTGCGTATCCGTCAAAGTGTCGTATACCTGCTATCTACCCCAGCTGTGCAGTTTGTCGACCTGGCCGTACGCCCCTTGGATTTCGGTACTGTCGTATACCTGCAGACATCTGTGCAGTTCGTCACCGACTGACCCATTGACACACATTTCGAAGCAGCAAATGGATTTATGGCTGAATAAGTGAGTTTTTAAAACAATCAGTTTCTGCTTCTTCTCTCGTTCGGGTAAAGTTTTTGCGCGATTATCTCGTAAACTAAAGCCGACAGCCAAAAACTTTAAAGAGAAATGTTGTTCAGAATAATGGTCTTGACCACATATCCAAAGCTGGTTGAAATCGGAGAGAATTTACATCATCGAGAAACTCTTGTTCGTTGCGATGTCACGGAGTACCACCAACGCTCGGCTGCCGGTGCCGCGCGGCACGGCGGCCCAGGGCGCGCTCTGATTGCTCCGTGTTTTTCGTTAATAACTCCTAAACAAAGCCGCGGACGCCATTTTTGCAAAGGAAAATGTCGCTTCAAATGACCCAAGGAACCTCCCATTTTCGGCTCCTAGGGTAGTTTTGGGACACCCTGTATATCCTATACCCTCTGGTTTCTGAGGAATACCCAATAAAAATTCCAGATCGGGCTCGAGGTTGCAGTTTGTTCCTCATCTGCTTTGGTATATAGTATATAATAATACGCCGTACATCCAAACACCTTCAAGTATGAAACACTTGGTTCCCATCCACTCCACTTCTCTTGTGGTGTTACCTTTACATCTGACTTTGTGGTCGTCAGATTCTTTAAGTACGTCGCCGTCATCAAGGCTTCTCCCCAGAATCGTTCTGGCAGACCTGCATCCATCAACATGGTACGCATTTTGTCTAGGAGTGTCCTATTCGTTCGCTCCGCGATACCATTACTTTGTGGGTTGTAGGCCACCGTTCTTTGGTGATGTATGCCTTTGCTCGTGAATAGCTCTGCGAATTTTGTGTTGACAAATTCTCCTCCATTATCCGATCTAACGCCTTTAATCCTTTTTCCCATTTGGTTTTCCCACTTGTTCATGTATCTCAGGTAATATTCGTAGGTCTGATCCTTACTTTTTAGCAAAAAAGTGGTCGTATATCTGCTATAGTCGTCGACTAATACAAATATATACAAATTTCCATCAATTGAGGGTGTTGCCATCGGCCCGCATAAATCCATATGTATCAGCTGTAATGGTTGGGTAGACGTGGGACTCTTTGCCTGATGTGGTTTCTGTGCCAACTTCCCCATAATGTATGGCTCGCATATACCTAATTTCTCTCTGGTTGATTTCATATCTCTAACTGCATCTGTTTTTATCATTTGTTCTAGATATTCGTCGCACACATGCCCCAACCGCTTGTGCCATAGCATCTTTTCTAATGTTTTCCCCCTTGTTTGCTTCTCCAGGTTCTCCTTTCCTGGTTTTCGTTCTCATTGAGAATTCCGTTCTTCCATAAGGTTCGCTTGTTCTATCGTTTCGCCTTTTAAAAGGAATATGCCATTCCTCTCTTCTGCCTCTGCGACTACCCTGTTTGCTGGTTCCATTATTTTTGCGGTTCTATTTTCAAATATTACAGTGTGCCCATTTCTATTTAACTGGCTTATTGACAACAAGTTAGCACGCAATTTTGGCACAAATAGTACATCTGTAATATTGACTGTATTCGTACCTTCATATGTTCGGACGGCTATCTTTACGTCACCTTTAGCGTTTGCCTCTACGCTCCTTCCATCCTCAGCCAAGTTTACTTTTGTATGGTACGGTATTACATTTCTAATGACATCTATTTCCGGTGTCATGTGAGATGTCGAACCAGAATCCAGAGTCCATATCTGTGTCCTCTCGTCTCTATTTATCACTTCTGTGTGATTATACTGTTCAGTTATCTGAAATGTAAATTCGTCTCTGTTCGTTACTGCCATGCTGCTTCGTTCTCTCCTTGTTGCCTGTTGTCTGTTTGGACCACTCTGATTCCTCCTCATATTCCCTCTATTGTACGATGATTTACCTCTATTGTATGATGTTTCACCTCTATTATATGATGTTTCACTTGTATTATTTTGGCGGTGAAAGCATTCTCTTGTCAGGTGGTTTTTCTTTCCACATATGAAACAGCCACTATCCCTATTTGACCGGAACCTTCCAGCGTTGGTTGCCCTACATGCTTTTTCACTTCTCCATGCTTGTGAGTTATGTACGTTATTACCTTGAGTTTGGTTGATTCTTTCTTCCTCCTCCTTCAATGCATGTTGTACTTCGTTCAACGTGGCACTCCGCTGTGGCCTCAGCACCATCGCTGCCTTTTCTAATTTTTGGTGGCTACCCCGCACTATGTGATATACTATCTCTCTTTCTGGTATTGGATACCCCAACGCAGCACTCCTAGATGCTATGTTTTTGGCCCTGCTAATGTACTCACTCACCGTCTCTTCGCCCTTCATGCTGACATTTTTCAGCTCTAGGCCAATACCTATGCGCTTATCCTGAGCGTCTCCGGCGTACATTTGTCTGAGCTCTTTCCAGACATTCCTTGCCCTGTTTTCTACTAAAAACTTACCTGCCTGACTGTCTGACAAGGTCGTGATTATAACGCCAAAGGCTTCATCATTTTTGGATTCCCATATCTTTCTTACCTTGGCTTCCTGTGATTCAGGGTTATAAGCTATCGGTGGTTCCTCGCTTTTTATGACTTCTCGGAATAGCTTCCGCGTCCTGAGTATCGCTGCCACCAGTATCGCCCACACATGGTAATTTTTGCCGGTTAGCAATTCAATTCTGCTCAATGGTATTCCCGTTGTTTCTGCCATTTTTCCGCCACTTATTCGCACACGACAATTTATTTTTGAAGTGAAACTTCTTATGGCGCGATGGGCGTAAAACCGATTGACGATGAAACGGAAATGCGGCAGGAAGTGGCTAGTGCGCAGACTCTCGTACGGTTTAGGAGAGAGAGAGAGAGAGCACGAAAGCAGAAGCCTTACCATCATTTTTATAGTGCGTCACAGTTTGTTTTTAACCAACACGTGTTATTTATATAAACAAATAATAAAAATAATGACAAAAACAAATGCAGAACGTAATAAATACGATCGACGATAAAACGAAAATGTGAGTTCGAAGTGGCTAGTGCGCAGACTCTCGTGCGGTTTGGGAGAGAGAAAGAGAGAGCACGAAAACAGAATGCTTACCGACATTTTTATAGTGCGTCACAGTTTGACAGCACGTGCAACTACGTTTGCGTTAATTCAAATAATAATATAATAATTACATCTATTGTTGTTGGAGATATTAGTCTTTCGAAAACTACCGTGTGCGGAAGAGAATAAAAGTACATCAGTATCAGCACCTATTTATCTTCGTCAAACTGATATTGACGAACATAACCTCACATCAAGTACATTACGGAACATGGTTAACACAGAGAATCAAGCAAATAATCCATCAAGTTCAATGTTAAATGATGTGAATGTTAGCAATGTTATTCAACCTTATAGTGACTTTCAACGCCATAGACCAGTTCATAATCAATTTAAGAAAATATTTATAAATAACAAATTTGGTCAGTCGTGCTCTGTTTGCAGTAGATTATGGTTTACTAATGATTTAAAAAAGTACAATGCAGAATATGAAGAAATTTTGAAAATAATACTACCAGATATTGAAAGGGATAAAATACCAATCTGTAATACTTGTCGAACTGCACTGTCGAGGAAACAAATTCCTACAATGTCTTCCTACAACGGTTTTAAATACTCTGAGATACCAGCGCATTTACTTCCACTGGATTTAGTGTCAGAAAGATTAATTTCTCCACGCATTCCTTTTATGCAGATAAGACGATTGAGGTATGCACATGGCCAGTATGGCATTCTAGGACAAATTAAAAATGTTCCGATTTGTGTAAATACGATGGTTAAAAAATTACCCAGAGACCTTGACGATGATCATTGCATTAATGTTCATATTAAGAAAAAAAAATATACGTGTGGAAAACCACGCGCGGTAGAAGTGAAACTTCTTGCAGTCTAGTAATGTTTAGAAGCATATTAAGATTGGAAATGTTAAAAAAAAACAAGATCAGGAACAACTAATACAAAAAAATTATAGAAAAAGTTTAACTTCAAACATAATGAACAATCAAAATTTGCTTCGCAAAGAAGGAGAGCGTATGAGAAAGAAAGAGACGTAGTTCATAAATTTTGATTGTTCATTATGTTTGAAGTGAAACTTTTTCTATGATTTTTTTGTATTAGTTGTTCCTGATCTTGTTTTTTTAAACATTTCCAATCTTAATATGCTACTAAACATTACTAGACTGCAAGAAGTTTCACTTCTACCGCGCGTGGTTTTTTTAGCATTATCTATTTCCTATATTTTCGCTACGTGCTCTCTCTAACCTCTATTACACCACGTGTTGTCCATAATCCTATATTTGTCGTCTTCCCATTTTACCACAACCACGCTCTGCTACCAATTGTTAGAATCTCTGTGGTGGGGTGGGTAAGACTGTCCAACTCTTAGTATTTTCATTTGCTTTTAATATAAACTATAATTAATAATACATGGTACTGATTATCCTACACGTGCGCGTCGCACTCGCTTTTCACTCGCTTCGCCTAAGCGTGTGTCTTCACGCGCATGCGCCGTCGCGCGTCATCACACTATATCTATATATGTATGAACACATACATCAGTTTCGACCATTTCATTTTGAAACTCAAGTTTATTCATACACTTATTCGTCAGTGCGCGGAGTAGGTGCCTCACCACGCGCTCGTTCCTCGTGAGTTCTTTGGTACGGTGAATGCCGTTTGTCGAGTTCGCGTCAAATTGTGCGTGTTTTCAAATAAAGTGTAGTGCCTGGAGCACATGTGAACGTCTGAACTCTTGTGTTAGACAATTTCAACCTTGTCTCTACCTTCTCCCAGAAAGCAGTTCTACGCGCACTCAAATCTGAGTGGTTCCGGCAGCCGGCAGTAGTTTCATTCTCTTGGACTACGCCGAAACAAATTACTTTTTTTTACATGAAACATCAATTGCATTCTATTCAATTCAATTCCGTTCAATTCCATTTCATTCAATTCAATTCCGTTCAATTCAATGTCGTTCAATTGCATTCTAAGCATTAAGGATGTTCTAGGGGTATATAAAAATGCAACAAAATTTATGAAAATTTGACAAGATATAATTCTTACTATATTAATACAATTACCAAAGTTTGGGTTCGATTCACTGCACCGTTTAATATTTATAGCAACTTAAAGTTTCCACATTTTAACACGCTTCTTATGGATAATTCATAAAATTCCACTTCAAACCTTATATAAACCTTGAAGAAATGAAATTAGAAACACCAGTTTTGTTTTTATATATTGTAAAAATTATGTAATTAATTATGTTCAAAATTTATTAGGATTCACTAAACAGTTACAGAGCAAAAAATTATAAACTGTTACAAAAAGTGAAATTTCTCGTGTTGTCATCTCACTAGCATGGAAACGCGACAACAGTGTAGGCCACTGTATATAGCTACTATGTATATCATCTGTAATGCAGAGTTCGACGCTAGACACCGAAGCGTACAGACGTATTTACGGATTCGTCCTGCTACGAGTGTTACGAGTGTTTACGCCTGTCACATTATAGCTGCGCAGTTTCGCGATCAAGAGTGCTTTGAAGAGCCGTTCAGGCTCTTCATTTTCAGTTTTGTGCATTGCTAGTGTCTCTGACTACAGGGGCACTCGCATCCTATACATCACCCAGTGTTATTCTACAAAAATCCAAAATCATGAGTTCTCCAGCTGTAAATCAACCCTCCACGTTGTCATATGCTAAAGTTGCTCAACAAACAGTGTTTCCGACCAAAGAGCATGCCATTGTGCTTGACGCTATTGACGGTATTTCAGTTAAAGAATACGCAATTGCCATCGCTAAAATTATTAATCCAAAAAACATAAGATTCATGTCAAGAATATCCCAGGGCAGAGTTTGTTTTTACCTTAACAGCAAGGAAACAGCGGATAGTCTCACCGAGTCTCACACAAAAGTAAAAATCGAAGAACATGTTTTGGAAATCCGTCCCCTATTGTCAAAGGCCAAACGCATTATTTTGTCCAACGTGTGTCCAATAATTCCCCATCAAGTCGTGATGGACCTTTTAAAGGATCTTAACATACGCTTTTGCTCACAGATGACATTTATTAGGGCTGGTATGAGTGACATCAGTTTTTCTCATATTATGAGCTTCCGACGACAAATATATATTCATCCGGACGATGTTTCGAAACTTCCGGAATCTCTCCAACTAAACTATGATGGCACAAATTATTGGATATATCTATCCACCGAAAAATTAACATGTTTTCTTTGCAAGGAGGAAGGGCATCTTGCAAAATTCTGTAAGAATACTGAATCCTCTGCATGTCTACTCACTGCACCATCTGTTACTGATAAGGAAGATAACACTACTCCTTCTGGGATTCCTCCAAGCAGAAGCACTATGATACGCAACACTAATCCATCTTTACATGAGGAAAATAATCACACTGCTCCAACTTTTGCTAAACTCTTTCTATCTCCACCTCCTGTCAAGCGAACGATTTCTAGTACTACATCTACTAGTCAAAATACTTGTTCTGCCTCCGATGATGAGCAATCCAATAAACTTGTTACAAAAGTTAAAAAGACCTCAAAAAAAATGAAAAGGTCGGAAATTTCTCCAGCTGAATTAACTCTTCAATTGGAACCAGCCAAAGATGCAATTCTGTCAAATGCTCATAAATACCCGATTACTTTTGACAGCATTATCGACTTCCTCCATCACTCTTACGATAATCCAAAGATACTTGACACTGCTACCAAATTCACCAATGATATTCCCGCTCTGATATCCATGCTATCTGATATAAAGGACCTACTTTCTGAACGCAGTTTGAAAAATCGTATTTCCAGGATCTCCAAAAAACTCGTTCTCAACACTAACTTGGATCAAGACGAGAGTTCCAGTACGGATTCCTCTCTTAAAGAATCTGAAGAAATATATCCTTCTTCTCATCCTAATGGACAATAGGCTGCTTAACATTCTATTCTGGAATTCCAGAAGCATCAAAAGAAGAAATCTTGAAATACAAACTCGACTCATCAATATTGACATTTTCGTATGTGTGGAATCGTGGTTATCCTCTACAGACAATATTTGCTTTCCTGGCTTCTCTATAATAAGGAGGGACAGAACCTTCTCTAGAGGTGGGGGCATCCTGATCGCAATCCGCAAAGGTCTAGTATTTATGGAAATAAATAATGTAAAAATTCCCGACAGATCCATTGAAATCTGCGGGATTTCTTTCCCTAATCTCATGGTTCCCTTAGATCTAATCGTCTGTTACAGAACCCCCGGTCTCACACTGACGCAAGCTCAATGGAATTCCATTGTCAGTAATACGACTTCCAATAGTAACTGTATCTTAGTTGGGGACTTTAACTCTCACAACACTAACTGGAATTGTATGAGTTCTGATAGCAATGGTATAAGACTAAATACCGCTGCTGAATTTTATAATTTATTCTTGCATAACGACAATACTCTCACACACATAGATTTCTATAGGTCTTTAAAAACTAATTTAGACTTGGTCTTTTCTTCAGTCGCTCTCTCTGATAAAATAGACGTCACAATATATGATGAGACCTGGGGTTCTGACCACTTTCCTATTCACATTAGTGTTAATGTTGGACAAAAATTTCATTACAAAAAACGTACTTTCAAAATCAAATCGACTCGTACAGACTGGGATCAGTTTAGTGAATTTCTCGAGAATTCATTTCATCAATTCAATACTTCAGCTTTTGCTTCAATGTCGGCCTGCCTCAAATATGATCTTTTTGTTGACACCTTGACTGATGCAGTTAAAAGTTGCACTCCAGTCGGGGCGAGTGTCCCCCGCTTGAAGAGGGGCAATCCTGCGCCTTGGTGGGACGCTGATTGTTACAAGATTATCAGACTTAGAAGAGCATCGTACAAAAAGTGGGAGCATACGCTCAACATGGTCGATCTAATTGAATATAAAAGGGTTTGTGCTCTGGCCACTAAAACCTTCAAAATTAAAAAGAGAGAGTGCTTTAGAAGATTTGCCGAAAGTATAAATTTTCAAACAGATCCTGCTTACGTTTGGAACAAATGTAGAATATTTCAAAATAAATGGGTGAAGATATCTTCTCACCTTTCCTTGGACAGTCCCGTTAATGTCAAAAAAATTGAAACTGCCCTCGACAAAATTAGCCCTGCTTGGGCTCAGACTGATCCCTACTGGTTTCCAAACTGTCGGTCCAACTCATTTTTTGATTCCAAATTTACCCTTACGGAATTCAATACTTCTCTGGCTCAAAAAAGAATATCTTCAGCTCCCGGAATGGATGGCATCGATTTCGAGATCTTAAAAAAACTCCCAGATAAATACAAATCTCTCCTACTTGATATTTTCAACGAAATGTTCCTGACAAATGACTATCCTTCATCTTGGAAGTGGTCATTTATTCATTTTATTGGTAAAACGGATGGTGTGAGTCTTCGCCCGATCTCTCTCACCTCTTGCCTTTGTAAACTCTTTGAAACTTTGATAAAAAATAGAATCCAGTGGTGGGTTGAAAGTAACAACCTCCTTCCTCGTAGTCAACAAGGTTTCAGATGTGGCAAATCTTGTATAGATAATTTGGCTGTCTTAACTTTCAAGATAGGACAGGCTTTTTTCGAGAAGAGGGAGGTCTTAGCAGCGTTCCTAGATGTACAGGGAGCTTTCGATAATGTGTGTATTGACATCTTACTCTCTAAGCTTGCAAATATGGGCTGCTCTCTCAATATCATACGATTCATTAAGTTTCTTACTCACGAGAGATTCGTTTCTTCTGCTATTTCTGAAGATAATTGCAGGGTTGTTTACAAAGGTGTCCCTCAGGGCGGTGTTCTTAGCCCTCTCTTGTATATCATTTACGTTTCTAATATCTTTGATAATGTTTTGCGTTCTGTCACTGTATCTCAATTTGCAGACGATATCGCTATTTTTCATGAATTTACTTCCACAAGCAGTGGCATAGATACTATCCAAAATACTATTAAAGAAATAAAATCGAAACTTATGACCCTTGGTTTAGAATTAGCTCCCAGCAAGACCGTTCTTCTACATCTCAATAATAAAAAAATTCTTCCCGGTTCTGTTCAAATCAATATTGACAACAACATTACTAAATCCAGTCCCACTGCTCGTTTCCTGGGTATTACATTTGATTTTAATATGTCCTTTTCTTCCCAAATTCAAAGGGTAATTAAGAAATGTACTAAATGCCTTAATTTGATTAAATTTCTTCGTGGCACCTGGTGGGGCTCTGACCCTGCCACCTTAATCACTCTATATAAAAGCTACATTAGATCCATTCTTGATTACGGTACTTTCATCTACTTTCCCAAAAGTCAAAAATTGTGTGACAAGCTCGAAAAACTCCAATTCTCGGCCATCAGGTTGGCTTTGGGTTATAGAAGAAGTACTCCTACTAACATCATGTTGGCTGAGTCTGGATTGGTCTATTTAAAGGACAGAGCTATCTATTTGTGTAACAGTTTCCTTGCTAAAATCGCATCTAACAAAAGCTCGTTTTGCCTACAAGCTATGGACGATTATTGTTACGCAGTCAGGACTAAAAATGTAAATGTCAGATTTAACTCCATTTTACTTTCTTGTGCATTATCCTTCTCAGACTCACACAACATGATAGATTCAAACACTCACTTTAACGTCTTCTGTCACGATTACTCAACTATATTTACTTCGATTCCCGTTAACTATCAATTCGGTATGGATCTCAAAGGTTCTTGTGACTCCTCCCAGAAAATAAGTAACCTCTTAATGGATTGCTCTGCTCATTCCATATATACGGATGGTAGCAAGGTTTTAAACGCTGGCTGTGTGGGCAGTGCTGTTTTCTGTCCTGAACTTGATGTTTTCATCAACTTCAGCATTAATAAAAACGCATCAATTTTTACTGCCGAATGCGCTGCAATAAGCAGAGCTCTAGATATTGTTCTTGATAATGATCCGCACAACTTCTGCATTTTCTCAGATTCTATGAGTGCTCTTCTAAGTCTGGAATCAGTCAAGGTTACTGCGGAGACTAATTCATATATACTTGACATAAAAAGGAAGTATAATCAATTCAACGTGATTCATTCAAATAAATATTATGTAAAATTCTTTTGGGTTCCGGCCCATTCTGGTGTCTGTGGTAATGAGGTAGCTGACAGTCTGGCCAAAAGTGCCACTTCTTTCCTTTCTCTTAACATATCGAGAGTTCCCTATACTGATTTGTACGAACTTTTAATGAAAAATGCTTACAACAATACTTCAATTTTAGTTAGAAAACAAGGGTTGTATAAAGGTAAATTTTATTTCGAACATTACTTTAAGAATAATCGTTTTCCTTGGTATAAAGGCAAAAATTTACCTAGGCAATTTGTAGTTTCCATAAACCGATGTAGAGCAAACCACTATCATCTGGCTAGCTCTCTAGCCCGTATTGGATTCATCAACAACCCCATGTGTATATGTAACTCTGAGAGTGAAACTCTCAATCACGTTATTTGGCAATGTGACTTATACAACACGCAAAGATCATTTCTACTAGAAAAGCTTCACAAACTAAATTTCCAGTTGCCCTTGGATGTTTCAATGTTCTTGGCTGGGCCTAATATCGTGGCTTGTCGTCACATTATATCCTTTTTAAACAATTGTAAATTACGTGTCTAGGTGTCTCCAAAAAAAAAAAAAAAAAAAAAAAAAAAAAAAAAAAAAAAAAGATAAATGTTAATTTGGACACCAATACGTTTATATTAAAATAAATTTATTTATTTGTTTTCAAACAATTATAATTTACGTGTCTAGGTATTATCCTAAAGAAAAACATTATTTTGCTCACCTTATTGTTTATACTGATAATACTCCTCCGTATGTATGCGATATTTTTGTTTGTACTTTATTACCTAATGTTGTAATAAATCTTTTCTAAGATTTAATAATAAAAAAAAAAAAAAAAAAAAATCTGTAATGCAGACGATGATTGCGCGCGATGTTGAATACTTGCCGGTCTTTTACATGCATACAAAATTTACTCACGTATCTCACTTTCAATATATTTTACAGATAATGCTTCTTTACAAGATATACACCATAACTCCTCACCAAGTAGCGTTAGATCTGCTATGCGTCTTCTCTCATCACAAGATTCACTTCTTTCTTTGACTTCCGTAATATTTGAGGTTACTTTTGGTTTCCTACTTTTTAAACCATTTTGCTGTTGAGCAAGCCGCCACAAATAAACTTTCTCTTGTTGAGGACTGGATTCCAAGAAAGACAGACGGAAAAGTGAAAAACTTTATTCATAGACGTGTTACACCTATCACGGACTGAAGTCGAGTGAGTGGGTGACAAAAGAAATAAAAAGGGGAGCATCGATGCATAGAACAAAAGAAAAATACAATCGAAGATCGCGGGGAGCGGCCCGCCTCTGTCGCGCATGCATTAAGAATAGCACAACTCATGCACAAGCCAACGCTCAAAGTGTGTGTGACCGTACGTCACTCCAACATCTCTGACACTATTTTATCTTTCCAACGATAAGTTTTCGCTTTTAAAATATCAGACATTGTAGTTTCAAAACGTACACAACACTACCAACTCCCAAATACAAAAATACAGCTGAGTACAGTGTTGTCACGTTTTTTGTTATTATCAGAACATAATTTTACGCAAATTTCACATGTTTATTTTCAATAATAACCATGAATATTGCTTTCTGAAGTATTTTTAATTTATTTAAATATTTATTTTTAACTTTTTATTGCGTAGTTATATATATTGAATATCACAAATTTGTTATCTTGAAGTTCAAATCAGGGGGTATAATTATCGCAAAAATCACTTACAATTTTTTATAATATAAAGAGAATTTGATTAAAAAATAAATATAACATGAAATTCACTGATTAGATGGCACAAACATATCTCAAAGATATCTGCAAGGAGTCTGTCACCAGACGTAAATACGTCTGACAGACGCCTTCTACGTCTTCAACACGTTTTTGTCACGTCGCTGTTGCATCTGTGTATGTCTTTAACACGTCTTTGTTACAAAACTGGGTGACTTAAAGAGGCCTCTCACAGGTCTTTCTGACATCTTTAAGATATCTTGTAAAGAGGTCTAAACAATCGCCTAAAAGACGTATCTTTAAGACGATTTTTTGGCATCTTTTGGGCATCTTTTTGGCGTCCTTTCAGCGGCCTTTTAGGCTACTTTTATGCATCTTTTATAAGTCATTTTAGGGGTCTTTTAAGCATCTTTTAAGCGACTGTCGGGGCATCTTTTTCGGCGTCTTTTTGGGGGCATTTTATGCATCTTTTTGGAGGTCTTTCAGGCATCTTTTAGACGGTCTTCTTCAGACGCACAAAATCTTCAAAAAGAAGAAGTTGTAAAAAAAATTGGAATCTATATATATATTACTACTTTCATGCACTGCTTGAGGGAATATTCCACACTTTGTCTTCGAAAAAACCATATTATAATCCAGAAATTTTTATTCAGTTGGGGCGGGATTCGAACTCGGGCCTACCGTTTAACTCCATGATGTCCTTTCTCGCTGAGCCATGCGAACCTATATTCCTACGTTCATTAATTTTTATTCTTATAGGCTCAAATCATATCAAATCATACAATTATTAGAAGAGATAAACTTCTGTAAAATATTTTTTACGTAAAAATCAAACCACTTTTTTTTAATGAAGCATAGTATTAGTATATTAACGGCTAAGAAATATATACATTTTCTTAAGTACTTCAATCGCACGTAAGCATAGAAACACATACATATATTGTTATAATATACAGGGTGTGTTCCATGCAATTGTTTCAAGTCACAACTCCGTTATTAATGCATTTACGAAAAAATATCATAAGAGAGAGATAAATGTGCTTTATAAAACCTGCCTTTATTGTAGAAGATGGTGCCTTTTATGCATCTCACTTCTGACGTAAAAACGACATCTCCAGAGAGGTGCCTTTTACACGTCCAAAAAGGCGTCTTTTTGGATACGTCTTTTTTTACGTTAGAAATGAGACTCATAAAAGACACCTTTCTCCAACCGTCAAAACGACGTCTGAAAAAGTACGCCTTTTTGGATGTGTAAAAGGCGTCTATCCGAGACGTAAGACGTAAAGGAAAAATTCTTATCGATCGAAAATTGAAATATAAAATAAAACTGTGCTATCGGCGCTAGGTTCGATCACTTTTAGAAAACAACAAATATGCAAATTAAATATTCAAATTTCTCAACGTTTCGATCCCCATGTGGATCATTATCAAGAGACAAAAATTTTTGCGTCTGAAAACAGAAAAATAATAATACAGATTTTGAAAACCAAAAAATTAATATATATTAGGTAATATAACACAGCCATTATAATTACCAAGAATTAGTAAAAATAACAACAAAAAAAAAGGAAGAAAAATAAAATACATACTTGCTGTGAAAAAAGAGGACAAAAACTATTAAACACATATTGTGAGGTACAAATCAGCTTAACCCATAGCTGGAAGAAATGTAACTGAAGCACGAAAACGTGCTAGCCCAAAGAATCAAAACAGAATTGTCTTAGATATGGAAGACCTAAACTGATTGGTCGATCAATATCGATCAATGGTGGCAAGCAAAATATGCTGGCGGTAAAAATTTGAACACCAATGTAACAGAACCATTTTATTTTAAACCAGAAACTTATGAAAAGATTCCGAAACCTTGGCATAGAACCAAAAAAATATGTTTGAGAAAATAAACTAAATAATTTTTTTAATAAACTTTTCAGGAACTGAAAAAGAAAAAAAAAAAGTAATAAGAAAAATATAAAGGCAGAATCTACTGTTGATTTGGAAAATACCCATCATAAACATTACTGTCTCAGTAATGCCGCGTAATAGTCATGAATCTTAGAAGTCTCATATCTGAGATTTACGCTTTGGTTTTTAATCATATTACAAAAGAGATACATGAGAAAAGTATTAAATATCACCATTAAAGGTACACATTTGTCACATTGTAATGCTCTAAAAGAAATTGATGAATTGAATGAGGTTTTACAATTCCTCATTCCTGAACATATTCTTGATAAATTCTATAAATTTGAATATAAAAAATTAAAAAAATTATTTAATGATCGCAAAAAACAAAATTTAAGAAAGTTTGCTAACTTATTGAGAGTTAAAAATGTGGTAGTTTGTCAGGATGAATCTACTGATAATATTATTTTGGATTCTGAAAACTTGTCGTGGTTTAAAAACTTAACCAATATTGAAATACCGTGTAACGTTAAAAAAGTTTTTGAATTGGGTCCTAGATTCGCGTTAGAAGCCCCTAGGAACTTCATTACATCACCTAAATATATTGCCTCAATCGAAGCAGGTTTAGAAAAAATCACTGATACGAATAATTTGCAGTCGGAAACCAGATTACGCATAATAAACAAAGTTCTAAATCATACTACACATATACCGACTAGGAATTACATTGGCATTTCCAATTCCTTTTTGCTTTCCAAAATTGATTTAAAAGATACAAAACAATTCTTAAAAAATAATGAAAACCTACTTTTGCTTAAATCTGATAAGGGGAATACGACAGTTCTTGTAGATAAAAATTTGTATATTTCAGAGGTGAGTGAAATGTTAAAAGATGAAAATACGTATAAAGTTAGTAAATATCAATATACCACTACATTTGAGAAAAAAGCTAATTCTATTATCTCTAATCTGGTTAAAAAAGGGCAGTTAGATGAAAAATTAGGGAAAAGATTAAAGACATACAATTCCAATACACCTAGAGCTTACGCCTTACCAAAAACGCATAAACAACAACTTGCGTGGAGGATCATAGTCTCCTCTATAGGTGGACCCACTTACAAACTTTCAAAGTTTTTTGCAACAATCCTAGCTAAGATTGTTGGTAAATCAAGCTTTCATACTGTTGACAGCTGGCAGTTGGTTAAGGAACTTAGATCTATTGCTATACCTATTGACATGCAGTTGATTTCATTGGATGTCACTGCTTTATTTACTAATGTTCCAATTGAACTTGCCTTACAAGTGGTTGACCATAGATGGGATGAAATTAAAGAACATACTTCTATCCAAAAAAATGAATTTATCGAAGCTATAAAGTTTGTGTTGGAAGCGAATGTTTTTTCCTTTAATGGAACCTTTTTTAAACAGATTTTCGGTACAGCCATGGGTTCCCCTATATTGTAGGATGCAAAAATCCTTATAGGCGATCGACGGTTGAAACGACCGGAGAAGCAAAAACGGCAGTCGTTTTTGCCGAATAAGACACCCGCGGATCGCCGAAAAGTAAACACGCGACAGGCTAATGACCCAGCGAGTGAGTGTGAGAGAGAAAGAGTGTGAATGCGTGAGAGAGTAAGCGACGAAGGTGCGACGACCGCGATCAGCGTATATGAACCAATTTGTATATGTACATGTACGCTGATCGGCCTATATATATGAGGTAGGTCGCGGCCGAAGGCAGAGAGATAACTGAAATCGCGAGCGTCGAATCGGTTAGAGAGAGAGAGAGAGTAAAGAGAGAGAGAGAGATAGTGTAGAGAGAAAGTGAGAAAGAGTGTAAGAATAAGAGAGAGTGAGAGTGGCCCGAGCAAGACTGGGAACGATTTCTGTATAATTAATCAGCAGGAATAAAGTCTTTGTATTCGTCAAATCGTATTTCCGACGGCTCTTACTATACCAATCCTACAACTTTTGGGGGCTCGTCCGGGATCGTTTGAGTTACGTTGGATTCGAAGTAAGAATACAGAGATTACCGCGCAATAAAAATGGAGAAATTTGTCGCAATGGAGCAAGAGAAGAGCACTAGTAGCTTCTCAGTGTTACAGCTGAAAGAAGCGTTGAGAAGGCTAGGAGCATCGGCGGTAGGGACCAGATCCGAGCTGCTTAAAAAGCTGCACGAACGGGATCCGTCTGGAAAATGGAAGACAGATCTGGAAGAACAAGAGAAGCTATCTGAAGCAGAGGAACCTCACGACAGCGAAACCCCGATAGCGTGGGTAGACGATGGAATCACACACGAGAGCATGGAGGCCTATCTACACCGACAGCAGATGGAACTTCGAAGCAAAGAATTGGAGTTGGCACAACGTGAGCTAGAGATCACGAGACGGGAAATTCAGGTAACCCGTGAGTTAGGGAGCCTGAATGTACCGGCTGGCTCACAAGGCAGGGGTCACAGTAACGTGTTGGAGGCGTCGCCAAGGGTGAAAGTGACAACGCTGGCCGACCTACTCAGCCCCTTCAGCGGAGATTCGAAGGATTTTGTCAATTGGGAGAGACAATTGACTTTGCTCAGATCTACGTACGGACTGGACGAAGGCTCGACCAAGATTCTCATTGGAATTTCTCCATTCGAAGCGTTGGAGTGGTTCCATTCGAAACCGGAGCACATTGGGATGCCCGTGCAGTCGCTGCTAGCGGAACTGAAGGGTGTTTTTCATTTCCCGCTGAGCAAATTGGCCCTCCGACGCCAGTTCGAAGAGAGAACGTGGCGGAGGGGCGAGACGTTCCAAGAGTATGCACACAATAAGGTGATTTTGGGAAATCGGGTACCGATAGCCGACGAAGAAATCGTGGAGTACCTGATCGAGGGAATCCCAGACGTGCGCCTGAGGGACCAGGCCGCGATGGGAGGATATTCGTCTACATCGTCGCTGCTGAAGGCCTTCGAAAAGATTACGCTGCGAGATGGAAGCCAACAGAGCACCACGAGGAGGGTGGATCGGCAGGAAGTGAGGAGCAGCGGACAGAACGGCGGACAGAGTGGCGGACAGACCAGCTGGTACAGCAGCGGAAGAAGAGAGCGAGTAAGCGGAGGGTGGTCAAGGGATCGGTCCTGTTTCAACTGCGGCCTGCGTGACCACATCGGGATACATTGTCCCACGAAGGCGGAGGGGCCGATATGCTTCCACTGCGGCGGGCGGGGTCATTTGGCGTCAAGGTGTCCCAAAAGGGGTGGCGAACAGTCCAGAACCGTCTGCACGGCGAGCGAGGTGAGACCACCAAAATTCAAGAAACGAGTAGAGGTTAACGGTCGTGAATTAACAGCACTTATCGATACCGGGAGCGATCTTTGCCTTATGCGAAACGAGCAATACGCGAGAATCGGCTCTCCCCCGTTGAGCTCACGGGAAGTTAGATTTCGTGGGGTCGGCCAAGGCGAAAACGCGACGTTGGGCGAATTCAAAGCGAGGCTACGGGTAGACGAGAACACGTATTCGATCGTTGTCCATGTAATCCCCGACGATATTATCGAGTACGGATTTCTGATCGGTGCAGATTTTTTGGACACAGTAGATGTCAGGATGCGAGCCGGAACGGTGCACATTAGCCCCCCGCACGACGAAAGCGCGGAAAACAGAGACCTTCCAGAGGTATTTCGCATAAGTATAAACGACGAGGTACCGGACAGGAATGTAGAAGTCGCGCATATACCACGCGGAGAACAGAGAAGCGCAGTAGAAAAACTAGTTCGCGAATATACGCCGTTTAAGACACGGGAGGTAGGGCTGAAGATGTCGATAGTTCTGAGAGACGACCAGCCGGTTTTCCAAAGAGCGAGGCGGCTAGCGCCAGCGGAACGCGATAAAGTAAATGGGCAGATCGAGGAATGGTTGCGGGAAAAGATTAGCCAACCGTCTCTGTCAGAATACGCAAGCCCCGTCGTCATCGTAAAAAAAAAGGACGGAACAATACGTTTATGCGTCGACTACAGGCGTTTGAACGAGAAGATAGTTCGCGATCGGTACCCACTGCCGTTGATAGAGGACTAGCTAGATCTGCTGCAGAGCGCGAAATTTTTCAGTACGCTAGATCTGAGAAACGGGTTCTTCCACGTCGCGCTTGAAGAACAAAGTCGAAAGTATACTGCTTTTGTCGTCCCAGACGGACATTACGAGTTTCTCCGAGTCCCGTTTGGCCTTTGCAATTCGCCGTCGGTATTTCAGAGGTATATAAACGCCGTTTTCAAAGACCTCATACGGAGAAACATCGTAATAACATATATGGACGATCTTATAATACCGTCCGAGGATCGCGAGTCGGGGATAAGCGGACTGGAAGCGGTATTGGCGATTGCGAGCGAAGTAGGGCTAGAGATAAATTGGAAGAAATGTTGCGTCCTCCAAGAGGAGGTGGAGTACTTGGGGCATGTCGTGCGAAACGGACAGGTTCGACCGTCACCACGCAAGGTAGAGGCCGTGCGGAAGTTCCCCGAACCAAATAGCGTGAAAAAAAATCAAAGCTTTTTAGGGCTAAGCGGATATTTCCGGAAGTTCGTACCGCACTACGCTAGCATAGCGCGCCCGTTGAGTAACTTGTTAAAAGCGGAGACACCATTCAAATTCGGCGATGAACAAAGGGCCGCGTTTATCACGTTAAAAGAAGTATTGAGCGATGAGCCTGTATTGCGGTTGTATAGACAGGATGCCGAGACGCAATTGCATACGGACGCGTCGATGCACGGCTACGGCGCAATACTGCTTCAGAAAAGCACAGACGACAATAAAATGCACCCTGTTTATTACGCGAGCGGAAAAACCACGCCGGCGGAGTCGAGGTACACGAGCTACGAGTTGGAGGTATTAGCTATTATAAAATCGTTGCGCAAATTCCGGGTGTATTTGTTAGGCACGCCGTTCAAAATACTCACGGACTGTCGCGCGTTTGCACTAACAATGCGGAAGAGGGACTTGTGCATTCGCGTCGCGAGGTGGGCCTTATTGCTGGAGGAGTTCCAGTACGAGATAGAGCACAGGCCGGGGAAAAATATGATGCACGTCGACGCCCTTAGTCGCAATCCACTGCCCAACTGCATGTTAATAGGAACGCGCGACAGCACAATAACAGCACAGTTCAGAAGAGCGCAGCGCGAGGACAGAGATGTAAAAAAGATATTAGATCTGGCGATGAAAGGTAACGTCGAGGGTTACACGGTGAGAGGGGAGTTATTGTTTAAAGATGTAGACGATAGTTTATTGTTGGTAGTTCCGAGCGCAATGCAAAACCAAGTCATCCGACAGGCGCACGAAAGAGGCCACTTTTCCGTAGCGAAAACGGAAGCGTTACTCCGCAACGATTATTGGCTACCGAACGCCAGAGTCAAAATCGAGAAAGTTGTACGGAATTGCGTAGCATGCATACTCGCTAATAGAAAGCAGGGTAAGATGGAGGGTCTACTAAATCCATTAGACAAAGGCGAAATCCCACTAGAGACTTTCCACATAGACCACCTCGGACCGTTACCTTCTACTAAAAAGAGTTATAAGCACATTTTTGTGATAGTCGACGCGTTCTCAAAATTCACGTGGCTATACGCTACCAAGAGCACGGGGGCCGCGGAAGTTATAGCAACGCTGCGAAAGCAATCGGTCATTTTCGGAAACCCCCGTAGAATTGTTTCGGATCGCGGAGCAGCGTTCACGTCGGGAGAATTCGCGAGGTACTGCGAAGAAGAAAAGATCCAGCATCAGCTAATCACAACAGGCGTTCCTAGAGGGAACGGTCAAGTAGAGCGCGTGAATCGCACACTTGTGCCCTTGCTGACGAAACTAGCGCATCCGAAATGCGAAGAGTGGCACAAGCATTTAGAAGCGGCGCAGCAATGCTTGAATACGACTATGCACCGAGGCATAGGTACGACACCGTTCCGAGTACTTTTCGGAACTGACGCGAGATTACAAGACAGTCCCGAAATCCGCGAGGTGTTAGAAAGAGAGTGGGTTACGCAATTTGAAGCCGAGCGAGACGAAATACGAGATCAAGCTAGGGAAGCGATCAAGGCGATACAAAAAGAGAATAGGAAGGGTTATAATAAGAAAAGGGTAGTCGCGAGGGAGTACCGCGAGGGCGACCTAGTAGCAATTAAGCGTACACAACAAAGGCCAGGGTTAAAGTTGGCCAACAAATTCCTTGGGCCATACAGGGTCGCGAGGAAGCTGCGCAAGGACCGCTACGTCGTTGAGAGGGAAGGAGACCACGAGGGGCCCTCCCGAACATCAACAGCAGCAGACTACATGAAGCCGTGGGCTCGGCCAACCGACGAAGATGTCAGCGAGGAAGACGATGAGGCAATATCCGGGGTCGGATATTAGTGCAGGAGGGCCGAATGTAGGATGCAAAAATCCTTATAGGCGATCGACGGTTGAAACGACCGGAGAAGCAAAAACGGCAGTCGTTTTTGCCGAATAAGACACCCGCGGATCGCCGAAAAGTAAACACGCGACAGGCTAATGACCCAGCGAGTGAGTGTGAGAGAGAAAGAGTGTGAATGCGTGAGAGAGTAAGCGACGAAGGTGCGACGACCGCGATCAGCGTATATGAACCAATTTGTATATGTACATGTACGCTGATCGGCCTATATATATGAGGTAGGTCGCGGCCGAAGGCAGAGAGATAACTGAAATCGCGAGCGTCGAATCGGTTAGAGAGAGAGAGAGAGAGTAGAGAGAGAGAGAGAGATAGTGTAGAGAGAAAGTGAGAAAGAGTGTAAGAATAAGAGAGAGTGAGAGTGGCCCGAGCAAGACTGGGAACGATTTCTGTATAATTAATCAGCAGGAATAAAGTCTTTGTATTCGTCAAATCGTATTTCCGACGGCTCTTACTATACCAATCCTACAATATCACCGGTGATTGCTAATTTGGTGATGGAGGAGTTGGAAAACTCATCTATTGCCAAGTTACCCTTCAATCTGGTTTTTTATAAACGTTATGTTGACGACATCCTAACATGCATAAAAACCGATCAAATTGATATTTTGCTTAACACTTTTAACAATTTTCATAATAGACTTCAATTCACATATGAACTTGAGGCTAATTCCTGCATAAGCTTTCTTGACATTAAAATAATTAGAGCAGATACAACCCTTATTACAAATTGGTACCATAAACCAACATGGTCTGGCAGATATATAAATTTTTATTCAGCCTACCCCTTACAACACAAAATAGGTTTGGTTAAGGGTTTAATAGACCGTGCTATCCAGCTAGCTAATCCTGAATTTCGACCTGAAAATTTAGATCTCATCAAAAAAGTATTAAAAGGTAATAATTTCCCTACTCCTTTAGTTGAGAATATCATCAAAGAAAGGATCTTTCAAATTTATAACCCTCTTTTGATTAGTAAATTAAAAGAGGATAAGATTTTAAAAACAGGTCCGATCAACTTTAGGAATACGGTGGTTATTCCGTTTGTTAATAATATTTCACTTGACATACAAAGGATTTTTAGGAGGGTGGGCATCCACACTATCTTCAACATACCATTTTATTTAAAACAATGGTTCCCTCCCATCAAAGACAGGATACCGTTAACCAAAAACTGTAACGTTGTTTATGAGATACCCTGTATGGGCTGTGATACAACGTATATTGGACAGACAAGTAGGCATTTGGACACACGTGTGACAGAACACAAGCGAAACATTTTTCTTTCTACCACGCAGCATACGGCTTTAACAAAGCATTCATTAGAATTTGATCATCGTTTTGATTTCAGGAATGTGAAGATTATTGACAGGGAATCTAATATATCTCGTAGGTTATTATTGGAAACTATCCATATGATTAAAAACCAAAGCGTAAATCTCAGATATGAGACTTCTAAGATTCATGACTATTACGCGGCATTACTGAGACAGTAATGTTTATGATGGGTATTTTCCAAATCAACAGTAGATTCTGCCTTTATATTTTTCTTATTACTTTTTTTTTTTCTTTTTCAGTTCCTGAAAAGTTTATTAAAAAAATTATTTAGTTTATTTTCTCAAACATATTTTTTTGGTTCTATGCCAAGGTTTCGGAATCTTTTCATAAGTTTCTGGTTTAAAATAAAATGGTTCTGTTACATTGGTGTTCAAATTTTTACCGCCAGCATATTTTGCTTGCCACCATTGATCGATATTGATCGACCAATCAGTTTAGGTCTTCCATATCTAAGACAATTCTGTTTTGATTCTTTGGGCTAGCACGTTTTCGTGCTTCAGTTACATTTCTTCCAGCTATGGGTTAAGCTGATTTGTACCTCACAATATGTGTTTAATAGTTTTTGTCCTCTTTTTTCACAGCAAGTATGTATTTTATTTTTCTTCCTTTTTTTTTGTTGTTATTTTTACTAATTCTTGGTAATTATAATGGCTGTGTTATATTACCTAATATATATTAATTTTTTGGTTTTCAAAATCTGTATTATTATTTTTCTGTTTTCAGACGCAAAAATTTTTGTCTCTTGATAATGATCCACATGGGGATCGAAACGTTGAGAAATTTGAATATTTAATTTGCATATTTGTTGTTTTCTAAAAGTGATCGAACCTAGCGCCGATAGCACAGTTTTATTTTGTAAGACGTAAAGACGTAAATATGACGAGAAAACGACGTCTGTAAGGCGTAGTGTGCTATCTGGGTGAATGGCTTTCATTGCCAATATATTGATGGATTTCGAATTTATTGTACTTTTGTCTCCCATTGTACCTCCAGAACATCCTTAATCGATAAGTGTTTTTCTAAGTATACCGTAAAATTGTTTTAGCTCAGCGAAGACAATCCGATTCGTTTAAAAGTAGACAACCACTACGAAAGGTTCTCACGTGCCAATACGCCAGGCGAAGTTTGATGAAGTACCGTAGACGTTCGAACAAATTCATGATCATGGCTGAGGCAATTTCGAAATTCCAAAATGAAACGCCCGAACGATTTCATACTACCAGCAAGAAGGACTCGAAGCTGGATCCCTTGATGAAATCGAAACAGTCTCCGTTGAAGCTGACTGTCCCAGTTTCTCCGAAGTTGAGATGCAAACAAAGAGTAAGGCGCACAAATGTCTTGAGCCAAGAGGAGCGCGAAGTTTTGGAAGTGGAAGAAATGAATAAATTTCGCATCAAGGCAAATTCTGTGCCAGTTAATATTTTCAGAGGGCCACCCGCGTTGAAGTAAGTTCCAAAGAAACGGATCACCGTTGTAACGGGTCCGATTCTCGGGGTTGAGTCCGAGTGATCGGCAGGGTCCTCTCGGTGCCCTTATGACTCGTCGTGCCAGGGTTCGACCGGCGAGGAGAGGATTTAGATCGGGTGAAATAAATAATCCGGTGTGCGTGTGTACGGCTCGCTATGGCCGGCACGTGGGTAACGCGGTTGTTCGCGTTGTGGTGGCCGGTGATGTGACTTCGCGGTGACCTCGGCGACGGGGAATCGGTGCGGTGGTCAGGACGATTCGGCGCTAGGCGCCGAGGGTATCGGTGCGATAGTCAGGATGGTTCGCCGCTCGGCGACGTAGGAATCGTCGAGGAGTTCGGGACGTTTCGACGCTCGGCGACGAGGGTATCGGGTGAGATAGGCGGGAGGTTTCGACGCTCGGCGACGAGGTGAGCGGGTGAGACAGACGGGAGGATTCGACGCTCGGCGACGAGGTGACGGTCAGGATGGTTCGACGCTCGGCGACGAGGTGATCGGGTGAAAGAGACGGGAGGATTCGACGCTCGGCGACGAGGTGATGGTCAGGATGGTTCGACGCTCGGCGACGAAGGGATCGGTCAGGAGGTTTCGACGCTCGGCGACGAAGGTGTAGTCAACTTACGTTGCTGGCGGAAAGTCGGTGGTGTTTCCAACGTCTTCGTCGGCGGATCAGATTTTCTTGGCTGAATAGCGTTCTAGGCTCGGCTAGGCAGGAGTTTGTTCTAGCTCTGCTAGATCGGAGACAGGTGATTTTTGGAGGATTTCTCAGGGTTTATATACCCACCAAGTGGTGGTGATTTGTTGGTAGTGCGGTGCAGGGGTCGGTAGGACACGTCCTTTTGGTTTCGCGGTATTCTTGGGGTGTTTCTACGAATTCGCCAAAACATCGGTTCGTGGCGAGGGGTGTTCGCGGCGCGGACGGGAATGTTTTGTTGCCGAATCGCGGTTCGGTCTTTCCCGGCGGCGTTCGCCGTTCTTCGGTTTCTCGCGGCTTGTCAGTAACAGAGCTGCCCGGTACAGGTCTGTTACACCGTCTCGGAAGAATTCAAGCTAACTAATTTGAAAAAACTCGTCTGACAATTGCCCCAGGATTCAGAGGTGGGTATTATTTGGCGAAACAAATATTTCAAATACGATAGAAAATAGTATAGTATAGAAAATAGTATTTTAAATAAGATAGAATTTCAAAAATGAAAATATTTCTATTTGAACAATCGGAACCACACAATAAAATATTTCGATTTTAATAATTCTGAAACGCAAAATAGTATAAATAATATAAAATAATAGTATAAAATAATTTTTATACTTTCGGCGCAGTGGTTCGATCAATTATTATTTTAAACACTATTTCCAAATTACCACAATAAGTTTCTTTGGCACTAAGCAAGTTGGTAACAGCTCCCAGATAGCACAGAGACATTTTAAAGACATCTTAAATGCGTCTGCTGTGGAACATTCAAGATATCTTATGTACGTATTCCCAACGGCTTATATCACAAAACCGTACATTCTAAAAACGTCCCAAGAATATCCATTAAACGTCGAAAAAACGTTTTCTAAACGTCTAATGGACATTCTTCGGACGTTTTTAAAGCGTACGGTATTATAACACAAACCGTTGAGAAAACTTTCGTAGGCCGTTTGGAATACGTTCGCAAGACATTCATGATGTATTGCAGGTCCAAAAATGTTGGGCCGAGGAGTGAGCTGACCCCGGCCCCTGGGGGGGGGGAGGTAGTCTCTCCCCCCCGAGGTGGACCGGCACCCCTGAGGGACCTTTACCCGGTCCTTTGTAGGGGGTGTCGGCTATCTACCGGAGACGGGCTCCGGTGGGTGGCGCGTGGGGGGTGGGGTGGGGAGGGTCGGGGCGTGCGAGTGCGCCTCCGACGACCCGCCCTTGCCGGTGTCGGCGCCTTCTTGCCCTGGCCGAGCGGCGGTGGTGGGTGACCCTCTTAGGGGGTCACACACTGCTGCTGCCCCGAGCAGCGCACGAAGGCTCCGGGAGCTGTGGGTGGACCGAACTGGGGTTCGGGAAGCCCAACTCGAAGGCTCCAGGGATGGGGACACCGGGCGGGTCCCTCCGCCCTCGATCTGGTATTAGGTAGGGCACGGGGGGGGGGGGGAGCTACACTCCCCTCCAGGGCGGTTTGTTAGCTAAGGGGGTGGCCAGTTGAGTTCTCGGAGATCCTGCCCCCCCCCCTTACAATAGCTTAGGTGGGAGTGCGGTTTTAGTGGGTAGAGGCTGGCCGGAGAGTCCTCTGGACAGTCCCACATAACCCTGGCCCCCCTTGGGGGGCCAGGGTATGCGTAACGCATTTCCTCACTTAAAAAAAAAAAAGGTCCAAAAATGTTAAATATGCATGGGAGAGAGAGAGGACGTGGGATATAACAAAAAATAGCAGAGAGAGGACAGAGTACCTGTACGACAAAGGATACAGCCAAGCGGGGATAGAAGAAGAGAGGGAAGAAGGAAAAGATATGATGGAAATGATAGATACTCTGAAAGAGAGGGATAGGGAAATTCAGGGACAGTGGCAATATAATGAAATAATGAACTCTAGTTTCTGTAAAAGATATAAATATATATACGAGGCGAGAGTGCTAAGGTACCTGGAGGAAAGAGGAGAGGGAGACAGTCAGAGCCTTATGGCGAGAATGAGATGTGGGAATGTAGAGGAAGGACATAAATATTGGAGGAAAGAGGAGGAAAGAATGTGCATGATGTGCGAGAGATACCTGGGGACACTAAAGCTGCCTTCATACAACGGCGCTGGCGCTAAGCGCCATCGCCAAAAGTCATAAATTTCGAGCGCGGGTTGACGGGCCCCTGCTGGGCCTGCCTGGGGAAAAGGTTTCCATGGGCTCCCCACTCCTGCACAGGAAAACTATCGATAGCTCTCCTTTAAGACATCATGGAAATAGTCAACCTTCCTGCCACTTGGTGTGGATTCTCCTCTTCTTAAATAGTAATTTAAAATAATTATTAGAACATCTTTCTAATTCGATTTGAAATTTAGTTGTAACCCATTTTTATTATTATTATTATTATTATTATTATATACGGAACGAGGTCCTTTTATACGAATGTATACAGTTTTTACAGTATAACTGATAAAAACAAAAAAAAAGAAAATCTTAACCTAAGTCTTAACTAAAATTTACAAAAGAATGGACCGCGCGAAACTAAACAAATACAGGTATGATTAACAAATAGTATTGCGCAATTTTGTTTTGAATGCCTGTAACGTGCCATTAAAAAAAATCGATATTATTGTAAAATATGTTCGAGCTAGCAATAATGCGATTTAATGGATTTATTACTCCATACGAGGATTTGGAACATTATTTGCAACAACTTGTTGCCATCTTTTTCAGGTAATCTGGCAATTCCTGTGTGTACATATTATTACACGGTTGCAACGTTGCCATCAACGAAACTTTTAACTTCCGGTGATACCTTATTCTTTTATCTTCATCATCGGAAGTTAAGAAATTCGTCGATGAGAAGTTTCCAATATTATGGTGCTCGTGGCAGTAATGAAGGTAGAAGACGTTGTACCGTTCGTCCGTTAGCTTAAGCCTTAAGCCCATCAGCTTTATGACAGGTAAGGACAGGTACTGGGCTACTGTAAAAATGAGGCTATTGTAGAAATAAGTCCCTTTGACCAGCGTTAATTTCTTTATGACCACTGTCCGACGTAAACACGAAGGAAAACACGTGGTCAACACTTGGCGGAAGGGACTTCCTCATACTAAATAATAATGTATCAACTCACAATCCACAGCACGTGTTTACTGTAAAGTAATTTGCGCGGGCCCCGACTTCTCCTGCGAAATAAAAATGCTAAATCCTGGCATTGTAAAAAACAGCGCATTCAGTCGTCCCTGTTGTAGATGTTCATTGTTCCTGCATATACCTGCAATCCGAAGTGTCTACCTTTTTTCACTGAATTTCAACGGCTGCATATATGCGGACACCTTTAAGTTGTTTCAGTTAAAAACACATGTTTTTTCCGCCATTAATTTGCCGAATATTTTAAATAAATTGGGTGTTCTCCCAGCAAGTAAGTATTCAACAATTTGGAAGAGGAATGAGGACTAGGATAGCTCTTCTATCCACTCCTGTCAAAAATATGATGTCGAAATTAGTCGAAAATAATTTTTCTCGAATATCTTGTAAACTATTCGCCGCGTTTCAATGAAGATTCAATGAAATTAGTTACAGACTTTACTCAAAGTCTAGATAATGTACCCACTGGCCGCGGAGAAAAATGGAGTGCAAAATATCAATGTTTTTCAGAAAAATCTAGGATTTGGGAATATTTTCTCAGCTCTGTAATACCTTAAACGATTCAAATATCGGCAGTCTGAGGGAAATAAAGAACGATACTAATTCAGGGCGACCATCACACACATTTATTTCATATATTTCACAACCAGAGTTGGGCAAAAAGTAATTGTAATTACAATTACAATTACTTACCCATTACTGTAATTTGTAATTGTAGAAATAAAATTACAATTACATGTAATTGTAATTGGCAATTGCAATTACTTCTCGAATCACTGTAATTGTAATTGTGGTCCGCAATTACAATTACTGGTTGAGCCAAAGTAATTGCAATTACCAATTACAATTACTGGTTGAGCCAAAGTAATTGCAATTACCAATTACAATTACATATAATTGTACTTTTATTTCTGCTATTACAAATTACAGTATTCGTTCTCTGAAACCACTAAATTTTATGTTTTGGACCATTTAACTGTTTTCGTATTGAAATTGTTGTCTACTTTTGCTCATGTAATTGCAGATGTAATTAATTACTGCCCAACTCTGTCCACAACTAGTAACTAACATACAATATATTTGCAAAAATTGCAATTGCAACGGCCGCGGCCCAGGTGGCTGAGTTGCAGGCTCTACCATAAACCGCGTCCGCACCGTAAAGATTTGTCAGTATAGGGTACCTAACCCCCACTCAAGGGCTAATTGCGAGGTGACTTTTTTGAGGAAAGTTCGGCTCAGGAATCTTTGTAGTTTGACTGTTGACAAGAGAACATCTGAGTGAACAAGCATGCAAGACGAGAGGCTTATCGAAGCGGTGCGCAGTCGGGAGGTCTTATATAATCTTCAACACCCAAAATATATGGATGTGAAATACAAGTCGACTATCTGGAGGCAGATTGCTGCGGAAGTGGGTCAATCAGGTCAGTATTCACTTTCGTTAAGATTTGTATATTTCGTTGTGTACAGTTATTTGTGAATTTATGGGCGTGTGACAGAAGGTACAATGTATTCATATTATCAACGGGGGTGCTTGCCTTCTGAAGTGGAAAGAAAATTTTTAAAAACCTCCCTCGCGTCAAAACCCTGCTGTGCTGCGTTACGTCGTCGGGGATGCTTCGGATTATACTCGGCGTTTCCTCCTCCTGGTCCGTCGATCCTTACGTCGATCCATCCCTTAGACCATATACATAGTAGACCATGTATACTAATAGACCCGGCGCAGATAATTTGGACCTCGGCAAAGATAACTTGTGTTGTGACGTCACATTCTCGAAAGATGTATAAGCTGTGCTCATCGACAGTGCCTACGCTTGGTTTATATGGGAGGCGTGCGCCATGTACCCATTAGACAAAAAGAATGGACAGGATAATTTCAAAGAATTTGGCATTGTATCATGAAATAATCAATTATAAACTGTATTTGAGATACAGACGTTTATTCTGTATGTTTTATTAAGGTATTGCAATGAAGTATAAAGTAATAATAGTATTATATATTAACTATTTTAGGAATCGTGCAATATTTGATTCTGAAGATTAACTTTCGCATATTATGCAGGTTGCAAAATAGTTGATCACATATAAATACATTTACAACATTTAAAGATAATATAGTTCTAGTTTTACATAATTTACTTTTACCTCGTTTGCGATTAGTTATTACTAGACTGCGTATCTTTATGCATTTACAAAAAAAATGAGTAGATAAAATTTAAAATCGTTGAAAATTAAAAAAAATTGAACATGATTTCTGCTTTATTATAATCATTGAAGGAAGAAATAACATTCAATTTAATTTCAATTTCTCGCACGGCGGTTTGCTGTTTCAGCCATTTTGAAATTATCTCAAGACGTATCTTTTGACGTCACAACGCTAGTTATCTTTGCGGAACTGGAGAGTCGGCTTTCCTATACACATACTATACCTACGCCGGGTCTATTAATATATGTATATGGTCTAAGATCCATCCATTGACTCATCCGAAATTTCTCTTGCCGAATCTCCTGCCCGTCCTACAACCGAATCTCCTACCGAATCTCCCGCCCACCCTCCCACTGATTCTCCCGCTGAATCTCTCGGCGATTCTCGCGTCGTTCTCTCGTGGCTCCGTATAAAATTTTGCAAAATGCATGTGGTCGTAAATATATGATCTATATTTTCGAGCTTTGCATGTAAACGGTTAATGAAAAAATATTTCTGTTTATAGATGAAGCATGCAAAAATCGGTGGAAGAATATAAGGAATTCGTATAGGAAATTCCGTGCACGGGAATTGACAGTCCGAAGCGGAGAAGCGGCAACGTTGAAGCGGCCATACAGGAATGAAAATTTACTGCAATTTCTCTCTCCATATTTCCAGGAGAGATAAATGTTGTCGAGTACTTATTCATGTTTGGGGGAGGGCCTCTCCAGCCAGACCTCGACGGCGAGCACAGGAGAAAGCGCGGGGACCAGCGAAGGGACCAGCGAAGGGACCAGCGCAGAGTCAAACAGTGTCCCTGAAGAGGAGGGGATCGTGGAAGATGAGTCGCCTTCGCAACCCCCGCCAAAAAGGCCAAGGATTCAACCGGACAATGCCTTGACAAACAATCAATAGATGTGCCAATTTGATGGAGAGGGCGGTAAACAGCCGCGACCGGCCAGATCGAGAAAATTTATTATTTTTTCAAAGTATGGCGCTGGCAGTCGGGCGGCTAAGCCAAAGACGCCAAACTATTGTCAAAATGCAACTATTTGCAAAAATTACAGAAATGGAAGAAGAGGAGAGTCGCGAGGACGATTAAAATAAACCGTGTTTGTAATAATATTGAGTTCACCTTCATTACAATCCTACCTACCCTTATTCCTTCTCTCTATAGTTTACAACAATATTGTAGGGAGATGCCGTCTTCGAACAGCGAGAATTCCGCCGAATGTCACGTCGCACAGTGGGGTATTTGCCTGATTTCAGCGGTCATAAGGCAATTTAAAAAATTTTATTTTTTCCTTCTAATCTGTCTCGTACTGGGGACGCTTGTAGCGACGTTTTCTTCTTCTCGTAGGTTGTGCTTCCTCTTGCTCCTCGATTAATTGCGAGCTCATTGCCAGTAGCGAGAGAAGGGTTGGCATTAGCACACTACTACCCTCCATATCCATATCTGTATCCAGATCCAGATCCAGATCCAGATCCAGATCCAGATCCACATCCAGATCCAGATCCAGATCCAGATCCAGATCCAGATCCAGATCCAGATCCAGATCCAGATCCAGATCCAGATCCATATCCATATCCATATCCATAGCCGTATCCATATCCATATCCATATCCGTATCCATATCCGTATGGATGCCGAGAGTAACACGCGCGTAACACCTGTTCAACGAGGTAGGCCAAAAATGATGTGGAAATCTGGTTTCGCAGTCATTGAAATACATTCCCGGCAACAGACAGCAGGGTGAGTCAGGGTGAAAAGCAACAGTGATTCATCTTACCTCGTATTGTAGGCTCGGCGAGAGTTGGCACGAGAAACTCGTAGGTACCACGTGATGCTCCCACTACGCGCTACACGTCTTCCGCGATTGGCCGAATCGCTCGACGAAGACAGCAAACGAGCGTATTGAGTGTGACTGCAACAGAGCGATGTCGCGTGGCGACGCGACGCTGAGCTCAGAACATTGGCGTAACTCTATTGTGCGTGCACAGAAAACAGGTCCATGGTTTACGCCGTCTTACGCGGATCCCACTTATTTACGCCTATGTCGACCGTCCCCGCCGGGAGTAAAGCGTAAGAGTGGGATCCGCAGCCTTGCGTCAAGAGTGGGGACTCGCCGTTCCCCCTGCACCCCACTGACGAAATTCTGTGCCAACTCTCGCCGAGCCTACAATACCTGTTGGGTTATAAGTAAAAGTTTATGAAATCCACAATACAAAAATTGTTTTATTTTACCACTTATAAATGTATACAAGAACAGCTTGTATTGGTATGGATAATATATATGATTCGTAACACAGACTTTTCTTTTTGTCACACAGACCTTTCTCTTTGACCATTGATTCGCGACTAATTTCTCTCGATAATTCACACCATCTAGGTGTTACACGCGTGACTCATGCCGCGAAGTACGACATCGAATCACAGTACCTTACCTTTCAGTTCTTATTTTGCAAACCAAAGCCTGTGATTTTTCCAAAAATCATTGGAACGTGCGTTATTAGTTGTAGTCAAATATTTACAAATTGTTGCAAATGTTTACAAATGTATGTGACATAAATGAAATAAATGTGAGATGGTCGCCTTGAATTAGTATCGTGCTTTATTTCCCTCGGACCGTCGATATTGAATCGTTTACATTTGTTAACATTAGCAACAATTTGTAAATATTTGACTACAACTAATAACGCACGTTCCAATGATTTTTGGAAAAATCACAGGCTTTGGTTTGCAAAATATGAACTGAAAAGGTAAGGTGCGAGGTAAGATGAATCACTGTTGCTTTTTACCCTGACTCACCCTGCTTTCTGTTGCCGGGAATGTATTTCAATGACTGTGAAACCCTGACTCACTTGTTTTTCTTGCCGGAAATTAAGACTGCGAAGCCAAATTTCCGCACCATTTCTGGCCTACCTCGTTGAACAGTCACTACGCGTGTGTTACTCTCGGCATCGATACGGATATGGATATGGATCTGCGTGTGGATCTTCATGTGTACCTGGATGTGGATCTGGATCAGGATCTGGATCTGGATATGGATCAGGATATGGATGTGGATATGAATATGGAGGATAGTAGTGTGCTAATGCCAACCCTTCTCTCGCTACTGGCAATGAGCTCGCAGTTCAGCGAGGAGCAAGAGGAAGCACAACCTACGAGAAGAAGAAGCAAACGTCGCTACAGTGTCCATCCCCTATGGAGAAATAGAGACACCCAGGGCGAATTGGTGTTATACAGGCAGATGTCCATGGACTTCGAGGAAAAGTTTTATGGATATTTTCGGATGAGTAGGGCCTGCTTCGCTGTGTTGCTGAGCCGAATCGAGGATAAGCTAGTGAAACAAATCCCGAAGAACGGGCGAAAACCAATTGCCCCCGATGAACGATAAGCTGTTTGTTTGCGGTAAGTGTGTCTTGACGACTAAACATTTTCCGAGGTCGCGCTTGGCTCAGTGGGTAGAACGCCCGATCCACAGTGGTCTGGAGACCCCGTTTTCGTGGCCAAAAGTATTGTAGCATTATTTCAAGTTTTAAAATCGTAGTATTGTAGGTCGTTGAATTCGTCTTGACGTCAGTTATATAATTATGAAATAAAAAACATATAGTGACGTCTAAAAAATAGGGGTGGCCTTGATATTTGAAGAAAAAAAAATCCATTTATAAGACAAGATTGCGGAAGATTGCAGTTAAAATTTACATGCTCTTTTTAGTAAATGTTCAAGTCTCTTAAGCGTTTTTGTATAATTCTTTTCAAAGATTGAAATGCTATTAATTTACGCTATTCGTGTATGGACTAAACAATGCTTAAAACTGGATTAAATATTTGAATTGCGCTTATTAACATGTATAAAACCATCATTAAAATCTGTTTTCTGATATTCGGTGATAGAAATAGAAAACGTTTTATTTTACTTTGAATTTTCTGACTTTGTCTTTAGAACGCTGTATATCATCACAGAATTATCTAAAATAGATAATATTTTGAATTTGGGAGCTTTGAAGGGTTGTTACTTTAAGGATAAAAATATTTTCAATATATTGAAATTGAAAAATTGAATTTTGGCCACGAAAACGGGATCTACAGACCACTGTGCGATCGTCAGCGCCATGATGTGGAAAAATAACGCATTTTCCCTGTTTGGCCGGTCGCGGCTATTTACCGCCCTCTCCATCAAACCGATTTCTGCACACTTCATCTGTGAACAGAAATATTTTTCATTAATCATCTGTCATTGTTTCAGAGGGTCCTAGAAGGTCCAGGGTTTTATTCCCTGGTGCGCCAACCCCACCTCCACGCGGTAGGACCTGAACACCATCCGGTTGACCAACGGGGCTCTGGTTGTGAGTGAGTTTGTGAGTCTGAGAGTCTGGGTAAACGATAGACCACACGGCGTTGCCCATAAAGCTGCTTGTCGTGAGCTACCCAATCCCTATTCCTAGGGCAACGGATGCCGCTTGCAGCAAAGATGTGTGGTAGAAAATCGCCTAAGCGATTTCGACGAATACCTATTAAACGTTGCGAGAGAAATCTCGCTAACATAGGAATCTCTATAGTGTGCATGCTATAAAAGAGAAATGCCTACGAAGACTCCTACGTGAGTGCGATTGCGCGCGAGCGTGTCGAGGGCTGCAACACCACGGTGTCCGAACTGTCTAATCGAACCCCGGTGAATGAAGACTGGACCAGTGTCCTTTTCGAGTGCACACTGGTATCATAATCCACATAACTTATGACGATATCAAATATCAAACAACCAGTCAGATGAGGAGGCAAGAGAGGACAGTAAGGCCCATTATGTGGACTTGTGCGGGGGTGCCGCCCCCCGCAGAAGCGTTGCACGAATCGCGCGCTTCCGATGCAATCACTAAGCACCGTGGTCTTCGAGCTGCTAAAGTACTCAGCCGTAGAGTGGCCGCGGCTTCGAACTCCTTCGTGAGTCACAGAGATAACACCAAGCCCTCCCCGCCCACCCCGTGCGTTGTTCTCTACTCCCTGCCCCCAGTTATCCTGTGACCGAGGTTCGAGGCTCCTGCGGAGCCGCTCCATTACAGCTGGGGCGATGAAGTCCGGAGGTCCTTCGTCAGTCACTAGTGACCGAGGCTCCAGGCTCCAGTACTGGGCGACGAGCTGGGAACAGTTCGTCGTCGGACTGCCTCACAGAAGGCAATCGACTGGCAGAAGGTGCACCCTACGACCCCAGCAGGCAACACTTGTACTTGTACTCGTGTTGTTACTTCGTAGGGTGAAATGAAACGACAAGGTGAGCGTCCCACCTGTGTCAACCTGCTCGGCGCACCCGGCTATTCCCAAGCTGAGGTGTGTCGATAACCCTTCCCAACTCTCCTTTCCCTTCCCTTTCCTTTATTCCATCGCCTGAAAGGGTCGGGTGTGCGTGCGAGCGGCACGCAGCGAGTTCGCCTTCCCGTGGTTCCCTGTGAGCGCAGGCACTTGTGCGAGGATTAGGACCAGTCCTCTCACACAAGTGTCTGTGGCCAAAGAACTCGTCCACCGCATACGTCTCGGTGGCACTGCTGGATTTTTCCATCGCCCGCTGTCTTGGCAAGGGAGCAGCTGGGGGGTAGATAGAAATTTTTGTATTTTTGCGCGTATGCCCTCGAGGCGAGGTAGCATACCCGATGTCACCCTTGAGGTGGCCGGGTTTACACTAGTTGTCATTGTTTCAGATACTTAGCAACGGGAGACTCACTAACGACCCTGAGCTACAACTTTCGGATGGGGCTTTCAACCGTATGTGGCATTGTAAGCGAAACATGTCGTGCAATAACGTCGACGTTGATCAGTGAGGCAATTCCATTGCCTACCACGGAAGGATGGGAAACAATCAAGAAGCATTTTTGGGAGAAATGCGGATTCCCGAATTGCTTAGGGGCAATAGATGGCAAACATGTCATGATAGTAGCACCACCTAAGTCGGGGTCAGAATACTATTGCTACAAAAAATCGTTTTCCGTGGTGTTGATGGCCCTGGCCGACGCGGACTACAATATATTAGCCGTGGAGGTCGGTGCCTATGGGCGACACAGTGACGGTGGCATATTCGCCCACTCGCATCTTGGACGGGCACTGGACAATGGCGAAATCGGATTGTTGCCCAACGAGAACTTCCCGGGAACAAATATTTCTGCGCCTTGCGTTATTGTGGGCGACGAAGCATTCCCGCTGAAGAAATATCTATTAAGGCCTTATCCAGGCACCCAAGCAGCAGGGGATGCAAAACAAACGCATTTTAACTATCGCCTTTCCAGTGCGCGAAATTCCAAATATATAATAGGCGTTTACATGCAAAGCCCGAAAATGTAGATCACATTATCACGGCCACATGCATTTTACATAATTTCATACGGAGCCACGAGCGAACGACGCGAGGATCGCCGAGAGATTCAGCGGAAGAATCAGCGGTAGGATCGGCAGGAGATTCGGCGGTAGAATCGGCAGAAGATTCGGCGAGAGAAGCAACGGGAGGTTGGGCGGGAGATTCGGTGGGAGATTCGGCGGTAGAATCCGCAGGAGATTCGGCGAGAGAAGCAACGGGAGAGTGGGCGGGAGATTCGGTGGCAGATTCGGCGGTAGGATCGGCAGGAGATTCGGTGAGAGAAATTTGGGATGAGTCGACGGATGGATCGACGGACCAGGAGGAGTAAACGCCGAGTAGTATTCCGCAGAATCCCCGACGACGTAACGCGTCACAGCAGGGTTTTGACGCGAGGGAGGCTTTTAAGAATTATCTTTCCTCTTCGGAAGGCAAGCACCCCCGTCGATAAATACGAATAATGTAGAAAATAACTTCTTATATTTCTTGTAAAGACTTGATATAATAATAAAATATAATGTAATATAAAGGAATACAATAATTAATGTCTCTAACACCTGTTTACTATATCCTCGCTAGACTACCTATATCAGACTGACTACGCTGCTCATCATCCATATCACTGAACCAATAATAGATGGCGATACACTACTTACCATAATTTAGCTTTATCTATCATGTATTATATCACTAATGACTTTATATAATTCGATTGACTCAACGTTAATACATTCTTTTTACCATACTGATACTCAATCTCTATTTTATTCAAGTTTGCATTTTATACACTGGGGCGTATGTTTCATGTATAACGTCACTTTGTTGGTACCCTCTTACCACAAGTCTCGCTTTAAAGGTTCCATTTATTTTATTTGTATACACCCTTTTCACATCTAGCACTTGTTTATCTGGTTTTTCCACTAATTTCCAGGTTTTATTTTCTTCCAAACTTTTTATTTCTCTACTACAATTAATGTTGTTGGCGTACTGGTTTTTATTTCTCTTTTCATTGCATTTTGCCACTGTATCACTCCAGCACTTGTCATTGCTTCTTTATAGGTGTTTGGAACATCCACATTGCAATAGTTGGCAAATATATATTCATCATGGAATCTCTTGGTGGATTCGTTGTTCTCTTCGATTTTCTTCTTTCTCCATCCACTTCTCTGTCTTGATCTGCACTAGTATCTTCTTCTCTTCGTCGTTGAACTTCATCTTCTTCTTCTAATTTCGACATCATATTTTTGACAGGAGTGGATAGAAGAGCTATCCTAGTCCTCATTCCTTTTCCAAATTGTTGAATACTTACCTGCTGGGAGAACACCCAATTTATTTAAAATATTCGGCAAATTAATGGCGGAAAAAACATGTGTTTTTAACTGAAACAACTTAAAGGTGTCCGCATATATGCAGCCGTTGAAATTCAGTGAAACAAGGTAGACACTTCGGATTGCAGGTATATGCAGGAACAATGAACATCTACAACAGGGACGACTGAATGCGCTGTTTTTTACAATGCCAGGATTTAGCATTTTTATTTCGCAGGAGAAGTCGGGGCCCGCGCAAATTACTTTACAGTAAACACGTGCTGTGGATTGTGAGTTGATACATTATTATTTAGTATGAGGAAGTCCCTTCCACCAAGTGTTGACCACGTGTTTTCCTTCGTGTTTACGTCGGACAGTGGTCATAAAGAAATTAACGCTGGTCAAAGGGACTTATTTCTACAATAGCCTCATTTTTACAGTAGCCCAGTACCTGTCCTTACCTGTCATAAAGCTGATGGGCTTAAGGCTTAAGCTAACGGACGAACGGTACAACGTCTTCTACCTTCATTACTGCCACGAGCACCATAATATTGGAAACTTCTCATCGACGAATTTCTTAACTTCCGATGATGAAGATAAAAGAATAAGGTATCACCGGAAGTTAAAAGTTTCGTTGATGGCAACGTTGCAACCGTGTAATAATATGTACACACAGGAATTGCCAGATTACCTGAAAAAGATGGCAACAAGTTGTTGCAAATAATGTTCCAAATCCTCGTATGGAGTAATAAATCCATTAAATCGCATTAGTGCTAGCTCGAACATATTTTACAATAATATCGATTTTTTTTAATGGCACGTTACAGGCATTCAAAACAAAATTGCGCAATACTATTTGTTAATCATATCTGTATTTGTTTAGTTTCGCGCGGTCCATTCTTTTGTAAATTTTAGTTAAGACTTAGGTTAAGATTTTAGGTTAAGACTTTCTTTTTTTTTTCGTTTTTATCAGTTATACTGTAAAAACTGTATACATTCGTATAAAAGGACCTCGGTCCGTATATAATAATAATAATAATAATAAAAATAATAATAATAATAAAAATGGGTTACAACTAAATTTCAAATCGAATTAGAAAGATGTTCTAATAATTATTTTAAATTACTATTTAAGAAGAGGAGAATCCACACCAAGTGGCAGGAAGGTTGACTATTTCCATGATGTCTTAAGGGAGAGCTATCGATAGTTTTCCTGTGAAGGAGTGGGGAACCCATGGAAACCTTTTCCCCGGGCACGCACAGCAGGGGCCCGTCAACCCGCGCTCGATGACTTTTGGCGCTGGCGCCCGACGCCAGCGCCGTTGTATGAAGGCAGCTTAAAGCATCTGGTAGAGGATTGTGACGAGATGGAAAGAACAAACTTAAGTACAGAAAAGATAGTACAAAATGAGTAAGAGGAGCAGTAGACTGGCTTAGGATCTAAAGGACTTAAAAGAAGAAGTGCGTCAATTAAAAGAAGCGGGGAAAAGAAAGCCGTTGGAGAAAACCATAGGATCCCATTTTCACAGAGATTTTCGCCACTAAAGTTTCCGCTCAACACGGAAGAGGAATTCTCTAGTTTTGAGAATATCCTAAATAGTGGCGAAAAATTTCAAGATGGCGTAAGTAAAATTTATTAATGTAATAAATTAACTTAAACTATCTGAAATTGATCGTTGATTTTGATACAAGTAACAGAATGTAATATTAATAACTTCTTATTTTAGGTTCAGGAATTACACAAAATAGGCAGCGAGAACGCCTATCAATTTGTTAAAAAGGGTGCTGTCGACACTAATTAATAACAAGTTGGCGTTAGAATATAGCTGGTTGGGCAGGAAGGGGAAGAAGCCCTTCAACAAATTAAACATCGCCAACCTCGTAATATGTAAGTATCACCCTTATTATTTAGTGTTATTATAAAAGTAAAGATTCATGTACAAATTAATATAATAGGAAATTCTTATTCAAGGTGCTGCAGAAAATGGACGCGTCAGTGCTAGCAGACGAGACACTGAGATCACCATTCAAATGTGGCTCAGAAGGGCGGCGGATAGAATAGCGGCCGCACTGAATAAAAAATTTTAGTTTTTATTGTTATTTTTTCACGTTTTATTCTCCTTTTTATTAAGTTTTTTTGTGGTGTTAATAAACCATATATTGTGCGAGTTGGTTCATATATGCATTTCTTATAATTAAATTACCTATAATTTTTCCCATTCTCATCCCCAAATACGTGTGTTTGTGTGTGTGATTGGTCATGCGAAAAGGGATTGGGACCCTTCCTGTCTCTTATTTCCATATGACCAATCATTAGGCATTCCTTTACTAGCACTCTTCCCTCGGATCCCTTCACTCTTTCCTCAAATCTTAACGCTTTCTTTCCTGCTCTGATTCATACCTTTTCCCTTATGGTTTCCCCCAGTACCATGTAACCAGGCGTTGTTCTGTCCAGTTTCAGGCACCATTTTATATACTTTGTTTTGACTCTTTCCAGTTCCTCCCTTTCCTTCCACCCATATATTTCTGCCCCATACATCATTATACCTCCCACTAGACATTCAAACACCATCATTCTTTTCCTGAAATCCTCTCTAAATAGTCTTGCTCCTATGTCCTACACTTGCCCTAATATCATATTTGCTGCTTTCGCTCTTTCCTTGACATGTCCCTTTATGTCCCCATTTCTCTGAAATTTTACCCCCAGCTACTTGAACTCTTTAACTTCTTCGATTTCTTCTTCCCCCCATTTCCACTCCTTTTTCTTCTTGCTCCCTCTGCCGCCTGTTAGAAGTTAGCCCCCCACTTGTTAAATTAAACAATTTCAATAGTTGTGCTGAATTGTGCTATGTTTGTGCTATATTGTGCTCGAATATTATAACTATTATATGAAAAATAAGATGAAAAATTGAAAAAATCGATTTTTTAAGTAGCCCCCACTTTTAATTTTTTTCAATTTTCTCAATTGTGCTAAGTTGTGCTAGGTTGTGCTAAGATTGTGCTAAAGTATTATTTAAAAAAAATTATAAATAAAGAAGTTATAGCGAAAAATCGATTTCGACATGTAATTAACGTTAAAGTAAGAAAAACTTATCCAAACAGCATATAATCGTATATCTGAGTTGTGCTAGCCCAGCACAAGTCAGCACAACTTTTAATTTCGCCAGAACAACGATATAAAGGGCACTTTACTCTTGTGCGCTGCCCTTCCCGCTAAGGTACTCTATCATTTTTGGACTTTCTGGTAATCCGAATATAGTATAATTGCATATCTGAGTTGTGCTAGCCTAGCACAAGTCAGCACAACTTTTAATTTCTCTAGCACAACGATATAAAGGGCACTTTACTCTTGTGCGCTGCCCTTCACGCTAAGGTACTCTATCATTTTTGGACTTTCTGGTCATTTGAACATAGTAATATTGCATATCTGAGTTGTGCTAGCCTAGCACAAGTCAGCACAACTTTTAATTTCTCCAGCACAACGATATAAAGGGCACTTTACTCTTGTGCGCTGCCCTTCACGCTAAGGTACTCTATCATTTTTGGACTTTCTGGTCATCTGAACATAGTTCTGCTGACTTGTGCTAGGGTAGCACAACTCAGATATGCAATATTACTATGTTCAGATGACCAGAAAGTCCAAAAATGATAGAGTACCTTAGCGTGAAGGGCAGCGCACAAGAGTAAAGTGCCCTTTATATCGTTGTGCTGGAGAAATTAAAAGTTGTGCTGACTTGTGCTAGGCTAGCACAACTCAGATATGCAATTATACTATATTCGGATTACCAGAAAGTCCAAAAATGATAGAGTACCTTAGCGGGTAGGGCAGCGCACAAGAGTAAAGTGCCCTTTATATCGTTGTTCTGGCGAAATTAAAAGTTGTGCTGACTTGTGCTGTGCTAGCACAACTCAGATATACGATTATATACTGTTTGGATAAGTTTTTCTTACTTTAACGTTAATTACATGTCGAAATCGATTTTTCGCTATAACTTCTTTATTTATAATTTTTTTAAAATAATACTTTAGCACAATCTTAGCACAACCTAGCACAACTTAGCACAATTGAGAAAATTGAAAAAAATGAAAAGTGGGGGGCTACTTAAAAAATCGATTTTTTCAATTTTTCATCTTATTTTTCATATTATAGTTATAATATTCGAGCACAATATAGCACAAACATAGCACAATTCAGCACAACTGTTGAAATTGTTTAATTTAACAAGTGGGGGGCTAACTTCTAACAGGCCCCTCTGCCTTTCCCAAACACCGTCATCTTTGATTTCTGTGCATTCAGTACCAGTTTTTTCCTTCCTAAGTATGTCTTCAGTCTTTTTAACATTAATTTCATATCCTCTTCTTTCTCCTCTATCATTACCATGTCATCCGCATACCCCAATGTCCAAAATTTCTCCTTTCCCACTCTTGTTCCACCTACCTGTATTTTCTCCATCTCTGTTTCCAAGTCCGATAGAAAGATCGAGAATAAGGTGGGACTCATCACACACCCTTGCCTGACGCCCCACAGTGGTCCGGATCGAAAAAGTTGGTGTCATTTTGTTATAACTTTTGAACCAGTAGAGATATTGCAATGAAATTTTAACTAAAAATATTTAAAATAATCATTTTTAACTATGTGCAATTCAATATTTTTGCATTTGTTAAACAATAATTTATACTAACTTTTCATTGATATTTTTTATTGAAAAATGAATTGTTCAAATATAGTTTTTCCAACCTTTTTTATACTTTTTGTGAACAATAAATTTTAGTGTTGGTGTTAATATTTAACTCACAAACGAATACTTTCCTGTGTAAAAAAAGAGATATTTAAAATACATATTGCGAATAAAATAGCACTAACATTATCAGTCAATGTTACCACAAATAAAAAAGTAAGCTAATAAAATAAACATACCATAATTTGTCTTTCGTGATGATCTATGATGATCGATTGACTTAGTTAATTAATAACTCTACTGCCTTAGGATTCAGTTCATTAGGTTTTCTCTTACATGTTAATCTTAATCGTGACTTAATCTTATTCGTGCATAATCTTGACATTTTTCTTGCATTTTTTGCTCTAAATTGTTTAAAATTTTAGTCCACTTTTGCTAATATAATTGCAGATGTAATTAATTACTCATGTAATCAATTACTGGCTAACTCTGTCCTCAATATATTCAAATTTCATATTTCTTGATAATCCCGTTATTTTTGTGGTTCTATTTGAACAAGAAGAGTTTTCGAACGCTGCACAAGGTTTTAACGATAGAAATAAATGCAGCGAGAACGCTAAGAAACTATCACACACATATTTTTTTAAAATAAAAGTGACTATCGAAGTTAATTTACATATATCTTTACTCTATTTATTTCTTATAATGTTCATATTTGGAAGACATTTGATCAGTCATACGAGCCCGTTTACGCAAGCGAAACTCGTCACGAAGTAACATTGACAGCTTTGAACAATGATAATTTGCAAAGTGGGACGAGGGGGGACATGTTTCTTACATAATTATATTCGGGAAAGTATGCTGAAAATGATCCAATTTGTTACAAAACGGGACTCGTTGGGACTTCCTAGATATTCGTTGTCAAATGTAAAAAATTTGGCCAATTTTTTTACTTCATTGAATATTATTTTTTAACATATTGTGAAGAATAATTTTTAGTGTCGATGTTGATTTTATAACACAAAAGAGTGCACTTCATCGTAAAAAAAAAAAATAAGAAATATTATGTGGTGTCATCAGGGCACCTCGAAGAAGAGAAGCAATTTTCTTGATGAAAAGTACTATCTCTAAACAGTCTACCTTTAAGCATTCGGCCTAATTACAGTTCTTGGTAAACAGTATTAATTTTTTCATTTTCGAGGTTGACGAACATTTAGGAAGCAATACAAATTTGTTAGAAATCGATATGAGAAAGTTGACTTTTGAGCTAAATGACACCAACTTTTTCGATCCGGACCACTGTGCGCCCTTACCCGTCCAAAATTCCTTCGATTCCGTACTTCTCACTCTAACTACATTTATCACCTCTTCGTATATTTCCTTTGCTCTCTCTATTAGCCCTTTCCTTATTCCTCTTCCTTCCATCACTTCCCATAGTTTATCTCTATCCACGCTATCGAAAGCCGCCTTTAGATCCATGAAGAAAGTATAAATTTTCCCTCCTTTTTTCCTTACTTTCCTCTCTACAACGTGTTGTAGTATGAACACGTTGTACATGGTTCCTCTGTTTTTTCGCAACCCTGCTTGTGTCTCACTTAATGTTCCGTTCTCTTTTATATCTTCCGTTATCCTCTGGTTTAGCACCCCTCTGTACTGCCTTTCTTGTGGATCGGTATTATTATCCCTTTCCTCCATTCCTTGGGGAATCCTTCCCCACTCCATACTTCCTTGATTAATTGCATTAGATTCTCTCTATAAGATTCTCTCTCTAAATAAAATAATGTATATAGAATAAATATACTAATAAATAATAAATAACAATATTATAACATTCAAATAAGCTGACATAAGCCCCGTTTCACACTTGAGCTGACGGTACGGCGTACCGCTACCGCGTACCGTCCGCTTGCGTAGCCAATTACCCACAGTCTTATGGAAGCTTTCACAGTTGAGCGGACGGTCCGCAAGCGGACGAGTGTCCGCACGGCTCGTACGCGTACGCGTACGCGCGTTCCATTGAATCAAATGGAGCCTTTCACACTTGAGCTGACGGTACGCCGTACGGGCTGCGTGCGCACAATGGGACATTCGATGAATTGTATTTCAAAATCAAAGAACTTTCGATAGACATAAGATAGAGCGATGATTTTTTTTAAATTAAAGCTGAAACTTTGCAGAATATGGGAAAAATAGAGAGATTATGGTACAAATGTTTTTTAACCTTAAAATAATTCGTCAAACTTGTACAATTTCAAGTAAATTATGGTTTCTTCAATACCACGCGAGGAAAATTTTTTTTTGACGTGTTATACATCATTTCCAGAAGTTTTTTTCACCAAATAAACGCATTGAAGCTTTATCGGTCTAGTGTTCCGATATATTTATTGTACGGCGGACGGTCAGCTCAACTGTGAAAGCAAAATCGGCGTCGGCGCGCGGATGGTACGCTGTAGCGGTACGCCGCGCCGTACCGTCAGCTCAAGTGTGAAACGGGGCTTATAGCCGCTGCATCCCCGTTACGCCGCGCCGCGGCGCTCCGTATCCCGACGAACGAACGCGCTAGTGGCAGAGCACCACTGGCGGTGACTCGTGTTCCGCGATGATATTTCGCTTTCTGGATCGGTAAAAACGTCGATTTTCGAAACCTGACAGGGTGGTTTCTCAAGATAAAAGTCTGCTCTATCGCGTGGTATAGTTTGATTTTCCACTGGACCCTTACTTTTTGATATAAATGGAAAAATATCATCAAAATTTTCTGCAAAAGTGGTGTCTCTCCGTCTTTAATGACTGTTTAAACATGTTTAAGTATTCAGGAAAGTCTAAAGAATCTTTTGCTACAAAGAACAATTCAATATCTTTTATGATAACGTCACAATATTTGTTTAAAGTTGAAAAATACGTTTTTTTCAAAGCCATTTTATTCAAAAACTGTGCGTGTAGGGAAAAAATTAAGACCAGATTCGGAATCAGCGCAAAAAACTCTACAAGATACACCCAACAGTTATATGAAAAAAATTTTGGTGTTGGACAGTGTAATCTGTAACAACTAAGTAAGCTTGACCATCAAAATTCATTATATCTATGCCTATCTGTTGCCAAGGCAGTTTCGAGATGTCATGAGATTGCAAAGGTTCCTTCTGGTTACAAGATCTAAATTTTGCAGACACCAGACATTGTTCGACTATATTTTTAATATCTACACTCATGTTGGGCCAATAGAATATCTCCTTACCCAGGCTCAGACGTTTACTAATTCCCTGGTGGCCTTCATGTATCTTTTGTAGCATTTCCCTCTGCATAGTGTTTGGTACGACTAATTTGTTGCTTTTAAATACTAAATCATTGATAACATGTATCTCACTTTGAATATTCCAGAAAGGTTTCAATGTAATATCTACGCTTTCCTTCCCCTTCGGCCATCCCTCTTTTATGTATTGTTTCAATTTTTGCATTGTCTCATCAGAATTTGTTGCTTGACTTAACTTTGTACGGTATTCTTCACTAACAGCTAGATTGGAAAATATCGAGTTGACATGATACAGTAAATCAGACTCATAGTCAGGTATATAATTTTCCTTCAGGGCCGCTCTAGACAATGTGTCAGCTATGTACATCTCTTTACCAGGCACATATGTGACATTCAAATCATACCCCTGAAGAGCTAACATCATACGTTGTAATCTGGCGGGAACATCGTGCAATGGTTTATTGAATAGATATATTAACGGTTTATGGTCCGTCTGTACTGTGACTCTACTACCGTAGACATACTGATGAAATTTGTTACACCCAAACTGAATGGCAAATAACTCCTTTTCTATCTGAGTATAATTTTCTTGTGAAGGCGTTAACGTTTTAGAACTATACGCAATTGGACGACCATTTTGCATAATTACCGCACCTACGGCTGATTTAGACGAATCTACTGACAGTACCAGTGTTGTTTTTGGATCATAGTGAGCTAATACCGGTGCGTTTGTGATTGCTTCCTTTAGATCATTGAAACTTTTATCACAATTTCCATCCCATATCCATGTTGCACAATTTTTCACTAAATTTCGTAATACCTGTGTCTTTTCTGACATATTTTTTATGAATGGACCCAAGTAATTTATCATTCCTAAGAATCTTTGCACTTCCCTGACATTCTTAGGTGCTGGCAACTCCTGGATTGCTTTAACTTTCTCCGCGTCGAATTTGACGCCCTGCTTGTTAAATATATAACCCAAGAAACATACTTCCTCGACGAAACACTTGCATTTCGGCCTGTTCAACTTTAAATTTACCTCTCTAGCTCTTTCCATGACCTTTTTTTAATCTTGAATTGTGAATTTCCTCTGTTTCCCCATACACAAGGAAGTCGTCTATGAATATTAATACACCCTCTATGTCCCCAAACAACTCTGTGTCAATTGTTCTATGAAAAATTTCTGATGCAGCATTGATGCCAAAAGGTAATCTCAAGTACTTATATCTGCCAAAGGGAGTCCGGAATGTGCAAAGATCTGAGCTTTCCCTGTCCAATCTCAACATCCAAAAACCAGAAAGCGCATCCATATGGGAGAAATATGCCGCTCCTTTTAATTTTGACCTGACTTCATCAATGTTTTTTAACGGGCAGTGTTCCCTTATAATGCTTTTGTTTAAGTTCCTTGGATCTAGACAAATCCTTAACTGACCTGACTTTTTGTGAGTAATCACCACTGAATTAACCCATGGGGTCGGTTTGGTAACTTTTTCAATGAAATTCAATTTCTCCATGCGTTCCAACTCATTGCGTAGTTTATCGTGTAAATCAAACGGAACTTTCCTAGGTGGATCAATGCATGGTATGGCATCCTGACAGAGTTTGAGGCGACAGACAGGAGAAAGACATCCTAAGCCCTGGAACACATCTGTTAAAGATTAAAAACATGTATTTTTTGTTGTTCAAGTTTATTTATATAATTTATACAATTTTACACTGTTTGCACATTGTCGAAATAAATTGACTGCGATCTAGCGATCAGCTAGGGGCGCCGTCGTCCCCGCACCGTCCCTCCGCTCCCCGCGAGCTCCACGGGTGGATCGAGCAGCTCGGGTCCCGCGGGCGCGACGGGGGGGGGGGGGAACGGCCGCGGTGGATCGACGCGCCCAGCTGATCGTCTAGTTCGTCTATTGACCCGCTACCACGACATTCGATTTCTTCAATTCTCAATCGTTACGTTTTTTTTTTTTTTTTTTTTATTGAGCCACTGAAACCTATTGTAGGTTTATTTCGGCTTTAACAAAGATACACTAGTTTACAGTTTGATTACATTTACAATATGACTAACCATTAGAGATGCAGATCACAATCGTTTAAAAACTGAAAAATAATTTCACAGGCTTTGACATTTGGTTCTGCAAAGAAGAGGTCCGCTTTTAGTGGTAGGAAAAACTTAAGTTTACGTAAATTGTTTACAAGTTTGATTCTTTGGGAATCATATAAAGAACACTGCCATAGTACATGATCCAAGTCCTCAGAGGCTGAGTTACACTTACAACTGGGGTCATCAATAATATTTACACGATGAAGAGAGGCAGCTAGGTTATAATGGTTGGCCCTGATGCGATTAACTGTGGATATAAAGCATCTTTTAAAGGAAACATCTTGAGTAAACCAGGGAGATTGACTAGGGTTAAAGAATTTTTGAAAATAATGAGTGCCCTTGAAAGAGCTTTGCACAGTGATTGTAGAACGAGTGTCGGAGTTGCCTTTTAGCTTGAAATGACAGGTAAGATCAGAGAAAGGAACTTGAGATATGTCCACTACATTGGCAGCTGTAGAAGATTTTGCAAGGGAGTCAGCGTCTTCGTTTCCATACACACCGACGTGCGAGGGAATCCAAAAAAATTTTATAGTTTGCGAGTTATCCTGACAGAATTTTGCATACTTCTTCTTAATGTCAAGAACGAAGGGATTTGTTTTGATTGATAGACTAGTGGAGTTTAAACTGAGCAAAGCACTCAAAGAATCAGAAAAGACAATAAATGAGAGATTTCTATGCTGAAGAGCGATATCCATTGCATCACACAGGGCCAAGCATTCTGCTGAAAAGATCGAAGCATTGCGGTCAATACTTTTTTTTATACGAACGTTTAACTCATAGCAAATACAAGCGCAGCCGACAGAAACTGCATTAGCAATTTTACTTCCATCGGTGAAGATGGCTATGGAGGAACAGTCACTTAAAATCTGTTTGATGTGGAGGTTAGGATTAACTGATTGTCTAAGATCAACACCCATAGTTGTGTTAACTGGGATTGATGTTACCAGAGTATCATAGTCATGACAGTATAAGTTGAAGTTATTGTTTGAGATTATTTTATCTTTTAATTCAGGAAGGGAGTTAATGCATGTGTCAAAAAATTTGTTTTTAAATCTAGAGTTCAATCTACCAGGTAGGTTAAAATATTTAGTAAGAGTATTATACATTTTGGAGCTATTGTTTGAGACAATTTTGGCCAGGTAGCGTTCGCATAAAAATGCTGCCCTATCTGATAGAAGCATCAATTTAGATTCTGCTATCATCACGTTGAGAGGAGTGCTTCTGCGATAACCAAGAGCAATCCTTACAGCTGAGTATTGAATTTTTTCTAATTTGTTTCTGAGGATGACAGATCTTGGCCAGAACAGAAAACAACCATAGTCTATGATTGCGCGTATGAAACTCTTGTAGATGGTTAATAACGTTAAAGGATCAGAACCCCACCACGTTCCACAAAGGAATTTTAACATATTCATGAATTTTATACATTTTGTATACAAATAATCCACGTGTGGACCAAAAGATAGTCGATTATCGAATATAATTCCTAAAAATCTGACTTGTTTAACTGATTTTATAATATAACCTCCGACATTTAATTGAACATTGCTGAAAGGAATTCTTTTGTTGTTGAAGTGGAGGAGACCCGTTTTGCTTGGGGAGAGAACAAGGCCAATATCAAGCAGATTTTTACTGATGACATTGATCGCTTTTTCTAAAATTGATTTTGCTCTTATAAGGGAAGAGAATTTAATATAAATGGCAATGTCATCTGCAAATAAGGAAACATTTACTGATTTAGGTACTCTGTCAGTTACTTGTGAAGTGTAAAGTGAAAAAAGGATAGGGCTAAGAACACCACCCTGAGGAACTCCTTTATGGACAAGTCTAGGTGCCTCAAATGATTGTGCTGTAAATATTGTTCTTTCCCGCAAAAGGAAGTTGATGAATTTAATCACGTTTGCTGAACATCCCAAGGATGCAAGTTTACGTAACATAATGTCGACATTGACGTTATCAAATGCACCCTCTACATCCAAAAATGCTGCTAGGACTTCTTTACGCTCTATAAAGGATTCTTCTACTTTAAGGGTTAAGCTGGTCAAGTTGTCCATACACGAATTACCCTTTCGAAAACCGTGTTGGCTAGATGGGAACCAGTTTTCTATTTCCGCCCAATATTGTAATCTATTTTTTATCAGTGTTTCAAATAGTTTGCTAATGCATGATGTAAGAGAAATGGGACGTAAGTTTATACCGTCAGATTTTTTGACAAAATGAATATAAGAGCATTTCCAATTGGTCGGAAATTCATTACAGCGAAACATAAGATTGAAAATGTCCAATAAAAGTAATTTAAATTTGGAAGGAAGTCTTTGTAAAATCTCGAAATCAATACCATCCATACCAGGAGCTGATTTGGCATTTTTTGAATCAAGAGCTATATTGAATTCTACAAAGTTGAAAGGGGAGTCAAAGAATTCATTCGGCGAGCAATCTGGAAATTCTAGAGGGTCGGTAGGGACCCATGGAGGACTAATTTTATTTAGAGCGGCTACAGTATTATCAATTGATTGAAGATTTTCTGAATGATGAGAAGGACGAGCCTTAGTCCATTTATTTTTGAATATTTTGCATTTTTCCCAAACATAACTTGGGTTGGTACGAAAGTTGAGTGATTCAGCAAAAGATCTGAAACAGGTTTTTTTCTTTTTCTTGAAAGTTTTGGTTACTAAAGCTGCAGTTCGTTTGTATTCAATCAAATCTAATAAGGCACCTGTACGTTCCCACAACCTATAAGTAGCTCTGCGTTGTCTTTTAAGTTTGTTGCATTCATCGTCCCACCAGGGAACGGGGTTATTCCAATTTCGTCTAGCAGATAGGGAAGCATTACTTCTGTTTGGAGTACTGATTTTAACTGAATAGGAGATCGTATTGAAAAAAAAATCATACTTAGAAGAAGGAGAAAGACAATCGTAATCAGCCAAGAGAAATTCACCATAGGACTTTTCTAAGTAATCATGAAAGGAGACCCAGTCTGTACGTCTTGATTTTATTTTGAAAGATTTTTTTTCATAGTAGAACTTACCAACGTGCACATCAAAAGAGATAGGAAAGTGGTCAGAGCCCCAGGTCTCGTCAAAGATCCCATACTCAATGGCGTCACAAAAGTTCAAAGTGGAAAAAAGAAGATCAATATTGGATTTGGAGTTAGTATTCACGTTAATATGAGTAATAGTGTCATTATTGTGTAAAAACAGGTCCGAGTTTTCAATGGAGTAATAAAGTTTTCTCCCATTGCTATCCGAGTAATTGCAATTCCAACTTAAATGATGCGCATTAAAGTCGCCCACGAGAATGCAGTTACGATTACTATCTATGTTATCAACCAATGTGGACCATTGATTCTGAGTAAGAGAATGTCCTGGGGTCCTATAGCAAGCAATAAGGTCAAAACACGGAATAACATTAGTCACACGTATACCACACAGCTCAACTGAATCATCAGGTAATGTTAAGTTAGATAATTGTGTAAACGCAATGTTTCTACGTATTAGCATGAGAATGCCACCTCCTCTTGAATGTGACCTGTCCATTCTATGTGATAAGAAGCCTGGGATGGACACAAATACGTCAGGAGTTAACCATGTTTCAACAAAGACAAGAATGTCATAGTCCGACACAATAGATTGGATCTCAGGTAATTTAGGACGAAGGCTTCTTGGATTCCAATATAAACAACGAAGAGAAGAAGGAAAAGTGGTCATGAGCGAGGGATTAGGTAGGAAAGAGTTTATAAGGGGGAGTCTTCTTGTTCTTCAAAGGCACTAGAATCTTCACTATTTGTTTCTGTATTTGGTGGGTTTTTTAGTCGTTTAATGATCCGATTTATGCGTTCTTTTAGTCTACGTTCCGGAATAAAAACTTTTAGAGATGTCAGCTGTTCCACAAGAGCTGGAATATCTTGAGTATAAGCCAGCGCAGTTTCCAAAGTTTTCGGATTGTCGTACGTGGCCATAAGGAATTGAGCACAATTGTTAAAATTAAGTGGGAGATTTAGTGATTTGTCATTAAAGAAATCTAAGGATGAACGAAGATATGATGAGATCTCTTCTAAAGTGGAGCCTGATTTATCCTCAACTTTGCGTTTTTTTCTCGAGCCTTTGATAGTTTTTTCAGTTTTGTTGTCATCAGTTTTTGAAAGGTTTTGTTTTGACGTATTGTCAAGCCTATAGTTGTCTGATATTGACGACGTTGTGGACGGGGGTCTCTTGATGGGCGCAGGAGGAGGCATATGATAACTTTGTGTTTTCGGGGCCTCCTGTAGGTCCGGGGAAGCAAGAGGTTTGTCAACAAGGATAATTCTTGCATCAGTGGAGCTGGAGTTCTTGACTTGCGGTTTTGGAGCAAGATTCTTATTGTCAACAGTAGAGTTCTTGCAGTGTTTGGCCAAATGGCCTTCATCTTTACATAAGAAACAAGTTAGTTTCTCAGTAGATATGTAAATCCAGTACAACGTGTCCTCAAAATTAATTTGAATAGCGTCAGGAATCTTTGAGATGTCATCTGGATGAACGTAGACTTGTCTCCTGAAGCTTAGTACATGACTGAATCCAGGGTCATTTACCCCCACACGAACAAAAGAGATTTGAGATTTTAACGTGATGTTTAAATCAGATAGTTTGTTTTCAATGAGGTAATGAGGTATAGCTGGGCAAACGTTGGATAATAGAATGCGTTTCGCCGGAGAGAGCAGCGGACGGATCCCGAGTGTGTGGCTGTTTATATTAACAACCTTGTGGTTTTCGAGAAGTGTATTTACCACTGCTAGGCTGCTTAAGTATAGACACACACGACCATGTGAGATACGAGAAGCAAATCTAATGTTGCTTGGTTCGGTTAACTTGCCGAAGGCCAGTAGATAATCTCTGATGTTGATTCCTTCCACTGAGTCGACTATTATGGCTTGGTCTTTTTTTGGGAACATTGCGTTTTGGGCAGCTTGAGCATATGTGGTCATTGTTGAAGAAGTAGCAGTAGTTGTTAAAGAACGTTGAGAATGGGCATCCCCGATGTCGGAAATGCTCATTACGGAAGATAAGGTTTTCCCGCAGGGGAAAAAACCCAGGAGCAGAGACCCAGAGAAACTATACTGAAATTCTAACACAGAAACTAGACACACGCGTGAACAGCAAACTCGCAAGCACGAGCGACGAACGTAAACACGTCTGAACACCACGGTGGCTAGGACCGAACTCCCTCAATCGTTACGTAATCGTCTCGTCGAATTCCTCAATATATAAATTCTCCGCTTTACGTTAGCGTCTCGATATCGTTCCAATTGCGGAAACGATCGAGAAGTTAAAACAACATCATCAAACTCTTTTACAATATTTTCACACTCATTGTATTTCACTGAATAAACTCTTTTTAAAATGCCAATTTTTTGACAAGTTGGAAGACCCAAAACAGTCGGACATTCAACATTTGCAATTACGAATGCAATTCCCTCCGTCAACCCATCAAAATGACATTGTAACACACATTGACCAACTACTGGAATCTCTTTCCCACCAAATCCAACTATTCTTTTTTAACAATTTTCAAATTGTGACAGTGATAAATTTGTCCTTTTGTAGGTTGACAGTGACATTACTGTAGGATGCAAAAATCCTTATAGGCGATCGACGGTTGAAACGACCGGAGAAGCAAAAACGGCAGACGTTTTTGCCGAATAAGACACCCGCGGATCGCCGAAAAGTAAACACGCGACAGGCTAATGACCCAGCGAGTGAGTGTGAGAGAGAAAGAGTGTGAATGCGTGAGAGAGTAAGCGACGAAGGTGCGACGACAGCGATCAGCGTATATGAACCAATTTGTATATGTACATGTACGCTGATCGGCCTATATATATGAGGTAGGTCGCGGCCGAAGGCAGAGAGATAACTGAAATCGCGAGCGTCGAATCGGTTAGAGAGAGAGAGAGAGAGAGTAGAGAGAGAGAGAGAGAGAGAGAGAGAGAGAGAGAGAGAGAGAGAGAGAGAGAGAGAGAGAGAGAGAGATAGTGCAGAGAGAAAGTGAGAAAGAGTGTAAGAATAAGAGAGAGTGAGAGTGGCCCGAGCAAGACTGGGAACGATTTCTGTACAATTAATCAGCAGGAATAAAGTCTTTGTATTCGTCAATCGTATTTCCGACGGCTCTTACTATACCAATCCTACATTACATTAATGTCCGCTCCTGAATCCAATACACACTTAATTTCTAATTTTTAACTTCCCGATTTATAGGGAAGTTATTTACTATGACATTGAGATACCATGACTGCTTTGAATGCAATCCATTATCGCTGTTTGTGAGTGTGCCTATGAAGAATTCTTCCTCCGTCTCATCTGTGTCTTCATTATACACCCGTGACTGAAGATTTCTGACCCTGTGTTGGTTCTTGAAACAAAATTTCGCAAAGTGACCCATTGCCTGACACAACCTGCATCTGGCATTGAATGCTGGGCACTTGTATCGATGCTGTTGACCACATTTACCTCATGTGCTGGTGGATGGTGTTGTGTGTCTGCCTTGTTGACGCTGCTTGGGTTCAATGTTGGACGATCTACTTGCGTATCTCTACGTTGCCCGACTGAATCTTGACTGACCTGGGGCCTTTTTTTTTTTTCTTATAGTGCGGAAATGCGTTACGCATGGGGGGCCAGGGTTATGTGGGACTGTCCAGAGGACTCTCCGGCCAGCCTCTACCCACTAAAACCGCACTCCCACCTAAGCTATTGTAAGGGGGGGGGGCAGGATCTCCGAGAACTCAACTGAGGACTGACCTGGGGTCTGACTTCGTTGCTCGATTCTCAGAACGTTTTCAGTTGACGTCTCTCTGCCCATCTTTTCAGCATCCTGCTGTGCGAGTATAACCGTTTTCGCCAACTCAACTGTCCTCTCCAACGTCGGATCGTTCTCCTGAAGCAAGCGCTGACGAACATTGATCAAATTCGGATTCATGTTTGCAATGAATATATCTCTAACCAGAGATTGGCGCAACTGTTCGAATTCGCACCGCTTGCTCATGTTCTCCAGTTCCGTTATGAACTGTTCTATGCTTTCACCAGGCTTTTGCACTCTGGTGAAGAATGAATGTCTTATCATTGTTATATTTTTTGTAGGTTCAAAATGTCTGTCAAACCTTTGCTTGAGTTGTTGCAGTGTGATGTCATCCATGTTCATGTTAAAGGAATTGAATATCTACAACGCCGTTCCACCGATGGTGTGAAGCATGATGGCTATCTTGCGCTTCTCTGGCGCTTTATCTAATCCGGTGGCAAGCAAATATAAATCAAAATGCTGCCACCATTCCTTCCACTCCGTGACATAGCTCTCTGCGGCAGAAATATTTAATTTCGGAATCGTGCTCATGCTTTGAGCGGTTCGGACCACGTGGTCCGACATAACCTCCGACTTCTTCATGTCGTCGTTACAGCTTCCTACTGCTTCCGCCATTAATATTTCTCTTTTTCTTTTCTTTCCTGTCTTTTATTCTTCTACTTTATCTCGTCCACACTTCTGACACCATGTTATATTCTAAATAACTATTGAACGTGTGTTACATTATGTCTACCTTATTACATTGGTGTCTCTCGCCACCACGAGATGTCTCCTCGCCTCCTACACCTATAACTACATACACATATAACAGTTTTAAGGGTAGTTTAACCCCTTGCCTTTTCAATGTATACACTACCACGCCGTGTCTCGTCGGAGGCTAGAAAATCCCCGAAAAGAACGGCTCCGGGCTTTTATGGCTCTGAGACCGGGCCATGGGCAGCCGTATGCACGTGGTCCGCCCGGGGCTAAGTGAAATCGCGAAAATCCGACGATCGTACGAAACTTATTGTTCGGGCGCCAGGCACCGCGAGGATGCCACGCGAAACGCGATGAGCACCTCGTGTTCGGGGACGCCGAACACGAGAATCGGAGTGTCGGAGACGCGAATCGAAACGGTGAACGCGACAGGTCCAGGAGGTTCGAACACGGAAAGGACGAGGACGGCCCTTACAGCAGGACGGATCTCACAGGGCTCGAATAATATCGACAATTTTGTCTCGAGTGGATTTTATTCCTTGTCAAATTTACAAATGACGGTCACGTGACCGTAACCCGAGAGCCCGCGCTCTTCATACAACTTTTGCGGACGGTAATTCGGTTGCAGCGCGGTTGTCGATCTTCTATCGCGCGTGATGGTACGGTTGACCGGTACCGATGAAAATACGATTCCCGACGGACGGGTTCGCGCGAAGCGCAGGTGGACGGCGCGATACAGGACTGTCGCGATAGCTTTCGCACGTTAAGCGCTCGTGATGTTGCTATCTTCGGTACCAGATTCAAGAGGAGTTAGAAAGATCGAAAGACGACTATTCTCGCGACACGCGGTTCCTCCGAAGAAGCTTCCGTTAACCCAATGCAATGGAACACTCTCTAGACACGAAGAAAATGCTCAAAGTGCTCTCGAGAGCACGAGCCGACGGCACGAGACGCCGGACGTCTCGGCACACGCGAAATTTCGAGGACGCAACGGCGACCCTTCGTCCTCGCGCAAAATCTATCGAGCCAAATCACTACCGACCAATACGAAGAAGATCATTGTGCGACACACCGTTCTTGTTCGTAATCGAGGGGGTTTTCTCTATCGATTCGTCCCTTCCATTAATCGGGCTCCTCAGCCGGACAGGTCGGAGCGAAGTCGCCAACCTCCACTCGCCCGAAAAATACTTGAACGGCCGCAAGACCGAGGTTCTCTCCTACGAGAGTCGCGAACATGTCGATCGCACGAACAATTCGCGCCGGCCGCTGACGGTTACGCAAGATCTTAGGTTGCTCTTCGTGAGAGCGCTAACGCGACACTCGCGACAGTGATCTTCGCCTATCGACGGCTAGTCATATTGATTCTTTTTCCCCCTACCCGAACCTTTGCCGAAATTTCTCGAAGACGCGCGTTAACCGCGCTCGATGTTCCCGTATCAGGGACGTCTCGACGATGGTCCTTGGGCCCCAGACCATAACGCGAAAAAGACTCGGCTCCCCTGGAGCCGAGGGAGGCCGTTGCCTCAGTGGTCATCGTCGGTACCATCCTCGCTGGAACCCCATTTCTTTCGCGGGACGAGATGCTGTTGGAAACGCGAAATGATGTCTCAGCATCGTGGAGGGTTCCTTCCCTTCAGGGCCGCCTGGTTGAATGACCGGGTGCCTTCGACGCCATACTTTTGCCCGAGCTCGGGGCTTCGCAACGTTGGCCATAATTTTCGCCGTACGCCACCCGTAGGTTGTCCATCTTTCCTCTGAGAATTTCGGAGGTCGGGGTTCCGTTTCTGGGTCTGGTCTTCGGCCCTGGAACTTGCCGTTCTCGGCATGTACGCTAGATGTCAGTACGTTAACTATTGATTTTCAGAAGTTCTTCGGGGAATGCTCTTGAATCTGTTAATTCTCGGTCTCGCGGTTCATTGTGTCTTGGTCCGGTCCTTCGTTAATCGTAGACGTTACGCGAAATTAACAAAAGTGACGTCGCAAAAGTTGCAACGTCACAACACTAATAATTTTTTAAAAGTCTGCGGGGTGCTCAAGCTACCCGATTTCATCGAAAAGGTTACGTTACTGAGGCTGAAATTGCCGCGCATGCGCGAGAAATTGAGGCCTCAATCGGAACACTGTCCATATATTCCATACTTCTCCTTCCACTCTCATCTGTCGTCTTACTATTCCCTCTCCCTCTCTCCTATCCTCCGCCATTGCCCATTTTCCCTAACTCCTGTTACTATTCCTCCAATTGCTCTTCCTTTCTTCGCCCTCTTTTCTGCTAGCTGACATTGCCATATAAATCCTTTCGGTAGTCTTCCTTTATCTTATTCCACTTCTTCTCGTCCACCCACGTTTCCACTAGCTCTATAAAGTCTTGCAGCTCTATAAACTTCCAAACTACTCTGTCCTTGCCCAACAGTCCTGCTACATTCCAGAAAATTATGTTATCTCCCTCCTTTTTATCTTCTTTTCTTCTCCTTTGTGAATGTCTTCGGCCGCGAGTCCCTTGTAAATAATTTTTAATCCCTGCTGGTTTGTTTCCCTTGTTTCCCATTTTGTCCATTTACCATTAATTATTATTTTTTTGTAGCCTACCTTTACCTCCTTCTAGTTGCTTCGTTCCGTATTCGCAACCTGTATTAGTTCTTGCTGTATTCTTCTTTCCACCTACTGCTCCTTGCTATCATGGTGTCCTTATTTTCGTCTCCCACTTTCCTTACCCACTCGAGCTCGCATTGTACCTTCAGCTCCTTCTCGCAGAATTTCTGGACTTCTTCCGTAAAGGTTTGTTTTTCTTTTCCAATCTGTAAGCCCCTTATTATTATATTATTCTTTCTCTATCTTTTCTCTTGCACTTCCAGCAGAGATTCCATCTTTCTTATTGTTGAGCAACGTGGGCTGTTTTATAAATAATTCGAGCTGTTGGTTTTAAAAAAACAGAAAATAAACTTTTATTTGGGCTGCACGAATTTTCGTCTTTTACCCGGCAACAAAACTTTCGAATTAACCCTTGTATACACAACCGATTACAACGAATCTCGTTTTTTTAACAAATCAATTTTTAAGCACGTGGCACACACAACCTTTCTCTTTCAACGTTTTATAAACTTCTAATACGCACCGCTTCTGCCAACTCTCTCACGCATCCATACTTTCGGTGTTGCCAACATGCAGAATCATTCTAAACTCCCGCCAAATATTCAGATTCCAACACTTATCCCCTTTTTTTTTCTTTTTTTTTAATTGGGGAAAATCCGATTAATGGATAACCATCCTTGCCGCCGAAGGCAAGGATGACCAATGTTGGTCTCGGTATAATTGTTACCGACTAACAACCCCAATAGTCGTCCCTAGACATTTACTGCAGGGACCCAGGATCACGTTAGTACTCAACTGGGCCCCCGCTGTCCCTTAATGAGACCTCACCTAACAACCGCCCCTAGCAACCGGACGAGCAGCCGACGACTAGGCTTCTCGTCCCCCTCCCATGAGTCGCCCGTTGGAGGAGTTCGAGTTCGGCTCGAACTCCCCCTGCGACCCCCGGCGACCTCCGTCCTCGGGCCCCTCCACTGCCAAAACAGCGTCAGGACGAGGAGGAAGGCCGCCGCACGCGTTGAGACGGGCTCCTCGGAAGGGTGCATTTCGCACACCCTCGGAACCCATCTCCCCTCCCGTGAAAGCGCGAGTACCGGTACTCACGCGTTTCAGCCCCCCTCCGGCGACATGGGAGCGTCCCCAGTCGTGGGAGGAGGTCCATCCCCTTATGAGGTCTCCACTTTAAGGGCAGAGCCTCCTAATCCCCCACCTCCATCACCCCCCCCCCGTCGGGTGGGCGAGGCGGATCGGCCGGCGCGGGCGCCACCTTTGGGACCGCCTTCTTCGCGGCCTCTTTCCCCCCCTCTGTTCTTCCTTCCTCCCGGGCATAGGCCATGGTTGTAAGGAAGGGCAGGCCTTCGTGCCAGACCGGTGTCCAGCCGGCAACCCCAAGTCCCCTGTTACGTTCTAATTGGTCCCTAATTTCGGTCAAACCATCGAAGGAATATACCTGGGAAGGGGGTATGATAGTGACCTGACAATATATATAACACACACACACACGTTTATTTAAAGTCGACCAAACCTTCGAACTTGCACAGACTTCTGAACGATGAATGAACCGCGTCGCTAAGGACCGCAGTGTTTTTATAACAGACTCCCCTCTCCCGCCTTCGGGGTGATGGAAAAATGGTTTTTGAGGAAGGGAAAATGTAAAGAGGTGTAGGATGTCCTTGAAGACATGAACCAGACGCATGCAGTCTGGCATCCTCGAGTGTCAGGTCATTCGGACCTTCGTATTGTAGGCTCGGCGAGAGTTGGCACAGAATTTCGTCAGTGGGGTGCAGGGGGAACGGCGAGTCCCCACTCTTGCCGCAAGGCTGCGGATCCCACTCTTACGCTTTACTCCCGGCGGGGACGGTCGACATAGGCGTAAATAAGTGGGATCCGCGTAAGACGGCGTAAACCATGGACCTGTTTTCCGTGCACGCACAATAGAGTTACGCCAATGTTCTGAGCTCAGCGTCGCGTCGCCACGCGATATCGCTCTGTTGCAGTCACACTCAATACGCTCGTTTGCTGTCTTCGTCGAGCGATTCGGCCAATCGCGGAAGACGTGTAGCGCGTAGTGGGAGCACCACGTGGTACCTACGAGTTTCTCGTGCCAACTCTCGCCGAGCCTACAATACCCTCTCGAGTGATGCATCCGGTTTCTTAAATTTATTGCACCGACCCCGGGTGGCCCGTCGCTACGCAGAGGGTTTGATTATTGCTTTACGGTTTAACCCCGAAAGCGGGAGGGGTTCGCCAGGCTCGCTGGTTACGGACGTGACACCTTCCCCCTTAGGATCAAACACGCAGGGGTTAATACCACGAGTGTTTGATGGGAAAGGTGGTTTAGACTAAAATTAGCTTGACGTTGTACAAATGATAAAACATGATTCTTAAGACTACCTTATACAATACTTAACGCGGTTGGGAACAATGGATTAGAATAATAGTAATCATAATAATATGATGATGATGAGGTACTTATTTACTAGTGGCCGTGGTGTGAGCTAACTTCAACTTATCCATATGTACTATTCGAGCTTTTCCGTTAACGAAGATTTTTACATTATTGTTTTTTAATACCTCATGTATTTTATGCGGACCCGTGTAGTTGTCGGACAGTTTCCCACGCTTTGGTTCTTTAAGTAGGAATATGAGATCATTGGGTTGAAAGGTTTGAGGGTTCATTTTTCGGTCGTAATACGTTTTAGATTTTAACTTGGATCCTATTAGGTAATCGCGAGCTATCTGTCTCACACCGTGCATTGTCTGGATTAGATCGGTTAGATAATCGCCGTAGTTTCGCATGCGATCTTCGTCGTATGGTTCGCTGGATGGTTGGCGAGCGACTTTTCCGAATACTAATTCGTACGGAGTGAAACCCGTGCTTTCGTGAACGGAGGTGTTGTATGAGAATGTTGCAAGTTCTGGGAAATCGTCCCATTCATGGCGGCTGTCTACGTATTGTTTTAAATACTCCGTTAGTACTGCATGCGATCGTTCTAATGATCCGTTAGACTGGGGATGGAAGGCTGTAGTCCGATATTGTGTTACGCGGAAGTGTTTTGACAGGTTTTTTAGCAGTAAGCTAGTGAAATTTGTACCTCTATCTGTTAGTATCGCCTTGGGTGGACCGAATATAATGAAAAAATGTTTGACGAGGGCCTTGGCGGTTCCGGACTTCATGGGTATAGCTAAAGAGAATTTCGTCAGATTATCTTGTAATGTGAGCAGGTACTCGTTGCCGTTCGTTGTCTTTGGTAGGGGGCCCACCATGTCCATGGACACCTTGTCAAATGCGGACTCTGGAGTATCGGTGATGACCATTGGTTGTTTAGTTTTATTGCGGGTTATTTTCCTGAGCTGACACCTTGCACAGCCGCGCACGAAGTTTTGCACGTCATCTTTAAGGTGTTCCCAGTAGAATCGTTGCCTAATTCTGTTGTAGGTTTTGGTGACCCCTTTGTGTCCCCCTACCGCAGAACAGTGGGCTTCCTCAAGGATATCCTTCCGGCGATACTCCTCGGGTTCTTCTACCTTACCGTGACAGACAATTATTTTCGTCCCGCTGTATGCAGTGGCACTACGCAATAAGGCGATAATATCTTGCCAAATTATCCCGCCTATTTCTTTTGTTTTTGCGATGGCTATTGTTTCGAACTGATGAGACCTAATTTGTTTGCTGAGTGCTTGGAAAGCGTTGGTCAATACTTCTTTGTGTACCTGGTCTTTTTCCGTTGTTTTGCAAATTATTGCGATGTCGTATTTATTGCCTTTCTTTGTAAAAACTACGTCCCCAACCTGTGGTTTGCGTAATTTGGGTAGCTGTTTCCGGTCAGCGAATTGCTGGCTTCCGTTGTCCGCTGGTTGACCGGCGGCTGTCAGAAAGTAGAGAGAGTTGTCTTTTCTCATCCAGAGTTTATCCCTTTGATTCAATACTATCGACCCAGCGGATCGAGCTTCCAGAACCTCGTTATCTGATTCGCTTTTGCTACTGCTGGTGGTTCGATCGTCGTCATCTTCGGATTCGAAAGGGTTGTCCACTGCTGCGTATTCCCCAGCGGGTGTGTTTCTCGTGCTTGATCTATTTTTGAGGTTGGGAAATAGCACACGGCGGCTAAGACTAGCCTGTGACGACGACGCTGTGGCGATTTCTGAATCTGTATTGGATTTTCGGGAGGAGTAAGAGCTCGTGAATGATTTGTTTCGCTGTTCTGCTAGGTTGAGTCGAAATGCCAGAGGTTCGTCATCGTAATCGGGAGTCATGGTTCCCTGTGACGAGGGACTTGAGCCAGGTGATGGATTTCGGTGCACTTGTGCCTCGACTACGTGCCGTTTAAAGGGGCGCTCGCGAAGTTCGCGCTCGGTAAAAGGAATTGACCCTCCACTGGGGTCCTGGTTGATCTTACTACGGGTTCTAGGGCTTGATTGTGAAACAATTGGCTCCGGTTCTTCTCTCATTTGCCCGGTTTGTGGTGGCGGGGTTTTCAATTTTTTTGGATCTTTATTCGCGGCTGTAACTTCTTCATCCTCGGATTCCGTGGTTATGTCGTCCGGTTCCCCCGACCGAATTGGGTACGATGCTTCGTGCACGTGCTTCACGGGATTTCTAGACAACGCGTCGGCATTCGTGTTGACCTTTCCTGCTTTGTACAGAATATCGTACTCATATTCAGCGAGCCTCAATCGCCATCTCATTAACCGAGAAGTCGGGTCTTCCACAGAGTGTAGCCAAGTGAGGGGTTTGTGATCGGTCACGAGCGTGAATTTCTTACCGTAGAGGTATGGGCGGAAGTGTTGAACGCAATATACTATAGCTAACAATTCTTTTTGGATAGTAGGATAATTCGATTCTGCGCTATTGAGGACTCGCGACGCATATGCTATAGGCCTATCTTTGCCAACAGAACCCTGACTCAGTATACCGCCTATCGCAAAATCTGATGCGTCCGTTGTGAGTAAGAAAGGTTTGCTAAAATCAGGAAATTGTAATACGGGTTCTTTGCACAGTTCGTCGCGAAGGATTTCAAACGCTTCCTGTTGCTTTTCGGTCCATCGGAATGGCTCTTCCTTTTTCAACAGTTTGGTTAATGGTTTGGCAATTCTTGAAAAGTTGGGTATGAATCTGCGATAATACCCGGCTAGCCCTAAAAATTGTTTTATATTTTTCTCGGTTTTAGGGGCAGGAAAGTTTTTTACGGCCGCAACTTTTCCCGGGTCGGGTCGAACCCCGTGCGCGCCTATTATGTGGCCCAGGTAACAGACTTCTTTTCGTAAAAATTGACACTTTTCCGGCTGCAGTTGTAAATTAGCGCGTCTGAGTCTGTCCATCAGTTTTCTGAATTTAATTTCATGTTTGCGTAAAGAGGAAGAGTATATCACAATGTCGTCCAGATAGACGAACATTTCATTACCCTGCAGACCGGTCAGAACCCTGTCCATCAACCTCTGAAATGTTGCCGGGGCGTTCTTCAGGCCAAACGGCATTCGGTCGAACTCGTAATGACCATGGGGAGTCGTAAACGCAGTTTTGCAGCTGTCTTCGGGTTTCATGCGGATTTGGTGGAAACCCGACGCCAAGTCAAATACTGAGAAATATTTCGCGCCCCCCAGCTGGTCGAGAATCTCCACGATGTTTGGTAACGGATACGCGTCGCTGACTGTTTTTTCGTTCAGCGCGCGAAAATCCAATACCATTCTCCAGCGTTTATTTCCCTGACTGTCCGATTTCTTGGGGACGACCCAAACAGGTGAATTGTAAGGGGATTCTGATGGTTTTATTATGCCGTTGTCTAATAATTCCGTTACTTGCTTTTTGATTTCGTCTTTGTGTATTGGGGGAAAACGGTATTGTCTTCGATTTATCGGTCGGTCGTCGGTTGTCGGTATGTGGTGTTCCGTTACCGTGGTGAAGCCTAAGGGTTCACCCGGTATGTGGAAACAATCGGAATACTCCTGGATTAGCTGTTGTACGTTCGTACGTTCCTCTGAGTTTAAATGGGCTAGGTCAAGGAAAGTTTGAATTTGTGTGGCACGCTCGATGTGCGCGTTTTTGATATTGAAACAAATTGATTTTTTATGTGAGATTTTGGATGTCGTTGCGCGTAGTCCCGTTTCCTGGGGAAGGTTATTTGAGGATGTAGGATACTTTGATTGGTTGAGTCGATTTTGGGACTTTGAGAGATTTTGTTGACTTGAGGTCGTGAAAGAATAAGAGGGAGTTTGTAAGGTGAACCGATCCAGAGAGTTTGATGTGCGGTCCCGATTGTTCGGGGAATCGAAAGATTTTGATTTTGACTGGGCAGGCTCGGTTACAGGGATGTTGTACTTATGCTGGAGACTTCCTGAATTTCTATCTTCGGAATCACTAGCTCTACATCACGATCGTTCGTATTAATGACGTCTAGATAAGCTTTTCCATTGATTACTCTGACTAGCGCGTCACCGAGATACAGGCCACTGACTCCGCGAAATTTTAGTCTGGGCAGGTACCCTTCTCCAATTTCCGGATTTGTTGCTATAACATAAGCCTGGGTACGCGACCTAGCAGGAATAATAATTCGCTCCTTATTTTGGAACGGAATGGATCGACCGTTACTTTTCAATGACTCGTTTTCGTAATCGATGTGGGCTTTATGACGTTTAAGGAAGTCGGATCCGATGATTCCTTCCTGAGCTATCGGGAAACTATCGTCTACTAAGTGAAAAGGGGCAGGTAATCCCAATATCTTCAGCGTAACTTGACCCCGAGTGTGAACGTGTTGCGCGGTGATTCCGGTCAATCGAAGAATTTCAGTTTGATTGATCTTTGTCGATGGGTGCAAGGAACGGATTTTGAGTAAGTTTGGACCAGATCCGCTGTCCACCATGAAATCGGATGGGGGAACAACGCCGGGGCTATCAACGCGGATCACAGGTACGTAACCGGTCTGCGTTAAGTTTATTCTTGCGTCTCTGATTCGAGGTTTTCCGCCAGGATCGGGTGAGATGTGCGCGCTGGGAGATTGCTGCGAGGGGCGCTTGACCCCGCAGCCTCTCTCGAGTTTCCCGTCAAATTTTGTCCGTTCCGCGTGTTGAAACCGTTACCTAACCTGCTATTATTATAAGCCCGTTTCCTGCACTCTTCGATTTCATGTCCGAGTTTTTTGCAATATCGGCAAAATTTCTGGTTCTTAGAATTACTATCGCGGTGAACGTTTTGACTTTGAATTTGGCTCTGCGCCCGCAAAACTGCCTGTACGAGTTGGTTGTAGTCGATCTGTGCATTGGATGACATTGGCGAAGAAGTTTTGCTATCGTGGTTTTTTGAGAAATTAGGGTTGTACATCTGACAGTGTGTCGCGTTGTGTCCTGGTTGTTCACACAATTGACATATAACCATTTCCGATTGGACCTTGTGCACAGTATCGTTCGCAATCCGTCTGTCCGGTTTCCCGTCCGACAAACTGCGCATTTGGGAAATCGCGTCGTTCTCTTTTTGAATTCCGATGGCTTTCGTGATTAACTCGTTCAAGGAACCATTGTGGGGCATACGCACGGCTATCGCGGATTTGAGTCCTCGCAAAAAACATCTTTTTAGATTTTCGTCTGTACTGGTAACAAAGGTCGGTGAGTCTAAATTATTTTCTCGTTTGAATGCATCTAAAATACGCTTCCCTAATTCGCGGATTCTGTTGGCAAAAGTTATTACTTCCTCGTCCGATCTTTGGAAAACGCTCGCGAGTTTGCCTAATGCTTCGTACACAGTCTCTTGCGGCGCGTAAATTGATCTAAGGTGTTCGACTAGCGCACCTACCCTGTTGAACTGCATGCCGATGATCGAACGCCGCGCATCGCCCTTCAGCTTGTTCCGGAGCGACTTGGCAAGATTTTCTTCATATCGCTGGGGAATCATGCCTAGAGCCTCCTCGCATCCTTCAGCGAAACATACGAAGTCCAGGTTGTGGCCATCGTACTCCGGGATTGCGGCCAGGGCGTCCTTGTATGATGTGACATAGTACGTACTATGTTCTCCCTGGTTCTCCATGGGCGGCGGGGGATGATTGTCGCCGGTCACGTTAGGGGGTGGTGTTTGTTGTTGTTGCAGCCGTTGTTGCTGGAGGAAAATTTGTTGTTGCTGTGCCAACCCTTCTTGCTGCGCTGCGAGTTGTTGTTGCTGGATTTGTAACTGGGCCAGTTGAACCGCCAGCAACGATCGCATCTCTTCCAGCTCTCTCCTTTCTGCCTCCAAGGGTTGCTCCTCTTGGTCGGTTGATTGTGCTGGGTTCGGAGAGTGGGTTAAAGGCATTTTCCTTTTTGTTGCACAGTTACACTAGTACACTTCAACTGTTCGTGGAACGTGTTATCAATGGTCACTATCACTATAAATATCCCACCGCTGTCACCAAATGTTACGTTCTAATTGGTCCCTAATTTCGGTCAAACCATCGAAGGAATATACCTGGGAAGGGGGTATGATAGTGACCTGACAATATATATAACACACACACACACACGTTTATTTAAAGTCGACCAAACCTTCGAACTTGCACAGACTTCTGAACGATGAATGAACCGCGTCGCTAAGGACCGCAGTGTTTTTATAACAGACTCCCCTCTCCCGCCTTCGGGGTGATGGAAAAATGGTTTTTGAGGAAGGGAAAATGTAAAGAGGTGTAGGATGTCCTTGAAGACATGAACCAGACGCATGCAGTCTGGCATCCTCGAGTGTCAGGTCATTCGGACCTTCGTACCCTCTCGAGTGATGCATCCGGTTTCTTAAATTTATTGCACCGACCCCGGGTGGCCCGTCGCTACGCAGAGGGTTTGATTATTGCTTTACGGTTTAACCCCGAAAGCGGGAGGGGTTCGCCAGGCTCGCTGGTTACGGACGTGACACCCCACACAAGGGACACTTGGCGGCGTTCTTACACAAGGCCGCCCTGTGTCCCTCGTCACCACACCGATAACATCGGCCGATCCGGCTCGCCTCTCCCGTGTAGGCGCACTGCGCCCACGTATGACCCCTGCGCAGGCAGCGGAAGCACTGAAGCGGACGCTGCTCCAGCACTTCGACCCTTGCAGAGGTCCACCCCACCCTCACGCGGCCCACCCCGGCCATCTTCCTCGCCGCCGCCAGCGGCAACCGTGCCCAGCACGTGCCAGGCCCGTTACCTCCCGGTGTGGGTGGTCGGTTAACCACTCCCACTCGAATCTCCTCGGTGGTGCAGCTAGCCACACCAGCGAGGGTATCTCGGATCGTCTCGGGAGTCGAACAAACGTCCAACCCCCGGAGCCGAACCTCGGCCATTCGAGTAGGAGTGCTCACCGTCACCCCCGTCCCCTCCAGCGCCGCCTTCATGCGCTCGGAACACTTATGCCCTCCCTCATCCTTTTCCTACCTTCTGCATCTTCTTCCGCCTCCTTCTGTCCTTGCAATGCTTCAACTTTACCCTCTAGTATCTTCATTCTTACCATCAATTCCTCCCTTTCTTTTCTGTATTCCTCGTCCTTCCTTCTTACAAGGAGAGGTCACGGACGTCGGGAACCGGATTTTCCTGAAACTTGCAGTATATGAAGATGACGTATCCGACTTTAATTTGGCAAAGCAGTAGCGCGCGCTTCTCAAGATTTTTCGAGAAAATTGCATTTGAAAATCTGTACCCGGTCATAAGGAGTTCGCGTTAACTTTTGAACAAGAACTGTAGTGGCCGAGGACGCTACGAGAAAGACTGATAATCAGTAGGTCGCCGGTTCGAGTCTTGCTGTCGATATATTTTTTAAATCTTTTTTTTTCATTTTTAATCCTAAAATTTATGAAATCTGCCATTAAACAAATATTTTTCAAACAGAACATGCATGTTTTTTATTTGTGGGTATTGAAAAAAAGATCGAACATAAAAATAATACAGTGTTTTATTTACTTTATTATTGCACATTTTTTATTAATGAAAAAAAAATTATGTGGTAGTATGACACGACCCAGAGTGATACTCATCATAAGCGTTTGCAGAACAGTTCATTTTTAATTCAACATAACCGCGAGATAAATTCCAGAGAAGTTTGTATAAAAATACAATCTATTGTACACCACCAATTATCTTCCCCTATATTTATAAGTATGTTAAGGTATGCTTCGGATCTCTGCGATACCAGGGAAATTTTTATGGACGTTAATGAAGTGTGTTTTCCGATAGAAATCCTGAAAATGGTGTGCTCTTGTACAAACGCTTCGTTTATAGTGTGTGCCAGATGCAGAAAAAGTTATTGTTTCCCATGTTTTTATGATGAGTACCAGTCTGGGTCCTGTCATACTAACACGTAATTGTTTTTTTATTAATAAAAAATGTGCAATAATAAAGTAAATATAACACTGTATTATTTTTATGTTCGATCTTTTTTTCAATACCCACAAATAAAAAACATGCATGTTCTGTTTGAAAAATATTTGTTTAATGGCAGATTTAATAAATTTTAGGATTAAAAATGAAAAAAAAAGATTTAAAAAATATATCGACAGCAAGACTCGAACCGGTGACCTACTGATTACCAGTCTTTCTCGTAGCGTCCTCGGCCACTACAGTTCTTGTTCAAAAGTTAACGCGAACTCCTTATGACCGGGTACAGATTTTCAAATGCAATTTTCTCGAAAAATCTTGAGAAGCGCGCGCTACTGCTTTGCCAAATTAAAGTCGGATACGTCATCTTCATATACTGCAAGTTTCAGATAAATCCAGTTCCCGACGTCCGTGACCTCTCCTTGTTAGTTCCTCTCTCATTCCTCTCACCTCTGCCCATATGTTCCTTAGCATATCCCTAATATGATTAAGGGGGTACTGTACCCATGGATTCTTTTGTATTTATCAGGGTAACCAACCCCGTAAGCTAGAATCTGAGGGTGGTATCTCGATTTTTTTTCGATTTTTCCCCCTACTTTGGACGCTGATATTATTAGATATAAACATAATCTCATTGAATCATGAGCTCAGGGCGATGCGCTGAACCTTCCTCTTTAGAATGGGCCTTCACACAGCTCAAAACATGCTCTTATAAGGAAAAACAATTGAATCTCGCAAACACTGTTTTTTGTGTTGTGTGTGCGCCATCTAGTCTTCATAGCTGAACTAAAATTGGCTCAAAACTTGTTCTCTAAATCACTCTACGTCCTTAGATTTGTTCTAATCTCTGCCTGTATGAACGAAATATGGGAAATCACGGGAAACCACTTTTTGTCCTCATATGAGCATATTTTGAGCTGCACAAAGGTTCATTTGATAGAGGAAGGTTGATCGTAGCCCGCTCTGCTCACGATTTCAGTCGAAAAAATCGTTTTGTATTAGAAAAATACATTAGAATCTGCGCAATTTTTTTCAATTTTTTCCCCCTACTTTGGACACTCATATTATTAGATATAAACATAATCTATCTAAATCATGAGCAGAGCGACCTGCGATGAACCTTCCTCTGTCAAAAGAACCTTCATGCAGCTCGTAATATGCGCATATGAGGACAAAAACTGGTTTCCCGGGATTTCCCATATTTCGTTCATACAGGCAGAGATTAGAACAAATCTAAGGACGTAGAGTGATTTAGAGAACAAGTTTTGAGTCAATTTTAGTTCAGCTATGAAGACTAGATGGCGCACACACAACACAAAAAACAGTGTTTGCGGGATTCAATTGTTTTTCCTTATACGAGAATGTTTTGAGCTGTGTGAAGGCCCATTCTAAAGAGGAAGGTTCAGTGCAGCGTCCTGAGCTCATGATTTAATGATATTATGTTTATATCTAATAATATCAGCGTCCAAAGTAGGGGAAAAATCGAGAGAAAAAATCGAGATACCACCCTCAGATTCTAGCTTACGGGGTTGGTTACCCTGATAAATACAAAAGAATCCATGGGTACAGTACCCCCTTAACGTTCTCCTCCTTATTTATACCCTCTTCCTCTCTCCCCCTTCCTTGTTCTATCGCATTTACTCTCTCGGTTTGCTTTGCCTCCCCTAGTTTCCAGAAACTCTCCAATCCCTTCTTCTCTGTTGTCCCTCTTTCCCTGCTCGTGCTTGTTACTTTCCCTTCCATTATCTTCCCATCCTTACCGACTGCCTGTCCTACCTTCTTTATCGACTTTCCTCTCTCGCTCATCCTTCTATTGTTTTAATCTCTAATTCTACCCTAACCACCGACGAGATCACCGACGAGATACTGTTAAAGACTGCCAGCCTTACCAGTGTGTCGATCTGGGGCACCCATTCGCACGCGATGGCCACCAGATGGCGCAAAATCAGTGCCGTGTCTAGAATAAGGTAGCATAGCGGCCAGAGCCCTGAGGCCGTTATATTGGCGGGAGTATGTTGGTTATACCGGTCAGTTAGTCAGTACCGGTGCAGTATTATTGGCGGGACGTGCGATCCACTACTATAGGTAAGTTATTATTAATATTTTAATATACAATGGCAGCTACTAGTGGAGAAAGAGCTACAAAAAGTCCAAAAATTCGCCACTTCGAATTCATCGCGGGGTACTCAAGGTACCCCATTTTTCTGTTACTGAAGCTGAAGACGCCGCCATCTGGTGGCCATCGCGTGCGAATGGGTGCCCCAGATCCACACACTGAGCCTTACGGGACTACGTGTCCCGGGAAAATTTTCGGTGTTCTCTTACGCCCTCTGGGATTTATTTTGACTGAAGTGAGAAACAGAAGCACCGATGACATTTCGTCGGTGCAGAAGACCACTGAGGAAAGATTCTCGTCGCGACGCGTCGGTGAGAAGACGAATCATCACGAAACCATATGGATTATCATCAAATGTTATATTCTCCGCCATATTTCAGACGATGTTTTGGTGTTGATTTTTGAGGTTTCAAATATTAAAAGTAAAACTCAAGAACAAATGATTCCTAGAAATATTGTACATAAAAAAGTATTGAAGCATAATTTTAGGAAAATGTAGAATCCCTAATTCAAATTTCATATCAGATACCTGAATTTTTAATTTAGAAATATTTTATAAATGAGCATTATTTCCCTACACTTTTTTTATACATAAATGTTCCAAGAATCGATCTGTGGAAACAGAAATATCTAGAAAAATGGAATACCTTTTATTTGACATATTGTCCCTGTAATTAATATGTTTAAAAAAATGCACGGAATTTGACAGTAAAGTTTCAGCTTCAACTTTAATAACAAATTAATATATTCAAATACAATTGGAGGTAGTTTTAGAAACTACGTTTTGTTATGAATAATATTCTAGGGATACATTTTGCCGATCTTATGCACACTCTGATTTTTGGAGTTTTTTTCATTAGACGACACACTGTGCGACGTGGAAAACATCTGTGGAAAAATAGCGGTAGTCCTCAGTGGACGTGCCCAAAGCTTGTCCCCACATTTCGTTCCGCTTAGCCTCTTCGCAAAGAAAACATATATACATACATACAACCGTCCCCTTGCGAAGAGGGAAAGTGTAGGAACGTCTAGAAATTCGAATCGCTGACAAATATAATATAATTGTAGGAGCAGAAATAGACAAGTTTTTATTGAAATAAAAATTTCAAATAGCGAATAAGAGATAAAAAAATCATTTGTCACGCGTCAAATAAAAATAATTTTGGTTGTCTCTATTCAACGCATGAAGAATATTGTTTTATTCTATAAAAATGTATCTTTTGTCGTTGGTTAAACTTTTCATTTTCATCTGTATCTTTATTGGATAGTTTATTCGATTTCAAATAATCTTCTGACAATGAGTCGCGTTCGAATGCTGTAGGAAGGACCAAGCACCCGAGCAGTCAAGAATGGAGCGCGCGTTACAATGTATGTACGTTTAGTATCGCCCAATAACCAAAGCAGGGATCGAATAAATCTGTGGATTCTTTTAAATCGTAGTTCTGTTTGGGCTTTTTAACTTTCCCATCATTTCATTTTTGGTTTAATTTAACTTTCCACATTAATATATATTGACTCTGTTGTAAAAGTTTATTTCAAATAGTTAGTTCTCCGATTAAAAAAGGTACTAATGATATGTTGCTATTGCAAAAACATAATCAATGCTATTTTTCAATTTCTATAAAAAATCTGCATTTGTCGAGTTGTACGTGTTTTTCATTTTTTGTAAATGACATTTTGAAAAAAAAATCGGAAGAAATCTCAAATGTCAATACAGTATTTTATCAATAATTATCCCCAACACAGGTCTCCCAGAGATTATCCACCAGGGATACTATTCTTTGAATTTTGCTGAACGTAGAAAAGGACAGCGGAGCTCGAGAAGCCTCGGTCGCCTCGTTCGCCGAGGAGTGAAACATTGAAGCATGATACTGATCGTATATTGATGTGAACCACTGCTATTGCGACGCGGAGAATCGCAGTCGCTTCGGCCTGCTTCAGCTTGCTTTGGCCGTGCGCGGTCTCTCTTTACACGCGTTGTCCTTCTTTACGTTCGGCTCGGTCTTTTAATTTCGATATTTGCTTGTGCAACGCACGACGAAAGTTTCGGGCGCAAAGGATAGCGTCGGAAAAAGAATCAGAGACGCGAAGAATCCTTATTTTAATGATGTGTAAAACCGATTTTTAAAAAATTACAATTCGTAGGAATTACATGAAAAAATAGAAGACACTTTTTAAAAATTTTCTATTTGAATCCGCAATGAAAATTTAAAATATGTGTATTTACATCTACGTTAATGATACACGTACTGAAAATTTCATCAAAATCGATTGAACCAGAAGAAAACAAAATGCATTGAAAGCAGGAATTTAAAAGCGTTATGATGTTATAACTGTTACGAGAATATCTGTTCTGTCTTATATCGTTATCGGCTACGGTTCCGTTTCTGTCATTTTGTATTCCGAATTATCTTTGGCTTTATATATTTATTATTTAAGTAGTTATTTATTGTTATTTCTAATATAAACAATTTTTATACAAATAAATTTTTAAGATCTGTTTCTATAATCTTTATTTGAATTATTATTCCAATAATTTCTTGTTAAAATAATTCAAATAATAAATATAGAAACAATTTATAAAATGTTGAACTTTACTTTAGGACAAAAGAAATAACCACTTCATTTATCATTTTTAAATACTCAACAAAACCCCAATGTATTTAATAAACAATCCCACACACACAGAACATTATATAATAATTTAATAAAACTATTTGGTTTATAACGTGGATAGCCACATGTTCGTTCTTCCAAGGAGGCGCAAGCACACACTCACCATCGCCCCACACTCTCGTCACTCACACGCATACTCTACGCAGTCGATAACGTAGGGATCGATTACACTCTACAACACACTCCCTTAATCGCATCCCTATTCTATAGCATCCTATATATACTCTCTCTTACAATTGCACACATACTTTCTTATGATACTAATACATCTCTATGTTGCACAAACTTACTATTGCCTAAAGCAGGCGTGGGTAGGTTAGGGGCCCCTGAAACGCCTGCTTCTCCCACCAACCTTTCTTTCATTCAACGCGCGTCTTCGTCGCGACCGTGCATGTCTCGCGTCTTCGTTGCCCCCACAGAAGTCTTCGCGAGACCTGCGCACTGCTCGCAACAGGCGAAGCGCGTTCTTTCTCCATGGTAACGGTGAATGCTGGTGGGAGGTAGTGGGCGCTATGGTAGGGACGCCTTTGTCTCAATTGAGACTAAAATGCCCAGGCCTGGCCTAAAGGTTTCGTAAAAATATCCGCAGGTTGTTTCGCAGTCTCACAATACTTTATCACTATTTTGTTCTCCGCAATTTTTTCTTTTACAAAATGGTACCTAACATCTATATGCTTCGACCTTTTATTAAATATACCATTTTTAGCAATTTGTATTGCACTTTGATTGTCCACCTGTAAATCTATGTGTAATTCAGTCTTTAACATTTCTTCAATCACATTTTTTATATATATTACTTCTTTGCAACAGTCTGCTAAAGCTATAAACTCAGCCTCAGTGCTGGATAGCGCAACTACAGGCTGTTTTTTCGAACACCAGCTGATAAGTGCTTCGCAGAATTTTATTATATATCCAGATGTACTTTTCCTTGTCTCTGGATCCCCTGCGTAATCTGCGTCACAAAAAGCTGTTAACATATTAGAACTTTCATTATTTAAATACGTTATCCCCAAATTCTTTGTACCCTGCAAATATCTAAGCGTTCTTTTTACATTTACTATATCCGTATTCGATGGGCTTTCAGTACGGCTACTGCTATAGTTTACCGCGTAGCTCAAATCAGGCCTTGTCTTGTTGGCCAAATACAATAAGCTTCCTATTGCCACCCGAAAATTGAAAGGTCTTACCTTACTGTCCGATGTACATTCTTGTTCATTTGCCTGCATCGGCGTACTTACAGGTTTTGCATCTTTCATTCCATACGTCTCAAGTACCTTTTTGGCATACGCCTCCTGTGTGACTCTTATGCCATTCTTTTCTCGATGCAATTCTATCCCTAGAAAACTTGTAGGTTCTTCTTCTATTTTCAGCTCAAATTCATGAGACAACTCTTTCAGCAAAGCTCTAATTTCTCCTAAATTTTCTCCGACTATCATACCATCGTCTACGTAAAGAGCCAGTATTATTGAGCTCTTCTCCTTTTTAAACAAGCATCTCTCTGAGCTTAAAGGCTTTAAGCCTTTCCTTGCAAGTACCTCAGTGAACTTCTTGTTCCACTGTACCGGTGCTTGTTTCAAACCATACAACGTCTTCTCCAACTTGCAGATTTTTCCTGATTTTTCTTCATAACCCTTTGGTAAATACATATAAACATCTTCTTGGAGATCCCCATGCAAAAATGCAGTCTTCACATCGAATTTTACCAGGTGAAAATTTCTTGATGCTGCAATCGCTATTAAAATTCTCAAAGAGTTATTATTCACTACCGGACTATATATGTTTCCATAGTCAAAGCTGTCTCTTCCTTGTTGACATCCTCTTACAACCAATCGAGCCTTGTATCTTCCATCTTCTTTAATTGAAAACACCCACTTACTAGTTAGTATCATTTTACCCTTAGCCTCCTCTTTGTCTACCAGAATCCAAGTCTTATTTTCTTGCAGTGACTTCTTTTCTTCTCGAATAGCTCTTAGCCATTTTTCTTTCTCTTGACTACTTGTAGCTTTTTCATAGGTTAACAAACCATAATCACGATATCTCACTGGGGGTCTCCTATTCCTCTTAGGCCTTCCTGAATCTCTCTCTTGCTCAGTTTCAAGCTGACCTTCCAGTGTGTTTTCACTTTCGGATTGCTCATCCCTTGATTCCAGATCCTCCAGGGCATCTTCATACGCTTCCTCTTCATACTCATTCTCATCTTCTTCATCCTGTTGTTCTTCTCCTTTTATTTCCTTGTTCTCGTCTCCACATTTTTCATATCCTTCTAGACCATCTCCTTCCTCAGCAATAACATCAAAAATATTCGGTTTCCTTGTTTCTTCTTCATGAGTATGATTTCTCACAAAAGTAACATCTCTTGACAAAATTATTCTCCTCTTATTCTCGTCCCACAGTCTGTATGCATTTTGTCCATATCCTACAAACCTGTACATGTTGCACCTCTTTTCAAATTTTTTTAAGTATCCCAATTTTTTTGCGTACGCCGTACTTCCAAAAATTTGTAGATTTCCCAGATCCGGCTTCCTGCCATTCCACAGTTCATAGCTTGTACTTTCTACCGTTCTACTCTGACTCCTATTTTGTAGGTACGCAGCCACCAGTACTGCTTCTCCCCACATCTCCTTTTTTAGTTTGCTTTCAAACAGTAACGCTCGTGCTTTATCCAGCAGAGTTCTATTTAAGCGTTCTGCTTTCCCGTTCAATTGGGGTGTGTACGGTGTTGTATAATCCAATACAATTCCTTTGGATTTACACCAACTCTTCACTTCTCCACTTGTGTATTCTCCTCCGTTGTCACACTTCAATTTATGCAATCTGAGATTCCATTTTGCCTCAGCCGCCATGACATACTGCTTTAAATTTTCCAAGACATCGCTTTTCGACTCAAGCAGGTATACCATAACAAAATTTGTGTAATCATCAATAACAGTCATGAAATACTTCTTTCCGTCCCAAGTCACCTTATCCACTGGTCCACACACATCTGTATGTATCAATTCAAGAGGTCTTCTGGCACGCACTCTTGATTCCCCAAAAGGTGTTCTTGATTGTTTCGCTTCTAAACAAATTTTACATTTTTCTAATATTCAGATTCAGATCTTCTTTTAACAAGGGTATTCCAGTTACCTTCCCCAGTAGTTCCTTCATGTTTCCATAGCTTAAATGGCCTAATTTTTTATGCCATTCTTGCACCTTTCCTTGCTCTTTCGTCAGCAAAGCTTCTGGTCCTCTGCGCTTCCCTAGACCTTGTATGTAATACAGTCCACTTTCACCCTTCTGTCCTCTCAGGATTTCCTTCCCATTTTTGTACACTGTTACATTACTTTTCCTGAACACCACTTCCCCTTCTCTCTGTGTTATCGCATCGACCGACAGCAGATTTTGTCTTAGCTCAGGCACAAAAAGCACATTCTGCAGTTCACACCTTCCAAAGTCTATCTTTCCTTTCGCTATTGCCTTCATCGATACATTTTTCTTCGCAGAACCAACTACAGTCTCTATTTCTTCCCGCTCTTCCAGGCAGCTCTCATCATTCACCATATGACTCGTCGTACCAGAGTCTAAAACCCACATTCCTGTATCGGCCCTTGCTGTTAAGAAACTTACTTTCTCAGAGTCCTTCTTTGCTCCCCTTTGGTTTTGATGCTTGTGGAAGCAGTCTTTCTCCAAATGATTTCTCCTATTACATATTCTACACGGAGGATATACGGCTCGTTGTTCCTCTCTCTTGTTTCTACAATCTCTAGCGACATGCCCCATTCTGCCACAATTAAAACATTTTATATCTTTACCTCTTTTGTCTTCTCGCTGTGAACTGTCTCTACACGCATTCGCTAAATGTCCTGAGGAGTTACACTTAAAGCACTTCCTTTCCAGTGCTCTAAAGGCCACCGTTTCTGTCTGATCACCCTTATGTTTTGCATCCTCCATGAGCAGTCTAGCCGTAAGATTTTCCAGTGTTTTCTCTTCCTTCGGTGTCGACTCCCATGCACTAGCAAAAAATTTATATTTCTCTGGTAACGTAGTCAAGACTTTCATAATCAGCATCTTTTCCTCTATCTGGCAACCTAAAGTCTGTAACTTAAAGACAACATTTTTTAGATGTGCAACATGTGATGCTATATCACTATCACCCTTGAATTTATAGGTAAACAATTCTTCCATGAGCGAACATTTTCTTTGTTCTGTGTCCCTCTCATATATCATATTTAGTCTATCCCACATATCCTTACTCGTAGTGCACTGTATTATATGTATCAGTGGCTGATCTTCTACAGTTGCTACTATTAAATTTTGTATTTTTGCATCCGTTTTTAACCATTCTTCCTGATCATTTTGAGCTCCCGGTGGCTCATCAGTTAAATGCTGATACAGACCTCTCGATTTTAACGCCAGACTTAGTCGAAATTTCCATGTCTGGAATCCATCCGCATCCTTCAATTTTCCAATACTTCCAATGTCCTCTAGGTTATTCTTTATTCCAAACATCTTGCTTTAATCTTTCTTTATTTTATTTTTATACGATTAACTCTTAAATTATATTCTTCTTCAATAAATTCGATACCTATCGAACATAACCGCACTTTTCACACGTGCTAACCGGCATGTGCTCTGGGCCCATAACCTGTTGAACTTTACTTTAGGACGAAAGAAATAACCACTTCATTTATCATTTTTAAATACTCAACAAAACCCCAATGTATTTAATAAACAATCCCACACACACAGAACATTATATAATAATTTAATAAAACTATTTGGTTTATAACGTGGATAGCCACATGTTCGTTCTTCCAAGGAGGCGCAAGCACACACTCACCATCGCCCCACACTCTCGTCACTCACACGCATACTCTACGCAGTCGATAACGTAGGGATCGATTACACTCTATAACATAAAATTCATTTCTTTGAACAATTATTTCAACAATAAATTGTTGTTGAAATAGTAATTAAAATAATGAATATAGAAACTTTCTATACATTATAAATTTGTTTATTTTGTGGCGGCCAACTTCCTGCCCTCGCCACAAGATGGCCAGTAGAGTCGACTACCTTCTCGCTGGCACCTGATCTGCCACTCATTAATATATATACTGTCCTTAACCGCCTTCCGACATCCCAGCGTTTAAGGCAGGGCCCGCTAGATAGCCTTGCTGATGAGTCCTCTAGCGGGCCTAGGACGAAACGCTCCCTTTCCTTTTCCTCCTTCTATCTATCTTATTGTCTCGAGCTCCTTTTCGCCTAACATTTCTTTGATATCCCACATTGGTGACCCACGACTTTGAACAATTTAACGCAACACGGAGGACAACAACAAGGAGGAGCCAACAAAATCCCGGAGGATCATTCATTTGAGGATGAAGACACATCAATCGAGTGGGCATGACTTACCGCCGAGAATACGTAATCCCTCTCCTAGTGTGGCCACCTTCGCTTTGGACGACCTTACTAGGACAGCAGCATCTACGGCTCGAGATACGCTGGAGCGCACGACTCACTGTTGCCTCGCTATCATGATGTGTACACAACTTTCTCGAGCAACGCGCTCTCTCTTCACACACGCATATTTATCCCATCCTCCCTCCGGATTTTCATTTGATTATCGTTATTCACTGGCAAGGGGGTACTGTGGCGGCCAACTTCCTGCCCTCGCCACAAGATGGCCAGTAGAGTCGACTACCTTCTCGCTGGCACCTGATCTGCCACTCATTAATATATATACTGTCCTTAACTGCCTTCCGACATCCCAGCGTCTAAGGCAGGGCCCGCTAGATAGCCTTGCTGATGAGTCCTCTAGCGGGCCTAGGACGAAACGCTCCCTTTCCTTTTCCTCCTTCTATCTATCTTATTGTCTCGAGCTCCTTTTCGCCTAACATTTCTTTGAGCTCCCACAATTTAAACAATTATTTTAACAATACATTAAAATTGAAATAATAATTTAAAAAATGAACATAGAAACAAATTATTAAAATACATTTCTTTAAAAATTGTTTGAATTATAAATAACAAAAAATAACGATTATTACAGAATAGCTTTCGTATACGAATCATTGATTTATAAATATCGCAATAATTCTTAAATTAATTTTAAATTCCAATACTTTTTTAGAATATTTCGTGGTAATTACTTTCATTTTTCCTACATCTATACACTGGCGATTATAAAGCAATAATTACAATGGTGAACAATAAAGGAAATAAGAAAGCAATAAGAGTGCGTAATGAAATTATTCAATAAAAAGTATAGTAAAAGGCCTAATAAAAGGCTTCTCCACTGATTGTGATCTCGAAGACATTCAGAAATATTCTGACAAACCAGTTCCTATCCTGAATGCCAGGAGACTCAATAGGAAAGTAAGAAACCCACAAACAGGCTCTTGGGAGTGGATTCCTAGTGAATCCATTGTTATCACCTTTGAGGGAACATGCCTGCCAGATTACATTAAACTGTACAAACTGATACACACATCTGTTGAGCTGTATATAGAACCTCTTAAAATATGCTATAACTGCTTTAGAACAGGGCACACTGCAAAGTTCTGCCGCAGCGAAATGATCTGTAAAAACTGTGGTACATCAGGACACAACATTTCTGATTGTCAAAGTGATACGCCAACTTGTGCTCATTGCAAAGAGGATCATCAGACCTTGCATCCCAGTTGCTCAGCTTTACAAACAAAAAAAGAAATAAATAGACAGATGTCCCTTCTCAATGTTAGCTTCTATGAAGCGAAGCAAATCATTACAAAACACAACCCAGGTAATAAATATAATTTCATACAGGATACCAAAGAGAACTTTCCTCCTCTTTGTTCAATAAGCCAACAGAGCATCCTTCATCTCAAGACTATAGGAGGACAACAGGTACCTGCTTCGTCCTTGCCCACTTCCAAACCTACAGCTCTAACATCCTCCAAAAACAATATCTCCTATCCAGCACCCACCAACACACAGGTATTTAAAAACAAAATAGATAATATCTCAAAAGTAAATAACTCCAAAATTAAACAGAACTCCTTACCGACTATATTACGTTCATCAAATCTAACGAAGACACCAGCTTCAACCCAAAATTCGATAACTCTCATCCAATCTTCCTCCCACATGAAACTATCTCCTTCTATCAAACAATATAAACCAACCTCATCCACATCCTCAAAACCCTAATTTAAAAAAAAAAAAAAAAAAATAAAAAAACCACGACACAAAAACATGCTTAACTCCTTACGTATCCTCTTCTGAAACTGCAGGAGCATACAAACGAAAAAGATAGAAGTAATCCATCTGGCAAAGGAGGCAGATATAGTTATCTGCGTCGAAACTTGGCTAAGACCTGATATAGAATTCCAACTTGCAGGATTTTACACAATAAGGAAAGACAGGCTACATCGACAAGGTGGTGGGATCGCAATTTTCATCGCCAAATATTTGAAATACAGTCCTTTCCCAAATCTCGAAATTTCAGACGGGCAAACAGAAACATGCTGCATTCAAATTACCAACCTATCCGAAAAAATTACAATAGCAGCGTGCTACAGACCTCCATCCATCAAAATAAGGGACGCAACCTGGGACACATTTCTTCAATCACTCAAAGACATTGGACCTTTCATTATTATGGGTGATTTCAACACCAATCACATGGAATGGAACTGCCCAAAAATTGACGTACCAGGGAGGACATTATTGCAAATATTAGATAGGAATGAAATAGACATAATCAACCACAACTCATCATCACACTTTGACGCCAGAAACAGCTCGTTCAACAACCTTGACCTGGTCTTAACATATGGGAGTATCGGAGAAGAAACCACTGTGACCCAGGAAGAAGATCCCTTTGGCTCGGACCATTTCCCATTACATATTACAATCAATGTAACAAAAAATGTCTATAAACCTAAGAACAATAGACTATCCTCACAGAGGACTAACTGGGAGGATTACACCAACAAACTGGACTATTACCTGGACACTTCCAATCTAGCTCAAGAAACATCCCCTACAGAAAAATACAATCACTTTGTACAAGGTATGATACAAGCAGTTCTCGAGAGCACACCGAAGAGAAGGTCTGTGAACACACACATCCATAGAAACCCACTACCATGGTGGGATCAGGACTGTGACAGAGAGGACAGGATTAGGAAGGCCTACTTCAAGAAATGGCAATACCAGTTAACTACTACCAACTGGATACTGTACAAAAGACAAGTAGCGCTTACCAAGAAAACATTAAAAAGGAAAAAAAGAGATAACTTTCGGAACTTCGCAGCAAATCTATCCCAAAAGACTTCACATTCGTACATCTGGAACCACATCAAAATCCTCAAAAACAAGTGGACATCAATCAAGAAAAAAGAAGTTATAAACAGTAAAATACTCAAGGAAAATCTTAAGACAGCCACAGACAAACTCTCCCCGCCACACAGTGGTCCGGATCGAAAAAGTTGGTGTCATTTTGTTATAACTTTTGAACCAGTAGAGATATTGCAATGAAATTTTAACTAAAAATATTTAAAAAATAATAATTTTTAACTATGTGCAATTCAATATTTTTGCATTTGTTAAACAATAATTTATACTAACTTTTCATTGATATTTTTTATTGAAAAATGAATTGTTCAAATATAGTTTTTCCAACCTTTTTTATACTTTTTGTGAACAATAAATTTTAGTGTTGGTGTTAATATTTAACTCACAAACGAATACTTTCCTGTGTAAAAAAAGAGATATTTCAAATACATATTGCGAATAAAATAGCACTAACATTATCAGTCAATGTTACTACAAATAAAAAAGTAAGCTAATAAAATAAACATACCATAATTTGTCTTTCGTGATGATCTATGATGATCGATTGACTTAGTTAATTAATAACTCTACTGCCTTAGGATTCAGTTCATTAGGTTTTCTCTTACATGTTAATCTTAATCGTGACTTAATCTTATTCGTGCATAATCTTGACATTTTTCTTGCATTTTTTGCTCTAAATTGTTTAAAATTTTAGTCCACTTTTGCTCATATAATTGCAGATGTAATTAATTACTCATGTAATCAATTACTGCCCAACTCTGTCCTCAATATATTCAAATTTCATATTTCTCGATAATCCCGTTATTTTTGTGGTTCTATTTGAACAAGAAGAGTTTTCGAACGCTGCACAAGGTTTTAACGATAGAAATAAATGCAGCGAGAACGCTAAGAAACTATCACACACATATTTTTTTAAAATAAAAGTGACTATCGAAGTTAATTTACATATATCTTTACTCTATTTATTTCTTATAATGTTCATATTTGGAAGACATTTGATCAGTCATACGAGCCCGTTTACGCAAGCGAAACTCGTCACGAAGTAATATTGACAGCTTTGAACAATGATAATTTGCAAAGTGGGACGAGGGGGGACATGTTTCTTACATAATTATATTCGGGAAAGTATGCTGAAAATGATCCAATTTGTTAAAAAACGGGACTCGTTGGGACTTCCTAGATATTCGTTGTCAAATGTAAAAAATTTGGCCAATTTTTTTACTTCATTGAATATTATTTTTTAACATATTGTGAAGAATAATTTTTAGTGTCGATGTTGATTTTATAACACAAAAGAGTGCACTTCATCGTAAAAAAAAAAAATAAGAAATATTAAGTGGTGTCATCAGGGCACCTCGAAGAAGAGAAGCAATTTTCTTGATGAAAAGTACTATCTCTAAACAGTCTACCTTTAAGCATTCGGCCTAATTACAGTTCTTGGTAAACAGTATTAATTTTTTCATTTTCGAGGTTGACGAACATTTAGGAAGCAATACAAATTTGTTAGAAATCGATATGAGAAAGTTGACTTTTGAGCTAAATGACACCAACTTTTTCGATCCGGACCACTGTGCGCCATGGGTTCCGACTAATCCTGCCATGAATATAGAAATTACTCCTAACGCATTTCTGGATTCTCACTTTGATTTCATCGAATTCAATGCAGCTATAGATGGTTCCAATCCCAATTCTTCACCCGGACTTGATGGAATAGATTACAAGATGATCAAAAACCTTTCAATTAAATCTAGACTCCTCCTTCTAGACGTTTATAACGAAATCTTCACCAAACACATCATACCAGAAGATTGGAACAAAACTCAGGTCCTCTTCATTAAAAAACCTGACAATCAAAACTTCAGACCAATCTCTCTTACATCTTGCATGTGCAAAATCATGGAAAGGCTAATTAACAACAGATTGAGCTGGTGGTGTGAGACTGAAGGTCTCATTCCTCCAACCCAGTCAGGATTTAGAAAGGGTCGCTCTTCCACGGACAACATCCTCAATCTAGCAACATTCATACGCTCTGGATTTGCAAAAAATCAATACACTATCGCAGCATTTCTTGACGTCAGTGCAGCCTTTGACAATGTACAATCTAACATCCTCTTGAAACTTCTAGCAAAAATGGGTATCCCACTCAACATTCTTCACTTCATAGCAAATTGGTCCTACTGCCGCTTTGCTTGGTCTCCCAGCTTCCACGGTATGAGAATAATATACAAACGCCTGCCGCAAGGTGGAGTACTTAGCCCTCTCCTTTACAACTTATACGTAGCGAACATCCTCCAAGACCTTCCCAGTAGTGTACAAGCATCCCAGTACGCTGATGATATTGCTATCTACACTAGAAACTTTATCCTGGAAAAAGCCAAAACAGAAATAGAAATATCTTTCACAAAGGTAAGATCCCATCTTCTTGCACTAGGACTTGATCTTTCTGCAGAAAAAACCAACATTGTAATTTTCAACAATCTTAAATTAACAGCTGGAAGTATCCAATTTCAATTAGACGCAACAGAAAAGACAAACGTTGACGCTGCCAAATTTCTCGGAATCCTCTTTGACAATAGACTTAACTTTAAAGCCCATATCTACTCTTTACATAGCCGTTGTTTACGGACCATGAACATAATTAAATTCCTCAGAGGTGTCTGGTGGGGAGCCCACCCTGACACACTTATAATACTATACAAATCTCTAATCAGGTCCAGATTGGATTATGCATCTCACATTTACTACCCTAGCCAACAGGTTCTTATAACCAAGCTAGAATCCATTCAAGCGCGTGCCCTTAAACTAGCCTTAGGTCTCAGAATGTCCACCCCTACTAATATCGTTCTTGCAGAATCAGGCATCCCCTTCCTACAAAATTCATATCCAACACAAATCATATATGCAATAAAAATCTACAAGAACTTTATCACATAATCTCCAAGAACCCAAGTACAATGCTCAACAAAACCTCCAATGTCCTCATGAATTGTATCCTCTCTGTTCAAAAGATCTCAGATACATGCCATAAAGATTATAATTTTCCCTGCATAACCGTACCATACAGTGTCCCCAATTTTCATATTTCCTGCGATCTATCAACAGGACTTTATCTCCACAAATCCCCTCACCCTAATGCAGAATTTAAAGATCACATTATGACACACTATCCTAATCACCTACACATCTTCACCGACGGTTCCAAGGTACAAGGCGGGATCTCAACAGGTGCAGCTTTCGTCTGCCCGGAAATAAAAATCGCAGTCCCCATTAATATTAACCCTACAGCATCGGTTTTTACAGCAGAATGTGCTGCTATATCAATAGCTCTGGACTACTTCAAAAGCTCAGACAAACCACTGCTAATCTGTTCGGACTCGCTCAGTGCCCTTATCTCAATTAAAAGCCTCTTCATAAATACCCGAACTAACTTTCACATAATTGACATCAAACAGAAAATATTCAACATAGCTTCCGAATCACACAATCCAAAACAAGTCTCGCTAATATGGATCCCTTCCCATTGCGGCATAAAGGGAAACGAATTAGCAGACAACCTGGCAAAGAAGCCACCAAAAGAGCCCCATCCCGTGAACATAAAATTCCATACACAGACCTCAAATACACTTTCAAAGATGAAATGTGGAACGATTTCCAATCTCTTCTCAGAACTCAGTTTCAGAATAAAGGAATTCTATACTTTCAAAAATTCTTCAAACCACAAAAGAAACCCTGGTATAAAGAACACGATCTCCCTAGAGACCTCATAGTCAGATTTGGTAGAATGAGAACGAACCACGTCAACACCTTTGAATCCCTAGCCAGGCTCAAAATAATAAATCACTCCACTTGTGAATGTAATTATCCATTCCAAGACATTGATCACTTATTATGGCACTGTCATCTCCGAACCAAAAAGAGAAATCTAATGATCTCCAAATTGTCAAAAGATAATTGGAAACCGCCTTTAAAAATAGACACATTCTTGAAGCACATTAACACAAAAGCCCTAAACATCATTAATGACTTCTGCAATTCAAATAACCTATTCATCTAACATCCCAATTTCCCTAGGGAATCTCAATCTGCTTAATCAATCTGTATCTATAATCTATAATAGATCAAAATGAGGAAAATAATCATAAAGGAAGAAGCTTGAATTAGATAATACGAACAAATAGTAAGTAAGTTATAATATGAAGTAAAGAACAAACTGTGATATGTTCAAAATGTGTACCAAATCGAGAAAACGGATACCAAAGACATATATAGAAACTAAGAGATATAGTTATACCTGGTTATGTAAATAAATATATATTTGTTTAGTATATAGTTTGTAGACTAATAGGTATAAGCAAAATTAATGTTATGTTTAACATATTGTATATGTACTTTATACAAGCCAGCTTATGGGCCAAGTTAGGCCTAAAGCTTAAATAAAAAAAAAAAAAAATAAAAAAATCTCCTCGGTGGTGGAACTTTTAGCGATGTGGTCTTTCAGGTTACTGTAAGTTCCACCGTTACCACCCCGCCCATTGCGCCCACTTAGCCTGCCGCGGGATAACACGGGCGGTGGCAGTCTTTAACAGTATCTCGTCGGTGATTTGTTGGATCCAGAAAACAAAATATCCGTGCCCGACACGGGTTGCCGCCAGTGACGCTCGCCACTAGAGCAGGCGCCCGCCGCGCTGTATTCCGTAGAATGCTCGCTCTAGTGGTGAGCATCACTGGCGGCAACTCATGTCGGGTACAGATATTTCGTTTTCTGGAACGAAAAAAACGTCGACGTTGGAAATTTGAAAGGGTGGCTTCTCAAGATAAAAGTCTGCTCTATCACGTGGTGTAGTTTGATTTTTCGCTGGACCCTTAATTTTTCAGATAAATTAAAAAATATCATCAAAAAATGGTGCAAAAGTGGTGCCTCTCCGTTTTTAACGATTGTTTAAACAATCAAAGCAAGCAGGAATAAACTGCAGAACACGCGACAAGGACAAACGGAGAGCGTAATAAGTTTCAATCTGAGATTCAGACAATCCCTGAATGAACTGAAATACGCCATTCAACATAAACATAGCAACCCAGTGGCAAGGAAGATTGCCATCGTTGAAGAAGACGACGCGGCCATCGCTACCTACATGACCAACCTAAAACGAGAATTAGGAACTTTAGTCGTCCCATCGCAACCCAAAACGCTAGTAAAAGCTCAAACTCTAGCTGGAGACACGGAGAATTGGCTTCGAGACTCAAGAGGACCATCGCAACGACCAATGGTTCCGCAATATCCCAGACCGAACGACTCAAGGATGCCACCAGGACGAGCTTTCTATCCCATGAAGCAACAACAAGCAAAACAGATCCCACCTACAACGATACCTAGACCCGCTAACCTTAAATGCTTCAAATGCGGACAAAACGGACACGTCGCACCCAACTGCCCAAATTTTCGGTCAGCCCCTCACGGCAAAATCCCACCAAGAGTCAATTACACTACCAACGAGACGCCAATGGAACAAACGGACCTATCCGCATTAGAAAAATATGCAGCATACCAGGAAGACTACAATACCTACTCGGAGGATTTCAAGAACTCAGAAGACCAAAAAGATTTCTACTGGACCCGGAGCAGGAATCAACCTCATAAAAAACAGTAGTATATTACCCGAACATCCCAGGGAGAATAAAACCCAAAATATACTAATGGGCAACGACAAACACGAATCCAAATTAAGCACACAGTTCCGAGCAATAAAAGAAGATCATGTATTCCAAATAGTACCCGATTCCTTTCCCATCCCTGAAGACGGAATAATAGGTTTACCTTTCCTACAATATTACAAATACAAGATTACTAATGATTATCTATTATTAGGTGAGACACGCATACCTCTGAAATCCGACATCAAACTGCAACCAGGCGAAAGTACTATCAAGGAAACATTCATTGACCACCAGAGAACCCAGGTTTGCTTCATCAACACAGGTGAGAGAGAAATAGAATCGAGCCAAATCGAATTAGACGAACCTTCTAACTTAGACAGAATGCAATTGTTAATGCAGAATTTAAGAACCAAGCACATTGATCCTTCATATAGAGACTCCGTAGAGAAAATAATCCTTTCATACGCCGACGCTTTTGCATTAGAAATCGATCCGCTCCCATGCACTCAACTCACGTCACATAAAATAGAATTAAAAACAGAAAAACCGATCAATATAAAATCTTATAGACCTCCAGAGTGCCATCGCGAAGAAATTAGACAGATTTCAGAAATGTTGGATAAAGACATAATAACGCATTCAGATTCCCCGTTACAACGCACCAGTATGGGTAGTACCCAAAACAGCAGATGCCTCAGGAAAGAGAAAATGGAGAATAGTAATAGATTTTAGAAAATTAAACGAACTTACAGATTTACGCGTATCCCATCCCCGATGTAGAATCAATTCTTTCGCACTCAGGAAACTCGAAATTTTTTTCAGCATTAGATTTATCGTCAGGCTTTCACCAAATTCGAATGGATAACGACTCAAAAAAATATACAGCTTTTTCAACTCCAGAAGGACATTTCCATTATAATAGAATGCCATAAGGGCGGAGTCTACGAGTTTTAGCAGACGACACTACTATACGTATACGAGAATTGCAAGGGTCCGGGATTAAACTTCTGATTTCGTAATAATGCAAAGACAGGGTTTCTTATTAGTCAAAATCGCTAGATGAAAGATCAATCTAGGGTGCTATCTGGTTGAAAAGTCCTACTTTTACGTTTACCAGCAATGGTTTTGAGATATATGGAAGCATGCCGATCAGCGAGGCTATGGACGCCGATACGGGCAGTACATTTTCATAAATATCGACAGATTTATGGCTCGTATGGAAAAAGTGGGCAGGTAGCACCCTGGCGGGGGCATCTACGTTGTCAGTACAACGTTTATTCTGTTCTTTACTTGCGTATTAAACAATCTGTAAGTTTAATTCTACCGGAAATCGACTCACAGCGAGGTTTATGTGAATAAAACAGTTCTGAAATTTTCCGCTACGAGCGTTGATGTCTGTTTCCGATCCTTTTCGTCGTCAGCAATCATTATATCGGTAAAACAGAGGGAGTCGAAATATCATGCCGGTAAGTTGGGTTTCGTAAGAAACCGTGACGTCACAATAAGGCTGCCGATGCTGCAGCGTCGGTGTGCTCGAGTGAGACTGTGTGGCGCTACACACCGCTCGGGCGGCGTGTACGTGTGCCTACAGGCATCGTAAGGTCCGGGATTTTCCTTCTGATAACTCGATAACGCAAAACTTTGACTTTTCAGTAGCCACAATCGCTAGATGAAAGACCAATCTAGGGTGGTATTTGGCTCAAAAGTTCTATTTTTACGTTCGCGAGCTATGGTTTGCAATATTCGGCAGCATGAACGTTAGAGAGGCTATGAACGCAGGCGCCTGCTCGCAGCGTCGCACAGTGTAACGTTTCGATCATTTAGGGTCGTTTAATTCTTAACGATGTCGTTTCTCTTTTTTATCATGTATTTTGCTAACACTACACAAAATATGATGATTTCTAATCACTTTAACATTACTTTTGTTGTATTGGCCGAAAATACGTATTTTAACTCTTGCAAATTACTGTTTGAAATGGTATTTAGTTTAAAAGCTTTTAATTTAAATATATCTGCATTTTCATATGTCGGTCAATTGAAAGAATATAATGCATTAAATCATTCCTCCTTTGTGCTTGAACACCAAATTAAAAAAAATTTAAAAAAAAATTTTTTTTTAAGTATGTCTAAATATATATATAGTTACGTTTGCTTCTTCGGTGGATACGCCTTTCGTATAAATTGCAATGTTGAATCAACTCCTTTCGAAAAAAACGAAAAAACTAAAAAACTACTTGACCAAAATGGACCAAAATCTAATCAGCTCTAAGTTACAGCGGGGCACATCGATTGCATCATTCATCGTTCTGATCGCGTTGTTACTTTTTCAGAAAACGTTAACGAAAAATTTGATACCATAGAAACAGACATACGCACACACACACACACACACACACACACACACACACACACACACACACACACACATACTAACAATTTGATAAAAATAGTCTAAAATGACTCCAATGACCATGAAACGTGAAGATCTGCAAAAAATTCGATTTTCGATTTTCGGGGTAATTACAATAACTTCCCTATAAATCGGGAAGTTAATATAAATCGGGAAGTTAATATTATAAAAATTGAAGTTCAAATACACACACTTTTATTTAGGTAAAGTATCGCTGCGGATTGATGTATTTTCACCATTTGTATAGGCAGTCGAGTTCATTCGAGGCTTATTTTTCATATCTGAATGCGATAAAAAGTTAAAAACAATATCGATTCTGGGTTACGGAGGTATTGCTTTCAAGATAAGAGTAAATACGTAATTTTTAAAAAATGTTCAATTTCGGAATTAAACGACCCTAAATGTTGGAAACGTTACACTGTGCGTCGGTGTGCTCGAGTGAGACTGTGTGGCGCTACACACCGCTCGGGCGGCGTGTACGTGTGCCTTCTAGCTTTTCTTGAAGCTAGAGTTTACAGCGTTGTCAACTTGACAAGTGCAACGTTGCCGCATTATATACGAAAATCGTCGAAGTCGATGCTCGCATCGAAAGCGTTTGAACGGTTTCTTGACAAGGTATTGAAACCCGATTTTATTAATTTCAAAAATTTTTTATTAAATTTTCAGACGCAGTTTTCTTCTTTCTTGAGAATGATCCCATAGAGATCGAAACGTTGAAAGTTTAAATGAATATGTAAAATTGCTATAACGTATTTAATTGATCGAACCGTTGCGTTGCGCCGAAATCATTAATACTTGTTGTGTTTTAACAATCATACGATCGATAATAAGAATAACAATTATTTATTAGATAAATAAAACACAATATTTTTGAAAATTAAACATTTATTATTTAGTAATAATTGTAATCATTTATTATTACGCGGCCGCCGCACAGTGTCACGAAAAGCCTGTTTTTTGGACAAAATTCAATAACTTTTGTTCTGTTTAGGATGGAGACATGAAACAAAGTGGGGTTTTTCATTTATATTGAAAGCAATCTGAATATGATATTATTATAAATATATAGTAATTTATTTAAACATTGTAAAACGAGATTTATAAATAAAATTTTGTTTTATTGCTGGTTTTCAGTAGATGAATTCAGTTCAGTTCTTCCGAAAGTGAAACTTCGTTTTAAAATCTTATAACATTCGCCTCCTCGACACACGTACACTCTTTGTCTGCTATGCCTGCCGCGAAAATGACTTTATTTCCGACTTTCAATTCAATAGCATCGACCTATCATAAATTCTGAGTGTGCCTCAGCGTGTACCTCTAAACCTGGCAAACTATACTTGATAGCAGAATTCGTAAATACACTCATTTTACTACGGGAAAATTTATACACTTTAAATGTGAAACGTGTTTTTAAAATATATAAAAAGTAGATTAACTTTTTCTTAATAATTTTTTTTTTAATAACGTTTTTATAAACAACTACCGGCGAGTAAAACATTTACAGCATTATTCGGAGCGATGACCTGGACAACGTATTAAAAAATCAACGAGATCGAAGACTAAAAAATAATGGATATGTACTACAAGATTCAATTGGCGGGCGCGAGATTCGAACTCGCAACCCCCCGGTCGCAGTCGCGCGCTCTATCCACTAACCCACTGCGTGCTGCTTTTATTTATCTAATAAATAATTAATAATTGCTCTTCTTGTCAATAATTGTCAATGATTATTACTACAATAATTTTTATTAATTTAATTATAGTTAAATAATAAAAATATAATTATAATTAACCAACCCGCCTTAGCCATCATTTCCTAAAAATATTATTTCTTACAAACGTCTTTTGTTCATAACACAACGGAAACAAGTTGCGCTATGAACTGATGTACTATTTCATCTTCCAAATTTTCGCTTACAGATTTTTATATATATATATATAACCTTTATTGACCGAACACTTACAACTTCTATTGCACAGACTTCTATAACATTCAACTGTCCACCGTTTTTTGACGTCGTCAAGACGACGGCAATTTACGCGAACATGGTTTGAATCGGCACGCGCCGCGGTGAATCGGTCATTACGCGCGAAACTTGAAAACGATTGTGTTATGAACAAAAGACGTTTGTACGAAATAATCTTTTTAGGAAATGATGGCTAAGGCGGGTTGGCTAATTATAATTATATTTTTATTATTTAATTATAATTAAATTAATAAAAATTATTGTAGTAATAATCATTGACAATTATTGACAAGAAGAGCAATTATTAATTATTTATTAGATAAATAAAAGGAGCACGCAGTGGGTTAGTGGATAGAGCGCGCGACTGCGACCGGGGGGTTGCGAGTTCGAATCTCGCGCCCGCCAATTGAATCTTGTAGTACATATCCATTATTTTTTAGTCTTCGATCTCGTTGATTTTTTAATACGTTGTCCAGGTCATCGCTCCGAATAATGCTGTAAATGTTTTACTCGCCGGTAGTTGTTTATAAAAACGTTATTAAAAAAAAAATTATTAAGAAAAAGTTAATCTACTTTTATATATTTTAAAAACACGTTTCACATTTAAAGTGTATAAATTTTCCCGTAGTAAAATGAGTGTATTTACGAATTCTGCTATCAAGTATAGTTTGCCAGGTTTAGAGGTACACGCTGAGGCACACTCAGAATTTATGATAGGTCGATGCTATTGAATTGAAAGTCGGTAATAATAACACATATTTTCTGCTTAGTGACTGCTCTCACCGCCGAGAGAGTATCCCGTTGGCGCTGCGGTGTGCTCCTCAACATTAAACTGTAGAATGTGTACCCAGTGCCCCCTAATTAAGCTTCATCTACCGGCCGCTCACTCGTTTTAGCGCGACGATCATTTCGTCAAGGTCACGGGACTAGAGTCCGCCCTTGGCCACGTTTCAAAGAATGATGGACAGAGCATTAAACGGATTGATAAGAAAACATTGCTTTGTATATTTAGATGACGTCATAATATTCGGACAAACGATTCAATAGCATAACAAAAAAGCGATCATACTACTAATTAGAATACTTAGGGCACGTTATATCAAAGGATGGTGTAAAACCAAATCCAAATAAAATCAAATCAGTAAGGGAATTTAGACAACCCAAGAACCCGACAGCGGTAAAACAATTTTTAGGGCTAGCATGTTACTATCGTAAATTCATTAGAAACTTTGCTAAAATAGCTAAACCACTGATACACTTAACAAAACAGGATATTCCATTTCATTGGACAGACAAACAGCAAATCTCTTTCGACACGTTGAAACAAAAATTATGCGAAGAACCAATTCTTAAATACCCAGACTTCAACAAAGAATTTACATTGACGACAGACGCATCGAATGAAGGACTAGCAGCCATACTATCCCAAGACGGACACCCATGTTGTTACGTATCCAGAACTATAAATCCGACAGAAAAACATTACACTACGACAGAAAAGGAATTACTAGCAATAGTTTGGAGCATTCAGAGATTAAGACAATACCTATTAGGCAGAAAATTCAAAATTAGGACAGATCATCAGGCACTTAAATGGCTACACAACGTAAAAGATACCTCATCCAGATTAATCCGATGAAGACTTAGATTAGAAGAGTACGACTATGACATAGAATATCACAAAGGAAAAGATAATACCGCCGCGGACGCACTATCACGAGTACATATAACCCTAGGAGAAATGACAGGTAACCAACTCGCAGACTTAGCAAACGAAAAGATAGAAACAGATCAGGAAAACAAACCTCCAGATAGTATAGAAAATAACGCAAACGATAGCGATACAGATACGGCAGTGATCAACGACCTATCGGACTTAGACGACATTTTTGAATACGACGATTATTTATTGTATCATGGAACCCCGGATAACTTCAAAGGGACACCTAACCGAAAACAATACTTTCAATTAAATGCAGTACCCGATAGAGACAGAGAAGCTCTTCAAGCTTTAAAATTAATTTTAGAAAAACGTCAAAAGATAGAAGCCAGCCAACAATACTTTAATAGTAGAGAAATTGAAATGATCAGGAAAATAATTAAATTCATAGCATCACGAAAAAAACTTTATGTCTTAGCTACGGAACCAATCATAGAGATCACGCCAGAAAGAAAATTAGAAATATTAAAAGATAACCATAATGGTAATTTTGCCCAACACTTTGGAGAAAATAAGGCGATAGCTAGAATCAAATCAAAATATTTTTGGGAAAACATAGAGAAGGACGTGAAAGAATTTATAGGTAAATGTCTTTATTGTCAGCAAGAACAACTGAATCGACTTAGGCACCGAGAAGATGCATGCATCCCGAACACTCCTGAATTCCCAAACGACAAAATTGCAATGAATATCTTTGGACCGTTACCAATAACCTCCAACGGTAACCAATTCGTTTTGACCATTCAAGATCAATTAACCAAATACCTAATCCTTATCCCGATGAAAGATCAACGTGCAAAATCCATTATTAACAAATTGATTGAACATTTTATTTACATCTTTTCGGCACCCAAGCAAATATTGACAGACCAAGGTTCAAATTTCGTCTCAAACCTGATGCAAGGATTTGAAGAAGCATTCCAAATTAAACATATTAAAACAACTAGCTTCCATCCCCAGAGCAATGGATCCCTTGAAAGAACTCACGCTACGGTTAAAGATCTTATTAGAACTTGCATTAAAGAAAGACAAAAAGAATGGGACGAAGTATTAAAGCTTATATGTTTCGGTTACAATACGGCAGTCCATGAAGGAACAGGCCATACACCCTTCGAACTAACTTTCGGTAGAAAAGCGAATTTGCCAAGTGCAATATCTGCTACGAGTACGCTCACGCACAATCAACTCTTTAAATTATGGAGCAAGAAACATGCAGAGTATTTAGAATCCGCAAAGAAAACAATAGAAAAAAAAATAAAGCTAGGAATAAAAGAGATCAGGATAGGAAAATAAGGTTACAGAGCTTATTTAATGTTAACGACAAAGTATGGATCCACAATGACCAGAAGAGTAATAAGTTAGATTCAGAATGGATAGGACCAGCGGTCATATTACAGGTCAAAACGCCGTACTACATATGTAGGAACTTAACAACTGATAACATGATAAAAGTTCACGGAAATAGATTAAAGTTGTATAAATCTTAAAATTTCAGATGTCATCTACGGGAATAATACTAAACTTAAGCATAACTCTAGCAAGTATCTTTACACTAACACCTCTAAATGATAGTAGCGTATTCATAAAAGAATCCAAATTGCGGGATACATTGCATTAGGACTAATAACAATGTACACCCTCATAAGACTATTTCGATGTAATCCCACAGGAAACGTCCTACTATTTTGTAAAAATTGTTACAACAATAATTCTAACGCCAATACCGAGGTATCGGAAGTAAGAACCTTAGAAGCCACCGCACCCGCACCATATAACAGTAACCCCTCACCGAGCCACAACATACCACCGCAATTCAGGCTACAGGAGATGGACGACACCGAATTTGACATCGCACCAGTCAGAAGAAAACGAGTTCGTTTCGGAGCAACGAAAGTATAACTAGAGGGGGGTTGTTGCTCGCTCGCTTCGCGAGCTTCGCAGGTGGGGGTGTTGTAGCTCGCTTTACGAGCTCGCGAGAGGGTTAGTGGTACGGATGTTATTTGGTGTGTGACTCTCCACGTGCCACACAAAGAACTTCCCGATTCGTTAGTTGCAGTATATTAGTATCATTATTTTCTACTTTCTACTTTCATGTGCGCGCATCCGGGATATTTTTCGATTATTGTAAGCGGTTACATTAGCAGTAATTGCATAATTGAAAAAAAAAAATTTTTTTTTAGATTTAAAAAACAAATTTTTTTTTTAAATATGTCTAAATATATATATATATATATATATATATATATATATATATATATAGTTACGTTTGCTTCTTCGGAGGATACGCCTCTTGTATAAATTGCAATATTGAATCAACTCCTTTCGAAAAAAACTAAAAAACTACTTGACCAAAATGGACCAAAATCTAATCAGCTCTAAGTTACAGCGGGGCACATCGATTGCATCATTCATCATTCTGATCGCGTTGTTACTTTTTCAGAAAACGTTAACGAAAAATTTGATACCATAGAAACGGACATACGCACACACACACACACACACACACACCGACATTTTGGTAAAAATAGTCTCAAACGACTCCAATGACCATGAAACGTGGAGATCTGCTAAAAAATCGATTTTCGATTTTCGGGGTAATTACAGTAACTTCCCTATAAATCGGGAAGTTAATAAAGTTACTTTGTGTTCTTGAAACGTCTTAGTAGTGATTCGCGAAAGTGAAATACGTCGATCTTCACGAAGTCTCCTATTTCACCGTAACACATTCCATGTCATGAATTTGTGGGGAGAGGGGTTTCTTATCCATCGAGTTGTTGGACAATGTGTAGGATGAATAGTGCGTGTGTGCGTGCTAGCGGGCGACCGGATCATATTGCGACGGACCGGCGCCGGTATGTTTGGGAAACTGAAGTAATGAAAAGGTGCGAATGAAAAGTGTTTGGAACTGAGCCATAGGAAAGTATATGTGTTTTCATGAATGTATGCCATGGATGCGTGAGACAGAGTGCAAGCAAGAGATAGAGTGCAAGCGAGATGAATGCAAGGGGGTGAACGATATAAAGCGTGGAAGTTCGGCGGGCGAGTGGGTCATTGGCGGGTCATTGGTGTGTCAGAGAGTGTCAGAGTCGCGTCAGAGTTATTCGTAGGAGTCTTGTAAGAGCGTGAGAGAGTTTGACTATAGCGAGCGTTTAACCTAATTAAATATAGTATTATTAATATTATCGGAGAACAGTGTTTGATTAACCTCCCCGTTCCACAAGAATCCTACAAATGCAAATACTGGCTCTGACTTTGTCTATATTAGATAGGCATAGGATGAAATGGGTTTGAATAAGGTCCAGTATTTTGCAGAAAGTGTCCAGTTCCCCGGAGGCATTGAGTGAGTTGATAGTGTCAGTTGTGTTGGTAGGAGGTTTGGTGGGAGGTGGTCTGGGGGAGTGATGGGAGTAGCTGTGGCCATGGCGTATGATAGGTGAGGTTTAGTAGTGGGAAGAGGTCTGTGGGTTGGGTTTCCTTGGAATTTTGGAAAATCGGTGGGTGTGAGTGCAGGCGGGGGATTGTGTATGGAGGGGGTATTATGGGTTGGTTGAGGGTGGGAATTTTTTTTTGTTTAGGAAGGCTAGGAGCGCTGGACATTTGCTGTAATTGGCTGGGTGATCACCTTTGCAGTTGGTGCAGGTAGCGGAGGTGTCTGGAGACTTCGTGCATATTCTAGAGTCGTGCATTCCTGCGCATTTGACGCATTTGTATGTATTGTTACAGTTGGCTGAGATGTGGCCGTGTGCTTGGCATCGGAAAAATTGGATGAAGGGTTTCTTTGTGTCATATTTTTCCCAGTAAACGTGGATGTTTTCAATTGTTCTAATTTTTTTTATATGAGTTAGGGCGTCCGCACACTCCGCCGCCTCTATTCGGGGGTGGTGCGGTCTATTGCCCTTTATGGGGTCCCCGTATGGTACCGCTCGCTCGAGTTCAGCCGGCGATCCCGACAACTCTTTGAGAGGGTTCGTCGCCGGCTGTCCCTGCGGATCATACGGGGTTACCGCACCATCTCCACCGAGGTGGCGGGCCTCCTGGCTGTTGCTCCACCCCTCAGGGGGGCCAGGGTATGCGTACCGCATTTCCGCACTTAAATAAAAAAGAAAAAAAAGGGTTTCTTGGGGTCTTATATACTAACTGACAATCTTCTTTTGGAGTGCAAAAGTTTTGGGACTATTCGGTGATTCAAGGTTGAACGGTGATTCAGAGTTGAACGTTGAGTCAATAGTGAACTTGGGCCTGATGATGTTTTGTGAGGGTCGGCATCCTGTCTTATCGGACCGTGACATTCCCCCGTTTTTAACTTCCCGATTTATAGGGAAGTTACTGTAATTACCCCGAAAGGAGGAACGGGCGACTGTATATCAGATCACTTGCCGCTTCCGCCGCCCCTATGGGGTGGACCTCACAGACGAGGAGGGACAGGAGATCGAGGATCTGAAGCGCCAGGCACGGCAGGAAATGTTCGACAGATGGAGGCAAATGTTGGCCTCCTCGGACCGTCCACTCGTCCGGGCCCTCCTGCCCCGGTTCGAGGACTGGTGCAGGAGTCGAGTTGGGTTGACCTTTCACCTCACCCAGGTGCTCACCGGAAAGGGTTGTTTCGGTGGGAAGGGTGGGACCTCTCGCTCCCGGTCTTGGTCGACCACTTGATCGAGAGCGAGAGGTCGTGGAAGGCGGTGGCCTCCTTCTGCGAGACTGTGATGTCTTGGAAGGAGGCCGCCGAGCGAGCCCGGGAAAGGGGCCTCGGGCTCGGCGAGGAGAGCGATGGCGAGGGGGCGTCCCCCGCGTCGTCGGGCACCGCCCCGTAATCCAGGGAGGAACACGGGGGCGGTGCCGAGAGGTAGGAGTGCGGCGGCAGGGGGGTCCTCTCCCCGTCGTTCTTCTGTGCCCCAGGTGAGGGGGGCGGCGTCTGGGGGGAGGAAGCGAGGAGTGATCCCCTCCTCGCGTCAACTTGTGCCTCCCCGTAGTGGGGGGGCTGTGGGTTTGTCCCCGGTATTGGCGGTGCGTAGGGGGCGGGGTAGCCGTCCCCACCACCGCCGTGGATTGCCCTCACCCCGGAGGGCGGAGGATGGCGGGGCCGGGGGAGTGAGCTGACCCCGGCCCCTGGGGGGGAGGTAGTCTCTCCCCCTCGAGATGGACCGGCACCCCGGAGGGACCTTTACCCGGTCCCTTGTAGGGGGTGTCGGCCATCTACCGGAGACGGGCTCCGGTGGGATGGCGCGTGGAGGGTGGGGTGGGGAGGGTCGGGGCGTGCGAGTGCGCCACCGACGACCCTTCCTTGCCGGTGTCGGCGCCTTCTTGCCCTGGCCGGGCGGCGGTCGTGGGTGACCCCCTTAGGGGGTCACACACTGCTGCTGCCCCGAGCAGCGCACGAAGGCTCCGCGAGCTGTGGGTGGACCGAACTGGGGTTCGGGAAGCCCAACTCGAAGGCTCCAGGGATGGGGACACCGGACGGGTCCCTCCGCCCGGGGTCTGGTATTAGGTAGGGCACGGGGGGGGGAGCTTCACTCCCCTCCAGGGCGGTTTGTTAGCTAAGGGGTGGCCAGTTGAGTTCTCGGAGATCCTGCCCCCCCCCTTACAATAGCTTAGGTAGGAGTGCGGTTTTAGTGGGTAGAGGCTGGCCGGAGAGTCCTCTGGACAGTCCCACATAACCCTGGCCCCCCAAGGGGTCATTCATAGTAAGTCAAGTGGAGGGGGAGTGGCATGCGACTGGAATCGCGTCGACCAAATCGAAAATCGACCCGTGTGTGGACGGCCTTAGGGTTGTACCTGCTTTGAAAGTGATTCTGTATATGGGGAATTTGGTGATGGTGGAGAGCTCAGAGCATGATATTGGTTCAAGACCTTGACTTTGTAAACTTGAGGTGGTTATATCGGGTTTGAATTTTTGTAGTCCCTTCGCTACGACCGCGAGGTTTTTTTCTGAGTTTAATGTGTAAGTATGATATTAAATGCCTTTCCGGAGGCAGGTGTCTTTGAATTTAGTGTAATCTTGTGCATGTTGGAAATTTATTTTGAGTTTGTCGTTACAGTTTTTTGCTTGGAAATTTGCTCCGAAATTTAGTTTTAGTTTTTCATTGAATTTGTTACGGATGACGAACAAATGTTCAAAATCATCTCTGGCAGGAACCGTCCTAGATTAAATACACGGATTCACCCCTAGTTAAAACTACATATCTGTTTAGTTTAAAATCAAATCATAAGCACGACCAACTGGCCGTTGAGAAAATACGAGTATGACTAAGGGGTACTGACAAGTGCCACCTGTCATTCCAGGGGTATATAAACCCTTGCATTTTCACTCTCGTGGGCTAGTACTTACGTAGTCACGGATCGTGTCGCGTCGTGCTGCATCTCGTAGAGTCAACTGCCAGTGAGATCGGGCTAAAGTTCCCCTTCGCATCAAATTTAACCATATAGATTCCGCGAGTCCGGTATAAAATCTATTAGGCATTTCTTCAGTTGTTCTCGAGACCCCCGCATTGCCAGTGCGTTAACCCCGAGCATTCTAGTTAGGTAATTACACTTTTATACAATTCCATTATTCAAACGCGACATTTACACAACTGTAATTATTCTTCAAGTAGAATATATTTGTGTTCTTGATAATTTCGCATCAACTCATTTAACCCGTAATTATTGTTTCCAAAATCCTAATCAAATAATTGAACATCCCACACGATACAATCTTACCGCTCGGATTGTATCAATTTAAATTATACTTGTTGCGAGGCCTACTAACAATCCTAGTGATTTCCCAATTACTTATCAGATTCGTCTGTACTCTCACCCAATAACCTAGCGGCTCCCTGATCAACGCATCAGGTTCGTCCGTTACCTAGCAGCTCCCTGATTGCGTAATTCGTATCAGGTTCGTCTGCATCCATCCTAACAACTCCCTGACCAACGCGTCAGGTTCGTCTGTGCTCTGTTCTAACATCCTAGTGACTCCCCAATTACTCATTGGGTTCGTTCACGAAGAATCACAATTTCTAGCAGCTCCCTGACCAACGCGTCAGGTTCGTCTGCGTACCTCCAATCCTAGAGGCTCCTTGATTGCGTAATTCGTATCAGGTTCGTCCTCGTCGTCTAAATTCCTAGCGGCTCCCCAATTACTCATTGGGTTCGTCCGCGTACCTACTAACAAACTGATACCTTATTCCCAGGGTAATAACCCTTCGCCGGCCACTCGTGCTGCTCACGGCCCTGGCTCGTAACAAATTTAATGAAATTGATTTTACAGTGTATGTATATGGGGGGAGGGGGTTTGTGTGGTTGATGTGTGGTGGTAGTAGAGGGAGGGGTGGATGTGTGAGGATTGTTAGGGAGATTTTGGGGTTGGGGTGAGGGATCTGTGGGGTTGTCTTTTAGGCAGTCAGTGAAGATGCCGAATCTATTATGAAGTTGAATTGGAGGGGATTTTACTTGTGAATTGTTCATACCTTTATCGTTTGTGACGATTACTGCTGGGTTGAGGTTCGATAGGGCCTGCGACCTCTGCTTAATGGTGTAGGGGTTGGTGTCTTTTCTGGATTTCCTGGTGTTTTTTGTAGTTTGCAGGTTCCATGGTCCTGGTCCTTGTCCTTGTCCTAGGGGTGGAGGGGGATCCAGGTTGTTCTTGGTGTTGGTTGCTTCCAGATTGATAGTTGTCCGAGTGATTGTAAATGTTGTTAAATCCTTCGGGATCCTCTGTCACTTCGTCGGGTCAACAGGGCACTGGACACTGGACACTGATAATTTGCGCGATTGTTTGCTAGTCTGTGTGGCATAAAATACCGTACGTTCCGAGATCGTGACAGCTAGCGGTGTTACTCCGACCACGGTCAAAGATAGAATCTGTTTGAGTCCGCGAACGGCCGTCGAGCTGCCGTAATTTTTGTAAACGCGCCGGCAAATTTTATAGCTGTTGCCGGCTCCTGCCGACAACAGGACGAAATCAAATAAAAGATCGTTTTGCCGAACATTCTCTTGTGACGTTGCAACTTTTGCGACGTCACTTTTGTCGTTAATTTCGCGTAACGTCTGCGATTAACGAAGGACCGGACCAAGATACAATTACCCGCGAGACCGAGAATTAACAGATTCAAGAGCGCTCCCCGAAGAACTTCCGAAAACCAATAGTTAACGTACTGACATCTAGCGTATATGCCGAGAACGGTAAGTTCCAGGGCCGAAGAACAGACCCGGAAACGGAACCCCGACCTCCGAAATTCCCGGAGGAAGGGTGCCGAACATACAGGAGGCGTACGACGAGAACCATGGCCAACGTTTGCGAAGCCCCGAGCTCGGGCAAAAGTATGGCGTCAAAGGCACCCGGTCATTCAACCAGGAGGCGCTGAAGGGGAGGAACCCCACAAGATGCCGAGGCATCATTTCGCGCACAGTGCGGTACCCTGTGGACAAAAATCTAAAAATTCATTGTCTAATATCCACTGGACTCTATGTTGAAACTATGCTTTAATATCCAAATTATCATGTTTATCAATAGAAAATTCAAATAATTCAGTAGGGGATTAGTTACAAGCGTTTTTTTCTCAAGAAAATCCTATATCAAGCAATTTGTGGTTCAAAGCGTCACTTACTTTCGTGGCATCAGGAAAAAGAATTTTATGAAATATGTCCTATGGGATATGGTAGCTTAAAGTACAGCTAATGTGAATGAAATTTCGAAATTTGTAAGTTTCTTATATGGAGTATACTAGTAAATATTACAGTTGACATAATGTTTCTCACCTTTTCCTCCTTTAAATAGAGATATTTCAAGAAGGACTCAAAACATCCTGTAGTTTTTGTTTTTTCGTAATTACTAGACATACTTCAATTTCCCACAAGATTTTCCTGCTACAAACTGCTACACTCAAAGTTATTCAGCGTTAACCCTCGGCGAATGCCACACCCGGCCACTATGGGGAAAAGTGACCAAACTCGATTCAAAAGGGAATAACTTTTGATAAAAATGAGGTAGAGCGATGAATTTTTTTTAAATGAAAGCTGAAACTTTGCAGAATTTGGGAAAAATAGGGACATTACGGTACGAATGGTTTTTAACCTTGAGAAAATTCGTTAAACTTGCACAATTTCATGAAAATATCGTTTCTACGTTACCACTGACAGAAAATTTTTTTTTTTAACATTCTATGTATCATTTCCCCTAGATTTTTCCCGCTGATTTCAAATCTGGTCTTAAAATCTGTCTACGACCTCTGGTTTTTTCAAGAAATCGATTTTTGTGACAAAAAACTAATGAAATCTTTTTTGTGTCGTATTATATGCCAAGTAGTGTACATAGAATTTTGATTCACGGGTGTGACATAATTGAAAGTTTCGATTTACCGATAGACCTTCTCTCGGAAGATGCATTAGAAAGTACACATAAAGAGATTAGGAAAAACCGATTGCATCACACCCGCAAAAGAAGTAGAATATTCAGCAATGAAGATTTGATGAAAAGACTTCTACTCTCATCGGACCCCTTAATATCAAGCTGTAGGAAGACAACTTCGAAAAAGAAAAGAGATCTTGAGGGCATAGAAGAATATATTGATATTCAGTATACAACGGAAGCTATTCCGCAAGAATTTTCTGAATCAGAGTTAGGGAACGACAATTCTAATACGAGCAGTGATTAACGTGTTTTCATTAAAATGTTTTATTTACTTGTTTTTTATCAATATATGTATAATAAATGAACTAAATGGTATTCCAAAACTTCGATTAGTGCATTTGAAACAATTTCGAACAAACAAATATAAATTATTACTACCCCATAGGTATTTTTTCATTTTTGTCCCAAATTCCTATCTAAGTACCGCACTGTGCAGCGTCTCGTCCCGCAAAAGAATTGGGGTTCCAGCGAGGATGGTGCCAACGATAGTCCAAGAGGCAGTGGCCTCCCTCGACCCAGGAAGGGTCGAGAAGTTTTCGCGATTACGGTCCGGGGCCCAAGGACCATCGTCGAGACGTCCTTGTTACGTAAGCGTCGAGCGCGGTTGACGTTCGTCTTCGGGAAAATTCAGCAAGGTTCGGGTGGGGGGAACAAGAATCGATGCGACTAGTTGTCGATAGCGAAAGATCACTGTCGCGTTAGCGCTCTCACGAAGGGCACCCAAAATCTTGCGTAACCGTCAGCGGCCCTCGCGAATTGTTTGTGCGATCGACATTTTCGCGCCTCTCGTAAGAGAGAACCTCGGTCTTGCGGCCGTTCAAGTATTTTTCGGGCGAGTGGAGGTTGGCGACTTCGCTCCGACCTGTCCGGCTGAGGAGCCCGATTAATGGAAGGGACGAATCGATAGAGAAAACCCCCTCGATTACGGACAACAACGGTGAGTCGCACAGTGATCTTCTTCGTATTGGTCGATAACGATTTGGCTCGATAGATTTTGCGCGAGGACGAACGGTCGCCGTTTCGCCCTCGAAATTTCGCGTGCGCCGAGACGTCCTGCGTCTCGTGCCGTCGGCTCATGCTCTCGAGAGCACTTTGAGCATTTTCTTCGTGTCTAGAGAGTGTTCCATTGCGTCGGGTTAACGGAAGCTCCTTCGGAGGAATCGCGTGTCGCGAGAATAGTCGTCTTTCGATGTTTCGAAGTCCTCTTGAATCTGGTACCGAAGATAGCAACATCACGAGATTTTAACGTGCGAAAGCTATCGCGACAGTCCTGTATCGCGTCGTCCACCTGCGCTTCGCGCGATCCCGGTCGTCGGGAATCGTATTTTCATCGGTACCGGTCAACCGTACCTTCACGCGCGATAGAAGATCGACAACCGCGCTGCAACCGAATTACCGTCCGCAAAAAGTGTATGAAGAGCGCGAGCTCTCGGGTTACGGTCACGTGACCGTCATTTGTAAATTTGACAAGGAATAAAATCCACTCAAGACAAAATTGTCGATATTATTCGAGCCCTGTGAGATCCGTCCTGCCGTAAGGGCCGTCCTCGTCCTTTCCGTGTTCGAACCTCCTGAACCCGTTGCGTTTGTTTTTCGAATCGCGTTTAGAAGATCCGATCCTCGTGCTCGGCTTCTCCGAGCACGAGAGGCTCATCGCGTTTCGCGTGGCATCCTCGCGGTGCCTGGCGCCCGAACAAAATTCGTTACGTGGTCGGTAGGTTTTTCGCGGCCTTGCTGGAGCCGTTCTTTTCGGGGGTTTTCTAGCCTCCGCCGAGACACGGCGTGACACTCTATTCATTTCTCCGTGAGAGACGTTCCCGCCGCGGGGAATGACCCGTCCTTTCCCCGCGTACATTCCCTGGCCCGTTCACGAGCTATTCCCGACATCCGCGCAGTCCTGGTAGCTTCGGGGTTCATATTCGTATTTTCTGTCGTTTCCGGCTAATTCGCGCGGCACAGCAACGTGCCTGGCGCCCGAGTATCTTCCTTAGGGACTGTTTGTCGCGGACGGACTACGTGTCGCGCGGCCGAGCGTGGCCCGGCTGAAAAGCCTATCAAAGACCCGTAGTCGCCCCGTTCTCCGATCCGAAAAAAGGGCGGCGTGACAACCTGTGTTATTCATTTTGTGTTTGGTTAAAAACGCCGCACTATGGGGCAAACGGAAGTATTCTGTGTCAAAATCAAAGAACTTTCGATAAAAATGAGGTAAAGCGATGAAATTTTTTTTAAATGAAAGCTGAAACTTTTTTTTTTTAATTTTTTTTTATTGTAGAAAATCTCATATGAGATTTATTTCAACATAATAAAGAAAACATAATACATTGTTACAGAAAATAAAACTGTACATACATAGTAATATGTTAAAACATGAATATAATATACAGAAGAGATAAACCGCTTAAACCTTAAGGCCACAGCTTTTAAAAAATGACAACATACAGCGACAAGCCCTGATATTTGGTTTGGCTATTATCAGTGAAGCATCCATGGGAAGTTGAAAATTAAGTTGACGGATCTTTTCAATAAATTTTGATCTTTCCTCATTGTACAAATTACACTGCCATAATACGTAGTTCAAAGTCTCATCTCCCTCTCCACAACTACATTCTGGATCATCGATAAAGCCAATGCGAGCCAGAGAAGCAGCTATATAGGTGATAGTGGTCTGCTCTACCTCTATTAATCGTGACAATATCCGAACGGGATAAATTTAACTGTGAGAACCATGGAAGACGGTTTTCACTAAAAAATTGCTGGAAGTATATTTTGCCCTTGATGAGTCCATCAGTTTTTATAGAGGAGAGGGTGTTGTCAAACATATTTTTCCGAAATGATTCAAAGCGATCAGTGAAAGGAATACTGAGGATACAAGGATTACTAAGGAATGAAGCCTCTTTAGCTAAGAGATCAACCTTTTCATTACCATCAATCCCAATATGAGACGGTATCCAGTAGAATTTAATGGACCTGTTATCATTATCTTGAATGAAAATATTATAGTTCTTTTTAATATTGAAAATAAAGGAGTTTGTTTTAACATCCAGCTTAGTAGAAGCAAGGCTCGAAAGAACACTTTCAGCATCAGAAAAAATAATGAAACTAAGATTTTTATTGCCTACAGCCAAGTCCAAGGCATCGCTAATGGTAGCACATTCGGCTGTAAAAACTGAGGCATGTTTAACCAGGCTTTTCTTAGAGATCCAATCAAAATACGGGCAATAGGCGGCCGAACCAACACAATTGCTTACCCGATTCTTACTACCATCAGTAAAGATTGCAACTGAAGAGCTTTTGATAGTCAAATCATTTACATCGCTATTGATATCAATCGAATTGGTCATCTTTCTAAGGGATTTCCCAAAAGCAAAGTTAACCGGAATTGAGGTGGTCACCGTACTATATTCATAATTATAAATATTAAAGTTATTGGATGATTCAATCTTGATTGGTTCAGTCATAAGATCCGTTATACAGCATCTAAGTAAGAAATTAGATCTGTTACTTTTATTTTTAATAGCATTATAATAGCTAGTAATTGATTGGAAACTAAAGGAGCTGCTGCTAGATAAGGATTTAGCCAGAAATCGAAAACATAAATTTTTAAAACGTTCTTTAAGTAGCGGGACTTTAGATTCAGTAATAAGAATATTGGTGGGGGTAGATCTGCGGTATCCCAAAGCCAATCTTATTGCAGAGAACTGAATCCTCTCGAGTCTCTGCAGGTCCTTGTGTCTTTTAGGGGAGAAAACAAAACAGCCATATTCCATGATTGAACGAACAAAACTCTTAAATATCGTCATAAGCGTAGCAGGATCAGAACCCCACCATGTGCCTCTTAAGAATTTAATAATATTGAGAGCCCTAGAGCATCTCTTAATAATGTGGTCAATATGAAGTGAAAAAGTCAATTTATAGTCAAAAATAATTCCAAGAAACCTGACATAATCACTAGAATTAATAATTGTATCGTGAATATTTATTTTAATATGCCCTGGAGTGATTTGCTTATTATTGAAATGAATTAATACCGTTTTAACAGGAGATAATTCTAAGCCAAGATCAAATAGGTTCCGAGTTAAAGTTTGAATGGCTTTTTCTATAGCACGTACTCCTCTAGCGCTAGATGCTATTTTTGTATAAATAGCTAGGTCGTCAGCGAACTGAGAAACTGAGACATGCCTCTGGACATTAACTGAAATGTGAGAAACGTATAGTACACTGTGAAAAAAAAGTAGTTACTTCAATAACACGCGTGTTATTGTAATTTTTTTACTTCAATGAATATTTATGTATTCTTGCCAATAGTATGAAATTTAGAAGCAAATCGTGATGTATTTGAATTGTCAATCATGAAATGATTGAACATATTATTTGATTCAATACCATATATTATTATTCGTAATATTTCTTTTTTTCCTTCAATCAGATATGTTATTAAAAAAATTTGAGAAATGTATTGATTTTTTGTAATTGATAGAAATAGTTAAGTTGTTGAGCGAATAACAGGGACGGTTCAAAAGAAGCAGATAACTTACTTCTATATAAAAATGAAGTACTGACTCATTCATTCACCTATCAACACCCACGCTAAACCCTTGGCCCTAGAAAGCTGAAATTTGCACAGAGGTTTCCTTTATGATCTATACAAGAGATAAGAAAGGATATTTCGAAATTCAACCCGTAAGGGGGTGAAAAGGGGTTGCAACGTTTGTATGAGGAATATTTTATTTGTGGTCGGATTTGCTTGATACTTGGTCTTAATGCTCTTAGATACAAATAATCAAACACCTATTTGGGCAATTTTAAAAATTCAACCCCTAAGGGGGTGAAAGGGGGTTGCAACGTTTGAATGAGGAATATTTTATTTGTGGTCGGATTTGCTTGATACTTGGTCTTAATGCTCTTAGATACAAATAATCAAACACCTATTTGGGCATTTTTAAAAATTCAACCCCTAAGGGGGTGAAACGGGGTTGCAACGTTTGTATGAGGAATATTTTATTTGTGGTCAGATTTGCTTGATACTTGGTCTTAATGCTCTTTGATATAATTAATCAAACACCTATTTCGGCGTTTTTAAAAATTCAACCCCTAAGGGGGTGAAACGGGGTTGCAACGTTTGTATGAGAAATATTTTATTTGTGGTCAGATTTGCTTGATACTTGGTCTTAATGCTCTTTGATATAATTAATCAAACACCTATTTCGGCGTTTTTAAAAATTCAACCCCTAAGGGGGCGCATACCCTACATGCTTTCGGTTGAGCCTTTTTGCGATAGGTACACCGTTCCCGAGGTACAGCCATCTTCCGCCGCGAGAGGGCCGCGACGACGTAGCGAGTTTCTCGCAAGCAAAGTGTTGCGCGGGATGTATTAATATGCGTAGCTATTTTTTTTATTCCTACTCAGACTAAGACTTATTATTCTTATTCGACCAAACCGTTGCTTCACACCGTTGCCTCTGAATTATTGAAAACTAGCTACTCGTGGCGTGCCTGCGGCGGCACGCCCTCGCGGCCAGGCCCTCGGGGCGGGTTGCCCTTGCGGGCGGCGCACAATGCGCGTACCAATGACGTCACAACTTTTGAACGACTGGACTTTCGCATGGACAGAATTTCTTTTTATATTTTAATACATACATCGATTTACGTAATCGTTTGAGTATTTGTATAGAACAAACAGCGAAGTTATCTTTATTACAGATTATGTTCATTTAACTTCATAAAATGATGGATTAATAATAAATAGGTTAGAAAGAAATGCAAAATATTATTCACCAGTCAGTACTGGAATTGGTTTGAGGCCATATCTTATCTTTCTGAAAACATTGGTGGTCAAGCTATTGGCTTATATGATTGGCGGAAATGAGTTTTGCTATTGAAATTCAATAGTATTAAATATTAAAATAAGTTCATATGATATTGGCACTATTCAATAGTACATCTTATTGAATCAACATATATTTTTTTTGTTTCGACAGGTTTTTTTTCTCAGTGTATATGTAACAAAGGACTTAACACACCACCCTGTGGAACACCTTTATGCACGTGTCTGGGAGTGTCACCAGTAACTGAGGTAAAAATAAACCTTTCATGTGTTAAAAATTTAACAAAACATAAGACTCTTGCTGAGCACCCAAAAGAAGCCAGCTTAGATAGTAAAATATCTGTATTAACATTATCAAAAGCGCTTTTAACATCAAGAAAAGCAGCAATAACTTCTCTTTTTTCTGAAAAAGCCTCATCCTCCTTCAAGGCTAAATTCATTAAGTTATCAGTGCATGATTTACCTTTGCGAAAGCCAAGTTGACTTTTAGGGAGCAGAACCTTACTTTCAACCCACCATTGTAATCGATTTTTGATTAAAGTTTCGAAAAGCTTGCATAAACATGACGTGAGGGAAATAGGTCGAAGTCCCGCACTCTCAGCTTTGGGGATAAAAATTACGAAGGAGTTTTTCCAACTAGTAGGATAATCATTGGCAAAGAACATTTGATTGTAAATACTTAATAACTCCGAAATCATGTTTGACGGAAGCCTTTGGAGAATATCAAAATCTATCCCATCCATATCAGGAGCAGAAGTTGACCTCTTTGAATCAAGTGCAATGTTTAATTCAACAATGGAAAAAGACGAATCGAAAAAGGTATTAGGATGTGAGTTCGGAATCACTAAAGGGTCTGATTGAACCCAAGGAGGACACAACTTATCTAGAGCAATTTTGACGTTATTACTATTACGTAAATTTGTGGACGTATGTTGGGGACGAATTCTGATCCAGGCATTTTTTAATACCTTGCATTTGTTCCACACAAAAGTGGGATCAGATTGAAAATTGATGCTTTCAGCAAAATGTCTGAAACAGTCTCTTTTCTTAAACTTGAACATTTTTATTGCCTCAGCGCAACGTTTTTTATATTCTATAAGATCCCCTAAATTACCAGTATGTTCCCACCTTTTAAAAGCGGCCCGTCTTAATCTTTTAATTCGATCGCAGTCTTTGTCCCACCAGGGGACTGGATTTCTTTTTTTTTTTTAAACGAAACCTGAGTTTTTGCTGGAGTACTGTAACATAATGCACTCGTAAGCGTGTGAGTAAACAAATCATACTTAGAACTAGGAGAGGAGATTAAGTATTCCTCTGAGGAAAAATTTTGATAAGCGTCTTCCAAAAAGTCATGAAATTTACTCCAGTCAGTGCGAACTGATTTTAACTTAAAGGAGAGTTTTTCATAAAAATTTATTGAGACGTAGATATTTATAAAAATAGGAAAGTGATCCGAACCCAAGGTCTCATCACTCACAGTTGTAACCAATCTGTCAGAGATACCATAGGTAGAAAGAACAAGGTCTAAGTTAGATTTATGACCAGAATGAGTATCCAAGTGCGTGAAAGAGTTATCATTATGAAGAAAGGGGTTTTGAGATTCTATAGCGCAAGCTAGTCTCGAACCGTTAGAATCAGTGTGCTGACAATTCCAAGTTATATTGTGGGCGTTAAAATCCCCAAGCAAAATACAATTACTTGGATTTACATTATGAACAAGAGCATTCCATTGGTCAAGCGTGAGAGTGAGACCCGGAGGTCTATAACAGACCACTATGTCCAGTGGATTGCTTAGATTTGTGATGCGAATACCACAAATCTCAATTGATTGATCTGGGGCTGAAACGTGATTAAGCTCAGAAAAGAATTTCTAATTGCAAATAAAATGCCACCGCCTAAACCTTGAGCTCTGTCCTTTCTATATACTAAAAAACCAGGAAAATTAATCTTGATGTCAGAGGAAAGCCAGGATTCCACACAAATAAATATGTCTATCTCTTGGAGGATGGCGTGAATGTCCTGCAGTCTTCTGCGAATACTTCTTGTGTTCCAAAACATAATATTAATCGAACCGTTGCGTGATGAATAGTTGTGATACATAAAGAAAAAGCGTAGAAATGTAGATTACAAAGAAGATAAAAAAAAAAATTTAATTGTCTTGAGACTCAACAGAGAGCGAATCAGAACTAGCGCTATCATATGCATCAGAAGAAATCAGTTTCTTGATGATCCTTCCAATGCGACTCTTCAGGTTTCGCTCTGTGATCAGAACCTTCACCTCTGATAACATATTTATGAGGGCCGGGATGAAAGCTGAAACTTGGCAGAATATGAAATAATTATAGAGGTTGTGGTACGAACGTTTTTTGACCTTGAAAAAATTCGTTTAACTTGACACAAGTTCAAGAAAATTGTGGTTTTTCCAATACCACGTACGGAAAAATTTTTTTTAACATGCGACACATCATTTCTCGTAGATCTTTTCACGCTGATTTCAAATCTGGAATCAAAATTTGTCTACGACCTCAGGATTTTTCCAAAAATTGAGTTTTGTGAAAAAAATCAATGGAATCATCATTTTTTCGTTGAAATGATTTAATAACCCACTAATTTGAAGGTTTATTGTATTATTATACAGAAGCGAATAAAAATATACATAATGAAATATTTAAACGTTTAGAGTTACTTACGAAACATGAAACACTTCAAATCTCGTGTGCGCTTGATGAATTTCTGCCATTGTCGCTGGCACTGCTTGTAAGCTGCTGTGAGTGGCTGTAATGTAATTTAAATTAGATATCTATCTATTTTCCATAATTATATTTTCATTTACACAGGAAGTAAGGTAAGTATTTTATCTTTTCAACTTACTTCTCATAAACGAATTTTTTAACTTCTGCTGATATCTTATGTTCTTTTTTAAAGTTTCTTCGATTATAGAGTACAATGTAAAAAAAAAGTTTGTTGCTCGCTCGCTTCGCGAGCTTCGCAGGTGGGGGTGTTGTAGCTCGCTTTGCGAGCTCGCGAGAGGGTTAGTGGTACGGAGGATGTTATTTGGTGTGTGACTCCACGAGCCACACAAAGAACTTCCCGACTCGTTAGTTGCAGTATATTTAGTGTCTTGGATATTTGGTCCCCTCAGGGTTTCAAATCCCGTTCCACACCTCTCACCTTTAACCAATACTCTCTCCCCCCATCGCCTATTTCAGCGGGACCTACTTTTTATTAAGGTGGGTTCCGAACCACCTTGGACACCAAAGTTTATTAAAAAAGCACATTCAATTAATTCAAGAGGTGCCCAGGCGCGGGGATTCGAACTCGAGACCGCCTGGTCGCAGTCGCGCGCTCTATCCACTGACCCACTGTGTGCCCTACGTCTATCTTCACGAATTCTCCTATTTCACCGTAACAGCCGCGCTACAATGTAAATACACGCGCGAGCACTCGGAAGCCAATTCCGGCAACTTCCAACGGCAAATGCTTACTCTAGCTTATCTTAAAAACGCGCTTACTTGCTTTTCTTGCACGACTACATGTTCCATTAAGAAAAGAACACAATAAAAAACTAGAGGGGGGTTGTTGCTCGCTCGCTTCGCGAGCTTCGCAGGTGGGGGAGTTGTAGCTCGCATTGCGACCCCGCGAGAGGGTTAGTGGTACGGATGTTGTTTGGTGTGTGACTCTCCACGAGCCACACAAAGAACTTCCCGACTCGTTAGTTGTAGTATATTAGTATCATTATTTATTTAGTGCACGATTTAAGATGATTATATGTTTTCAGGGAATTTCAATAGTTTTCTACTTATCAAAATGTTTGCTATATGGCGTCGCATTAGTTGCATAATTGGAAAAAAGCAATTTAAAAAAAAAAAAAAATTTTTTTTAAGTATGTCTAAATATATATATAGTTACGTTTGCTTCTTCGGTGGATACGCCTTTCGTATAAATTGCAATGTTGAATCAACTCCTTTCGAAAAAAACGAAAAAACTAAAAAACTACTTGACCAAAATGGACCAAAATCTAATCAGCTCTAAGTTACAGCGGGGCACATCGATTGCATCATTCATCGTTCTGATCGCGTTGTTACTTTTTCAGAAAACGTTAACGAAAAATTTGATACCATAGAAACAGACATACGCACACACACACACACACACACACACACACACACACACATACTAACAATTTGATAAAAATAGTCTAAAATGACTCCAATGACCATGAAACGTGAAGATCTGCAAAAAATTCGATTTTCGATTTTCGGGGTAATTACAATAACTTCCCTATAAATCGGGAAGTTAAAAAACAAATTTTTTCGACCACTGGTTATCGAGATATCTCAAAAAATATGGTTTTGAACCTCAACTTTGGGGGCTGTTTTCACCCCTTTAGAGTGGATGGTTGCCGATAAAAGAAAAACACGTGTCAAATATTTTTCGAAGAACTACATATCTCACATAAGTTTCATAAAAATCGGTTTGTATCGACTGAATATGTTCCCTTGTTAGGCGTACGCCATTGTTTATGAATTAGGTCCACATTCGTGTTTAAGCATGCCCAACTGATATTCTAGTTGGGCTCTTTCCACTTTTCAATGTACAACAGAAAAATTAGTGAAATTAGTCATTAACATATACGTCAATTTCGCAACTGATGCAGTTTCGGAAATTATGCGGGGTGACCAAGGTATCCCAACTTTGTGCTTCACTGACGCTAGTATCGTCGCGCATGCGCGCGCAACCCGCCCAATATAGCAACAAGGATACCAATACCATCACTGGAAATTGAATTGCGTTGTCACCACACAACAAAAGTTGTAAGCATAACCTAATTTATCGATGAATGAAGAAATGCGCAGTAACGTTAAATCAATAGTTAAAGTACGTAAAAGCAAGAACAACTACGACTTTATCGTTTAATTGCTATTAGATAGCAGAGGATGGATTTAAGTTTAAGCTGCAAAATAGTCATAAATGAACTACTTTTTTAAAAGGCAGGAGAACGGTTCAAATAGAATTCCTGGTGATTCCAATTTTTTTTGTGTAAATGCACTTTCGTGTTTCACAAAGGGCCATTTTATGGTAAGCTTATATAATAAATTTGTAACATTGTATTGTCGAAATTTCCTCTAACTTTAAACTTGTTAAAATAAATATTTTACAGCAGAAACAATATTTAAAATACAATTACAGAGGTCATTTTCATATAATTATTGTTAGCTACAAAATTTAAATCTACTAGAGACATTATAGAGACAACCATAATTTAGTGGTACAGAAACATTAATGTATATACACAATGTTTCATTTTGAACCTGGTGTAATAAAAGTAATGATCACTGCTTCTAGGAGTACATCTACACCTCTATATCAGTGCATATTTATAAAAAAAACTTGCCATAACAATTGTTTACAAGAAAGAAAATTTTTTAAAGAGGAGAAAAAAAGTCTCATAGTCCTCCCAGTATAAGCTCATAATGTTTTTGCAAAATTGAACTGTGTGGAGTTATACATGTAGACAAAAGTTTACTATCCCATTTCATCTGACCTTAGCAATGAGGTAGAACCAGAGTTGGAGAAAATAGTATTTTAAATAGTAAATAATAAATAATCCTATTTATTTTAAAGTACGTGTACAATTTTGAAAATAAAATATTTTATTTGATGCATTAATTTTTGAAAATATAATATTTTATTTGTTGCATGAATTTTGAAAATAGTATTTTATTTTAAGAATATTGAAAATATTTCGACTTTGTCTTTATTTTCAATTTGAAATATTATTGCTGAATATAATGGTTCGCATTCAATAGATTTATGAGTTGAAATAGTTTTCTGACGATAAGATACACTATATATGTTTAAAAAATACAATATTCTATTTTAAATTGAAATATTTTATTTTGTGGTTTCCATTGTTAAAATAGAAATATTTTATTTTGTAGTTCCGATTGTTAAAATAGAAATGTTTTATTTTGTGGTTCCGATTGTCAAAATAGAAACATTTTATTTTCAAAATTGTATATCTTATTTAAAATACTATTTTCTTTAAGCAACAATAAAGTCGAAAATATGAAATAGTATTTAAAATATTTGTTTCGCCACATAATGCCCACCTCTGGGTAGAACATAGTCGTGTTCGTGTATTGAGAGAAATGAAATTTCAAATGTAGAGTCTTCACCGAACATTCCTCTAAATTTTATTTGTCTCGAGGTATACACACGATTATGGTCGACTTCATCGACACAGTCAGATAGAATGTAGTAGCAGGTTTTTCTGTATGTCAGACGATACTCCACACAGTCAAATTTTAAACTGTCCTTATTTAGAATAAGGTTTCTTAGAATGTTCAGTCATTTTTGAATTGGTCAATATGTTCCATTTATTATTCCCGATAATATTTTAACAAACTTATACCTGTACAAGTATTCTGTGATATACGGTTCCTTTCAAACCTTTTTTTTTCTAAATGAGTATTTGGTGTTGATGTAAAAAGCTTTTAATAATAATTTCCTTTGTTATAAACAATTTCTTCACAAGTTTTTTTACAAATGACCACAGATACAGAGTTGCAGATTCACTCCTAGAAGCAGCAATGTAAGTAGGGTTTATACAAGGACCGACTTTTTAGAAAACCGGTTTTCGGTTTTGAACTTTTCCATGAAACCGGTTTAAACCGGTTTCGAATTTTTACAGATAAAAACAAGACGTATTTACAACTTAAAATAGAAGTTTTTAATTTTCTTTATTTATAATAATTCAAAAATACAAAGAAGGGAAACATAAGGTGCATATACGTACGTACATGAGATTATTAAAATAAAAAATTAGCAAAGTAATACTCTTAAAAAATCACAGAAATTAACAAATTTTTTGTATTTATGTAAATTATTATTTTACTTCTATCTTTGTATAAAATATAACTTCAAAAACCAAGGAACTTTAATGGATTTATTGCTTAGTCGTATCCTTATTTTCGATACAAAATGACCAGAAATAGAAAAAAATTCGCTCACTTGCTAATGAAGTGGTCTTGATTGTCTTTAAAGCATTAAATAATAAATCGTAATTTTTTGTTCTTCTATTTCTATTCCCAAGACCAAAAACAACTACTTTAATATTTGAGGACTAGAGTTCTTCAGATTCTTGCAGATATTTCTTTATTGCTATTTCGATAGTATCTTTTATCATAGATATGTCTTGATTTTCTTCTTCCTCCCTTTTTTTTAACATCGCAGTCATCTGTAGAATAATCTTTATATAATCTTGATAATATCTATTCGGACAACTAATAATATCAGATTTTCTAACTAATGGAAGAAATTCACTAGAGGATGTATAAGTGTTATGTATAAATTTAAAACCGGTTTTCGAATTGTATAATTTTCTTTTAGAAACCTACAAACCCTAAACGTTAGTATTATTGTACTATGGAAAATCACATACATAGTGGCACAACCTAAATGTTATGATAAAATTAAAATGTTAGTTTTCTTATCATAATTCTTAAAATAATAAGAACAAGAACATAGACCTTCTTTAGTATTTATATATTTAAGAGGTTCCGAAGTGGGCACCCTTTGCGCCGATACAGAGGCTCCAACATGTTTTGAAATTGGTCGGCAATGGGTCGCAGCTCTTCTGGCGTAATTCGGTCCCATTCCCGGCGCACAGTGGGCCAGATCGGCTCAGTAGTTGTTCACGCCTATTTCACCATTATTTAAAAACTTAAAGACCACAGTAAATAGTTCGTTGGATTCGTCTAGGCATCAGCTATAACATTGTTTAATAAAAATATCTAGTTATATATGAACGCGATGACGTAGGTTCGCGGGGAGGTGAGGAGGAAAAATATTTAATCGTTATTGCTCCGAAACGGATAGACTTTTTAAAATTTTTGTTTTTGAATAATGCATTGTCATCCAGTTCTGAGCCATATGCCCGATTTCAAGACTCTAGCTCATCAGGAAGTTAGGCCGCTATTACACGAGGACACTGGTGGCGCAACTTGGTTGCGCCACCAGTGTCTTATCACGTCATGGGGCATTGAATCATATGAAGCCTATTACACGAGGACACTGGTGGCGGACACCAAAAATTGTTGCCGATCTGGTGGCCGGCAACAGCCACCGGCCAGGCAACATTTGGTGGCGCGGACACCAGCCGGGGCATTAGTTTGCATGTAGCGTATTAGACGAGGCAACCAAGTTGCGCCACCAGCATCGTGAAAACCAGGGCCGAATTAAAATTTTGTAGCAGCCCTGGCTACAGTTAACAGATATTTTTATTACAATTGACGTTCACATAGAACATATATATATCGCATTTCCGGCGATTCAAGAAGGAGTAAACAAATTTTACAACCGCGACCGCTCTTCTCTATTTGTGTTTCTGACAGCGGGAATAAACGCATGGTGGTTACCACCAGTAAATGCCCCGCGCTAGATACGTCTCTGGCGAAAACATAAACAATTGACGTTCACATACTGGTGTTACCACCAGTTGCCCATTCATTAAATGTGCTGAGACACTGGTGGCGCAACTTGGTTAGGTTAGGTAACCTATAAAAACGTGGTAAAAATTAAACAATTTTTCAATTTTAGCATTTTCCAGTTTTGCATCTTTCCAAATTTACAATTTTACCACTTTGAACTGTAGAACTGAAGAATATTAAAAGTGAAGTTAGGAGTAAGTGTACAGGGTAGGGCAACTATATCCACTTTGAGTATCTCCGTTATTTGTAGTAATACGGAACAATGTTATAAATAGAAATTGCACGGTCCAGAAGGGGATATGTCGTGACAGAAACATTTTCTGCATGGGTGGATGTATGGAGGACATTTCAAGGTCACCTTGATTTTTTTAAATAAAAACACCTACTTTCTGTACCGTGAATCGATGAAGTATCAAATTTTGAGTAAAAACGTATTGACCTCCGTATGTTCTAAATCTAATAATTAACGATATATTATCGAAACATTTTTCTTTCTTTGGATAATATCTCCTTAACTATTAGGTTTAGGACATACGAAGGTCAACACTTTTATACTCTTTTGATACTCTATCGAACTATGCTATAAAAAGTAGGACATTACATTAAAAAAAATAGAGGTGACCTTCAAATGTCCAAAGTACCTCCATCTGCAAAAAAACTATTATCGCCATATTACAGGCCCTGTTGTCCCATGCTTCTTTTGTTTCGAAAACTTTTCTGCTACTATCATACTTTCGGAGTTATTGTAAGTGGCAATAGTTGCTGTCTCACCCTGTATAGTGTTGTGGTGGACAGTAGAGTCGAAAACCTTTCTCGCTAGTACCTGATCCGTCACCCATTAATATATATATATATACAGTCCTCAACCGCCTTCCGACATCCCAGCGTCTAAGGCAGGGCCCGCTAGATAGCCTTGCTGATGAGTCCTCTAGCGGGTCTAGGACGAAACGCTCCCTTTCCTTTTCCTCCTTCTCTCTATCTTATTTTCACGAGCTCCTTTACGCCTATCATTTCCATGAGTACCCACAGTCTATAGAATAGCTGTCAGCGACAGGAAAGCGCGTAACGCGCTGGCCTTACTCACCGCTCTGAACGGAGAGAAGAGGGGGTATAGGGCGCAACCCCCACTTTTCACCGTTACGCTTTTTCATGTCGCGAATTCCGTGACGCGAATTAGGCTTACACCCCGCCAAAAGAAGTTTCACTTTAAAAATCTCTGCGACGGGAGTGGGACCGAATGACGTCAGAAGAGCTGCGGTCCATTGCCGGACAATTTCAAAACACGTTTAACCCTCTGTATCGGCGCAAAGGGTGGCTACTTCGAAACCTCTTTAAAATATGAATATTAAAGGTCTATGCTATTGTTATGAATATTTGGTTTTAAAAATTCGTCAATTTCACAGAATTATAATAAGAAATGTTTACTACGTTGTTTCTTGTCACCCTGTAATAATAGGTTGTTAATTCTCAGTATTAAATGTCCGTTACTGATCAATGATCAAATCTCAGTAATAGAATATGGATCTCGTGAAGGAGTACCTGGGATTTGTAAATCCACATTGGATGGCAGTGGTGGCAGCAGGCATGTACACGCATCTTCGTCAAATTTGCATAATAGGCCTATGCTTGGATGACGACAACAGTCCCCCGTTTGATCCATCTTATGCATCAGTGCTCTTCACATTTTCTGTGTTGTGCCTTCTTGCAGAGTATAAACTTTGGCCTAGAACACTTAAGGATCCACCAATTCAACTTCTTTATATTTACGAAGTAATCATAATATTCAATGATTTCTAAACTGTTAAATGAACAAATGTAGTATTTCCATAATTGTTGGAATGTCATGTGCATAATTGTAAATTAACATATTAAGATCGAAACAATTTTTGAAACTTATGGCTTAGAGAAGAAGCCAGGTATTTCTCATTCACAAATATAAAAGAAAATCTAACATTAATATACAAGTTTCAAATATGGTTATCTTAGAGCCCAGTACTACATTGATTTACATTGATTGAAAGCATACATCTTAAAATTAGAGCAACTATTATTTAGACAATATAATAGAAATTAGAAATTATAAGGGAACCTATTAATACCAATAATGTCTACACAGGATAGAAAACAAATATGTCTACACAGGATAGAAAACAAATATGTCAAACAGGAGATCAACTCAGAATTAATAAACTTCAGCAAAATTAACTTTTGGGAGGACTTTCATTTTCTTTGTTTTCTCTTGTTTATGACACTTTGTATATGTTACTATTTCATTTTTATTGTGTTACTCAAATTTTTTCAGTTTCATTTACTTAATCCTTTGACTGCAAAAGGCACATACACATATATGTATACACGATGCCCCACGCAACGGCAGAAAATTTCCTTATTAGCAAACTTTGAGGATGTTCTCAAAAGAGTCTAGCAGGATAAGTATGGTTAAGCGGCCCCCACGATATTTGTTATTGAAACCGTACAAAACAATGTATCTAGGTTGACAGATAATCTCCCAAAATTTTAAGTCGCTAATCTCTTATTTAAGGGTAATATGAGAGTAAAAAAGCCTAAACTTTTGTGAGGTCTTACAGGTCCATAAATGTTAATTAAATATACATTAGGCTAGACCTTAGTTATAATTGGCGAAAATTATTTCACAGATTTTTTGTGGGACAACACCTAGAATTGTGCCACTGGGCGAAAAAATAATCTGTGAAAAAATTGGAAATTGATCGAATAACGGGAAATGCAGCCGTATCGAGTTTGAAATTTTTTTAATTTTGTAACTCGCTTTTCTCCACTGCAGCATATTATTAGTATATATTTTTATTGTCACGCCGTGTCTCGGCGGGGGTTGGAAAACCCCCGAAAAGAACGACTCCGGGCTTTTATGGCTCTGAGACCGGGCCACGTGCAGCCGTATGCACGGGGTCCGCCCGGAACTAAGCAAGGCCGCGAAAAACCTACCGCCCACGTAACGAATTTTGTTCGGGCGCCAGGCACCGCGAGGATGCCACGCGAAACGCGATGAATCTCTCGTGCACGGAGAAGCCGTGCACGAGAATCCGATCTTCGAAACGCGACTCGAAAAGCGAACGCAATGGGTCCAGGAGGTTCGAACACGGAAAGGACGGGGACGGCCCTCACGGCAGGGCGGATCTCACAGGGTTCGAGAAATAGCGACAATTTTGGTCTCGAGTGGAAATTTATTTCCTTGTCAGATGGTACAGAGTACGGTCACGTGACCGCAACCCGAGAGCCCGCGCTCTTTATACACTTTTGCGAGAGTTGGTGGTATCGCAGCGCGTTTGTCGAATTCTCCTATCGCGCGTAAGCGTACGGATGACCGGTACGAAATACAATTTGAATTTCCCGACGAACGGGATCGCGCGAGGCGCAGATGGGCGGCGCGGTACAGGACTGTCGCGATAGCTTTCGCACGTTAAACGCTCGCGAGGTTGTTATCTACGCTACCAGATTCAAGAGGACTTCGAAACATCGAAAGACGACTATTCTCGCGACACGCGATTCCTCCGAAGAAGCTTCCGTTAACCCGACGCAATGGAACACTCTCTAGACACGAAGAAAATGCTCAAAGTGCTCTCGAGAGCACGAGCCGACGGCACGAGACGCAGGACGTCTCGGCGCACGCGAAATTTCGAGGATGGAACGGCGACCGTTCGTCCTCGCGCAAAATCTATCGAGCCAAATCGCTACCGACAAATACGAAGAAGATCACTGTGCGACTCACCGTTATTGTTCGTAATCGAGGGGGTTTTCTCTATCGATTCGTCCCTTCCATTAATCGGGCTCCTCAGCCGGACCGGTCGGAGCGAAGTCGCCAACCTCCACTCGCCCGAAAAATACTTGAACGGCCGCGAGACCGAGGTTCTCTCTTACGAGAGGCGCGAAGATGTCGATCGCACAAACAATTCGCGAGGGCCGCTGAGGGTTACGCAAGATTTTGGGTGCCCTTCGTGAGAGCGCTAACGCGACAGTGATCTTTCGCTATCGACAACTAGTCGCATCGATTCTTGTTCCCCCCACCCGAACCTTGCCGAATTTTCCCGAAGACGAACGTCAACCGCGCTCGACGCTTACGTAACAGGGACGTCTCGACGATGGTCCTTGGGCCCCGGACCGTAATCGCGAAAACTTCTCGACCCTTCCTGGGTCGAGGGAGGCCACTACCTCTTGGACTATCGTTGGCACCATCCTCGCTGGAACCCCAATTCTTTTGCGGGACGAGACGCTGTCGGGAACGCGAAATGATGCCTCGGCATCTTGTGGGGTTCCTCCCCTTCAGCGCCTCCTGGTTGAGTGACCGGGTGCCTTCGACGCCATACTTTTGCCCGAGCTCGGGGCTTCGCAAACGTTGGCCATGGTTCTCGTCGTACGCCTCCTGTATGTTCGGCATCCTTTCTCCGGGAATTTCGGAGGTCGAGGTTCCGTTTCCGGATCTGTTCTTCGGCCCTGGAACTTGCCGTTCTCGGCATGTACGCTAGATGTCAGTACGTTAACTATTGGTTTTCGGAAGTTCTTCGGGGAGCGCTCTTGAATCTGTTAATTCTCGGTCTCGCGGTTCATTGTATCTTGGTCCGGTCCTTTGTTAATCGCAGACGTTACGCGAAATTAACGACAAAAGTGACGTCGCAAAAGTTGCAACGTCACATTATATATCGTGAAATTTGTCTTTTTAGGCACAATAAAAATATAGAAACAAAATTTAATATTGATTTAAAAAAAGGAAACAATTCGTGACCTTGAAATCTCAAAAATTGACCTTAACAAAATTTGTTTTTCTTTGCATTATGTTTAACTTATTAAACAGTACAATCTTTGTCTAAGAAATTTTTTTATATTTTTATAAGTAGTAAAGATATATATACACATATGCTGATACATAATATATTATTAACGCATATACAGTATAAATTATACATAATACATATATATTATACATATAATACAGTATATCATACAAAAAGCTATTAAATGTATTTTTATAGCAATAAAAATAGATCCGTTTAGAAAATTTCGTTGAAATATTATATGTGTCTCTTAATAATTGTTTCGATACATCTGGAAATTGTTTCCTATGGTCGGAAACAATTTGTAAAATATATTGTTTCTCCTCTTCATTTTTTGATAATAACTGTTTATAGTCCTGAATAAGTTTAATACCACACTAAACAGTCTCGTTAACAACTTTTAAGTTTTGCACAATTTTTAATATAGATTTGAAATCCTCATCATTTCCCATGAATCGGGACCGTTTTTAAAAAATTCTATAGGACTTGAGAATCTTTGAAAAAATCTCAGTGTTTCGTGCGAAATAAAATGTTGAATTCTTTTATCAGCATATTTAGTTTAAGTCTTCACTAGTTATTTCATATTTTTTACATAATTCGTCGGCTTCATTGTTAAGTCCCTACACCATTCGTAATTTCGAATCCTTTTCCACGGTTTTGTCAAAAAATGCTAACGCTACTAAATATACTTTTAATAGCTTTTTTTATGACGTACTGTATTATATCTAGAATGTATATGTATTATGTATAATGTGTATTGTATATGTATTAATAATGAATTATGTACAAGCATATGTATATATATCTTTGCTACTTACAAAAATATAAACAAAATTTTTTCGACAAAAGTTGTACTGTTTGATAAATTAAATTTAATGCAAAGGAAATTTTTTTTTAAGGTCAATTTTTGAGATTTCAAGGTCACTAATTGTTTTTGTCGAAAGCAATATTACATTTTGTTTCTGTTCGATGTTACATTCCGTCAGCTAAAAGGCAAAAATGAATTTGGTTAAATGTGAGAATCACTATAAACAGGTGATACACAAGAGGTCAATGAACTCACAGGCCTGCTTGATTTTATAATAAGTGAACAACGTGTGGTTCTATAAAATCGTTGAATGTTATCGGCGCTACGGTTCCATCGTTAAATGCACAAAAATAATAAATTAACTAAGAAATTTTGCTAATTTTATATAATCGACGTTTCGGTCACTGTTTGGACCATTTTCAAGATTAATAAATTGCGTTTGCTTAGGTGTGATTTAGTTTGAAATTAAGAAAGTCATGAGACTCGTGAATCACTTGTGTTCGGCATGTCAATATTCACTATACTCTAATATTGTTAATATAAAATCGTTGAATGTTATCGGCGCTACGGTTCGATCGTTAAATACACAAAAATAATAAATTAACTAAGCAATTTTGCTAATTTTATATAATCGACGTTTCGGTCACTGTTTGGACCATTTTCAAGATTAATAAATTGCGTTTGCTTAGGTGTGATTTAGTTTGAAATTAAGAAAGTCATGAGACTCGTGAATCACTTGTGTTCGGCATGTCAATATTCACTATACTGACGTGTGGTTCTATTTTGTTTTTTCTCTACGGCGCGGCGGCGTCTCTGCACTTCGAGTCTAGCCGTTAATGTAATTCGACGTCCTTCTTTGCTCGCGTTTCAAATAAAGTGTTTAAATTAATATACTATTGTTCGGTTTATTTATTAACCCATTCCAATAGTTTCTATATTGTTATAGTGCGTAAAAATACAAATTCGACGATATATAAAAATATATACTAATAATATGTAATGCGGCAGCAATTCCTGTTATTCAATCTATTAGGGGAAGAGGTTGGGTTGTGATACGGGTTGGGTTGGGAGACAGTCGTTTTTATCTATCGCGCAATCGCGATAATTCCAATCTGTCTGCTGTCAAATTTTAGTTTTGACGTCTGCTAGTTTTTGTGTTCGCACCGAGGTGTATAGACGTGTTGCTTATATTAGATACGGACATCGTGTAAAACTTTTACTCATTCTTTTAAAAACATTATTTTGTTCAGTGAATCAATTGAAAAAGGTGAGTGTGATGCATTTTCATTTAGTGTTTTCCTTATATTTTACGACGCAATATTAAGTTTTGCGCATATACAAGAAAAACATTGTTTTTTCTGTCACATTCGGAATGACATCATCGTTGGGTTAAGAGACACCATAGTGGTTGGGTTGTGAGACACTAGTTTGTTTTACTAGAAACGAACTAGAACTATCAAATATCGTTGTTTGTGTTAGAATTAAGTGTTTATTTGTCATTTAACGTTTGTTTGTCATTGTAGGGACCAGTCGAGGAAACTAGAAGTCCTCGAAATTATCTCAGCGTAAAAAAAAACAGCTGAACACGATTTATGGTGTGCGTCACTAGACAAAGAGGATGTAGACTTTTGCATCATTTGTTTAAGGGGGTAGGCGCACCACGTGACATAACTAGCAAATAACTAGAATCTTACTAGATTTTATACCGAAACATGGGTTTGCGGGCTTCGGTTATTTGTCCTTATACGAGCATATTGTGAGCTGCACAAGGGTTCATTTGATAGAGGAAGGTTAATTGCACCGCGCTGTGCCCCATGTTATGCGTCAAAACAGTCTTTTTGTGACAGAAAACTAAGTCCAAAGTAGAGCGAAAATCGGGAAACAACATCCACAGATTCCGATATATTTTTCTATCACAAAAAGACTTTTTTGACTCATAAGATGGGGTATAGCGCGGTGCAATTAACCTTCCTCTATCAAATGAGCCCTCACACAGCTCGTAACATGCTCGTATAAGGACAAACAATTGTTTCCCGTGATTGAATTCAACTTCCCTTAAGCGTCGTGAGGTTGGTGGGAAACACAGGAGTTTAAGGGGCCCCTATCGTGCCCACCCTTGCAATGGGTTATAATTTATACACATATAGTTGTCGTTTGATCTATAATCAATAAAAAAAAAGATTATTTGTTAAATTTTACTTAAAAATCTTATAGAATTGTCGATAATTAATCCAAAAATATAACAATTATAACCGGGGACCATAATTGGTATAATCTAAACTCTAAAAGCTGCAACATAATGATCAGAAAAATTTTAGTTATTCATAATGGTAACTATAACAGATAAATTTTACAATTTTTTGATTGCTCCGTTCTTCAAAAAATTTCTGCAAGATTTACTAACACTTGCTTTCCCCTTATATAAAACTTGACAATTCGTTAATGATATATCTGGAAACATTTCTAGAATAACTGTTATTTTTGATATCGTGTTATAATTGTATTTCCACTTTCATATTTGGATAGATGTTGGTGGCTGTCTTGACTACAAATCTAGCGACTCGTGCTGTTTGGATTCCGTTCATGCATGTTATTTATTGTTTAACACAAGAGTCAAGTAAATGGGTAAGTCAGTATAAAAATACCGACCGATTTGTTTATTAAATTTTGTTTGTTTTTAAAAAGTGAAAATTTGGGACAATTAATTAGATTAAATATGGTTTTAAAAGAAACGATGGTAAATATAGCTTTGAGGGGAGCCATTTCGGTTGACCTTGACTTTGACATATGTTGTCAAGCAAAACATTCTGACCAACCTTTCTCTATACAGGGTGGAGCAATAACTATGTCCAGTTTGAATATTGCCGTTATTTGTAATAATATGAAAAAATGTTATATAGAAAACTTACACGGTACGACCTTCCATGATAACCCCCTGAATTCGTCTCAACACTGGCTATTACATTATGATAAAAAAACATATCATTCCATTTTAAAAAATAGAGATGACCTTGAAATCTCCTTTATGCCTCCAGCCACGCAGAAAATGTTTGTGTCACAATATGTTCCCTTCTATACCGTGTAAGTTTTCTATATAACATTTTTTCGTATTATTACAATTAACGGCAATATTCAAACTGGACATAGTTATTGCCCCACCTTGTATATATATATTCTAACCAAACACAAAATGAATAACATAGGTATACAATATACAACATATATATGTATATAAGGATGTTTGTCGTTTCCGGTTGTGTGAGAGGTTGTGGCAGGTATTTAGCGGTGCGTGATTTTGGTGTGTAAGAGAAGTTTTGAAAGAAGTGTGAATGCTGAAAGTTGCTGAGAGGACTTAGTGGGTTGTAGGGATAGGAGAGAGAGAAAGGGCTAAGGGCGAGGGCGTGAGAGAAAGAGTAGTAGGGAAGGGGTAGGTGAGTGGGAAGCGTAGGTTAGGTTCGCGGAACAGTAAACAGGTGGGCGCGGGATAAGAGAGCAGGAGGAAGGTGGCGCACTCTGGTGGGAGAAAAGTAGATTAGGAGACAGTTAGTCTGAGAAGCGGGAGCTTTTGAAAAGGTATAAGAGGGAAAAAGGTAGGAGTGTAGGGAAAATGGGAGAGAGAAGAGAGGTAGTTAAGGGGTTGGAGGGGGAGGATGGGAAGGAAAGGAAGGGTAGAGTGGGGGTGATTATGAAGGATGGTAATTTAGAGCGGTGGTTCAGCTCGGAAAGTGTAGACAGCGTGGGGAGAAAAAGGGGAATAGGGGACGTAATGGGACGGGAGGAGGATGTAAATATAATTTTTAAAAAAAGTGATACCTCGGTAAGGTCACCACAAAAAGAAAAAAGAGGTGAGGGAGGGGAATATAAGGAAATGGAGGAAATGTTTAGAGGGTTATTGGGGGAGGTGAAGAGGATGAGGGAATAGATGAGAGGTGAAATGGAGGAAGGGAAATTATTATTAGATGAATGGAGGAGGGAAAGGGAAAAGTGGAGGGAAGAGAGGAGGGGGAGAAGTTAAATAGAGAAAGGATGAGGAATTGGTTAGAAAGTTTAGAGGGAAGGGTAATAAAGATAGAGGGCGAAAATAGAGGAGTTGATGAGGGGGGGAAGGGGGTAGTAGGGAAAAAACAGATAAGAGAATAGAGGTTATAGAGGGAAAAGTGGGAAAAGTGGAAAACTGGATAGGTAAAACGGAAAGGGGGGATTGAGGGGGGAGAATGGGTTAAGGGGAGATCTGTCCTTGGATGAGAATAGAAGAAGAATAAGGTTATTAGAAATTAAACAGGACAAGAGGGATAGAGAGGAGAAGAAGAATAACATAGTAATAAGGAGGATAAAGGTGGAGGGTAATGATGTAAAAGAAGAGATTAGGACACTGTGGGAAAAGATGGAGTTGAAAGACGAGGGAATTAATGAATTTAGGAAGATAGGGAAAGTAGGTAAAGACGGAAGGGGAATGGTCCTGATGAAGTTGGCAGGTAGGGAAATCAAAAGAAGGGTAATGGAGGGGAAGAAAAAGCTTAGGGGGCAAATAGAAAGGGTAGATGATGACCTAACAGAGGAGGAGAGGAGGGCAAGATGGAAGATCGAAAGGGAAGCTGAGAAAGAAAGGAGGGATGGAAAGAGTGTTCAGATAGGGTACATGAAGTTATGGGTAAATGGGAAGGTAAAAAGATGGGATGAGATTGAGGTGTTACGTCCTAAGGTGGACGTAATTTTATGATGGAAATTGGAAATTATAAGATTTTAAATAATATACAGAGATATAACGCAGTTTTGAAGCTACCTGCATTCACCGGCTTCGGTTCGGGTAATTGAAGATTTCTTTGAAAACTAAATGGCTTTGTTTGAGGATGTGGTACGTAGAGATCGAAGTCAGGTATTTTTAAAATGATTTGAAATGTTGAATTTAAATAAAAGTGAACAATGTAAGCATATTTTAAGCGACAAACTTCGGATACAGTTGTGTTATTAGAATCTTATAGTAAATTATTAGTATTTACCAATAGGTGATATTCGCTTTCTGATACGGTTTGGTTTTCGAGATGAGGTTCTGGTGATTTTTTAAGCTACTGCTGCTGCTGTTGCTGCTGCTGTTGTTGTTGTTGCTGTTGTTGTTGCTGTTGTTGTTGCTGTTGTTGTTCCAGCGGGTTAATCACGCTTTTTGTATATGGATAATTTTCCGGCGGGTGTACACGCCTTTTATTTAAACTTTAACTCCACTAAACTCTTTACTAGACCGAACTCTGAACTGAACTGATTTAATTGTATTAAACTGTATGAAGATTGTATAAAGACTGAATATCGCTTGACTATTGACTATCGAGTGAATACTGACTACTGCCGTGTTTGATGGTGAGCCATCCCTTTATAGATTTTTCAATCCTTTGTTCTAGGCTTCTTCTTCTTAGGGTGGGTTTATCCTCATCAATTCTTCGTAATCACTTTTCTTCTTAATCTCTTCTTCACGTTTGTATTTTGAACGGATGTTTAGTTACCGATTAATTTTATATTGGTAGATCAAGTGGCTCTACGCATCCTCTTGGCTATTTAGTCACCAGTCTATTCATCAGTGATGAATAATTTCAACGGATGTTATATTTCGAATTATTTCATTTGTTTAAAATAGGTTTCTCTTAATTCTATCGCTCGCAATATAGTATAAAATACGATAATTCAAGTATTAATTATAATATTTGATGTTATAATTCGTTATAATTCTCGTGCAATATTAATGGAACAAATACGAAAAGAAAATCAGAAATTACATATGATTGAGTTTATTAATTATTATCTATGGCAGAACCACCGGACGTGACAGAGGAAAAATGTGTAGGAATATTTATAACGTTTATTATAAATATAACACCAATACAATACGTCAATACGTCACTATTTACTTAATTGAACTGCGCTGTTGTTCTTATTTATATGTATGACAACGGCGTGTCGTCAATGCCGTTGTTCTCTCGCCGTAAAGGTATTACTCACACCATCAGCTTATTACCCACAAATGGTTGGAGGGGCAGGGAAACGAATAGGGAAGGAATCAGGGGGGAGTGGGGAGAAGAAGAAGAGCGAAGGGTACAAGATTAGTTTTTGGAACGTGGCAGGGTTGTTAAGTATGGATGAGGAATTTTGGAAAGGGATTGAGGATTGGGAAGTGATAGTTTTGATGGAGACGTGGTTGGAGGAGAAGGGGTGGGATAGATCAGGAATAAGCTACCAAAAGGGTATGCGTGGGAGGTTCAGTTCTATTGAGTCAAGGGTGGTCGTTGGAAAATTGGAATGAAATGGTAGAGCGGAGGAAAGAATCAGTAAGTGGGGAGATTGTAAAAAGAGAGAGGGAAAGGCAAAGAAAGGTGGGAGAGAATAGAAATCTCTAGGTCTAACAAATGGTATGGGAGGGTAAAGGGGAGGGTTTGCCGGTTTATCTAAAGAAAGGGTGGGGGGAGAGTAGGTGGAAGAGGGTGGTACGATATAGATTAGGGAACGAGATGGTGGGAGAGTGATATTGGATGAATGAAGACAGGAGAAAATGTAGAGTGTGCGGATGGGAAAACGAAACGTGGGAGCATGAGTGGGAAGTGTGTATGAGGGTGGATGAAGGTAAAGGATGACAGGAAAGGATGTGGGAAGTGCTTGATGATGAAGGAGGAGGGGAGGAATGGATGAGGAAGATAGATGAGTGGAGAATGGGAAGAAAAGGAATGTGTTCGTGAATTTGTGTGAATTTGTAATGTCGATCTTATCACCGTGATGGAAAACGATAATCTCGCCATGTACATGTATACGCGAGTCGAGCGAGCGATTCACGGTGGTCGCGATTGACAAAGGAGAGTTGTCGTGAAGACGAAAAACAAGTTTTGATTTGACAGATTAAGAGAAAGTGCGAGTCGACTCGGGTCTCTTCTGTGATAATTTGTAATTGTTAACTGAGATACTTTTCTGGTTTGAATGCTCACGCGAGTGATCCCGGGTAACAGGAGATTTGGTTTCGCACTTGGCCCGGCAATACTTGAATTCTCCCAGGCCGGCTCACAGATCCAATGGCATTGGTAGCTTTGAAGCTCCTTTCTAGTGAATCCCGAAGCTGGGACGGATTGCATAGCCATAGTGCTGCCGGCAGAGGAGTGCCTTATGGGCCAGCCGGCAATTGTGCAGAGTTCTAGTGGAACTCTGCTGTGGATCACTACGCGCAGAGACTTGTTTGTTAACGGTAAGAGAGCTCTCTTAGTTTTAAAGTAGAATGTAATTTAGCATGTAAATTGCTTGAAAAGCAGATTTTCCAACCGCGTTAGCTAATTTTAAACGTTATCTGAAACTGAGCTTTCGTATGGCGAAATTCTTGTAACTGCTTGATTAAATAAAATTGCATCTTGCTTCTGCTTTTCCTCGTAATCCGTCGAGGTTTTTATGCCGAAGCAAGACTTTGTTTATCCGGGAAATTGTGTATTTTATTCTAGTATAAATTCGAACGTTGTTTAATCTGAATTTCTATGACTGTTTAAATGATTGAAAAACAGAAAGTATGGGTATGAATGGGGTGAATGTGAGCGACCGGAAAAAGGAGTCCAGGTTAGGGGAGGGGGTCTTATAGGGGATGCGGGGACGAGGCTCTGGGGGAGCAGAGATTTTTGTAAATAGTAAGGGTATATTTTTGCTGTTTTTTTTTTAATTTTGGCGCGTCTCTCTTTTTCTCTCTCTCTCTCTCTCTCTCGTGCGTTGTTTAGGTTAAGGTTAGTTGTAAGGTAGTTGTAAGGATTTAGTGAGTAAGTAATTTTGTAAGTGCGGCGAAGGCGACGTGAGATGTAGGAAAAATTTGTAACCCCAAGGGGATCGAATTAAAAGCTATTATATATAGGGATGTTTGTATGCGTGGTCGGGCCGGCCCTCTCCGCCTCCTCCGCGACCTGACCACAACTCATTCTACCCGCATAATCTTTTCATTGTAGCTGTCATCCATAATTTGAACTAGTAATGGAAAAATTGTGTGAACAGAGTGAGTTGTGGTTAGGACGTGGGAGGTGGCATAGAGCACGCATACGAAAATCCAGGAGTAGTCTTTCAAAATTGAAAGCTCACCCTATATATGTATGACCAGAGTGAGACCCTATTTTTTCTCTCATCTCCACAGCGTGTTTAGAAGCAAAATGTAAGCAAACGCCGCGCCGGGACAGGTTTACGTTGCCACGGAGCGTGCACGAATACGGGACATTCAATACAGTATTAGCAATAGCTTTTTGCAAATATCTCGAAAACTATATAAGACCGAGCACGTAGTAGACGCAATGACAAAAGTTGTTCAAAATGTTGTCTTTGACAACATATGTTAAGGTCAAGGTCATCGGAGCTGCCTCCCCTAAACGTAATAATTCGTATTCAATTGTGCGTTTCTTTTGTATATCTACTTTTTGAATTAGTATGAAATATTTGCGTCATTATAAATATATGCAATATAATCATGATTTTACTAAGTACATTACTGAAATTATCTTGCAGCTAATTCGGCTAAATGGAACGTTGGGCATGAGCCGCTATTCTATTTTAACTGACTTTGCTTATTATATGGAGAAAGAAAGTGCTGCAACACACATGGCGTTTTGCATGTCAGTATTGTCATTTGTTTGGATGCTCGATGCAACAGAGTCGCTAGATGCAATTTTGGATATTTGGGCCAAGTAGTATACCAGTGATGTTTTAGTTTTGTAAGATACTTCCAACATTCTAGATTTTCTTAAAATATATAATTTCAATGTATTTAGAGCAATGCATTTACACATGAAAGAAATCAAAAAAGTATTTTAAGTAAACATAATCGAATAAAAAGGATTAAAATAAGTCTAATATATAATTAATCTTCTGGTTATATTTTCAAGTTAACTAATAATTATAATATGTAGGGAACCAAGAAAGCAGTTGTGGACACTCTGGAAATGCAAAAAAAAAAAGATCACCTTTGCAAATCCTGAAGTATCAGATTGGTTCGTCTACAAATTCATATGCAACAGGGATCAAATTAACAAATAGACGAAGACATATTTTCGCATGTGTTAAATTTTGTATATACAGACTATTTACTAGATCCATCCACGTACAAACGAAATATTTATAATAAATCGTGTTACTTTATAACTTTATTGTTATTGCCTTATTCCGTCCAAGATGAAATGTGGAGAAGGCTCTCTTTCTAGGATGTGTATTACGGTGGTTCTTAGCTATAGGAGCCGAAAATGTTTTTCGAAATGTTTTTGGTGCTACCTTCCTAAAATATGACACTTGGTGAAAAAAATGATCACCTAGTAGCTCGATCGGACCATGGGAATCCGTGCCGCAGAAAGCTTGAAACTTTGTTATTTTTGAAAATTCATTGTCTCCATTATAGTACATCGTAAATATACATTCCTATATATGGTTGAATTTGTTTTTCAATGCCCTATAACTGTATGCAAATAACATACGAGATCAACGTAAAAAAAGTTTCTGCAACTTTCAAATTTCGAAAATCGGATTTAAACAAAAAAACATTTTCTTCAGCATTATATTTATTTCGTCTAACAAAACCATCTTTGTTTGACACATTTTTTCATACATTTATTAAAAACAATGTTCAAGATGTTCAATGTTCTTCAAAATGTGCGCGCCCGAGTTACGTCAGACTCCTGTAACCGCGCGCACATTCGCCTCGTCAATCCGACGGGGGGGGGGGGGGCAATGGAGGTGAGGGATTAGGAGGCTCTGCCCTTAAGGGTAGAGATCTCAAGATGACCTTGACGCCTTTTCGATCGTCACGCTAAAACACACGAGTGGCCGCTAGAAGAAGCAAGTAGGGGGTGCTGGGTACGTTTTCTACAGTTGAATGTCGAGGAGCACTGAGCAGCGCCGCGGCGGTGACAACAGTAACTGTTGCCGGTAAGTTAGACTTCGTACGCAAACGTGACGTCGCTATGCTGCGTCGGTGTGCTCGAGCGAGAGTGCGTGAGTACGATGGATCGCAAGAGTTCGGTATCTGCGAAACCATTACTCTATAATGCACATTTGAGGCCGCTACGTGGTCGCAATCGCTAGATGAAAGATCAATCTAGCGCGCATGGTATCTAGATTGGCCTAATTTTCCCGTTTTACAGGAGAAATTTACATAATTGTTACGGCAGGCAAGTTCGGTCGGCGTGTCCGTCTGCCTAAGCAGATCGCAAGGGTTCGGTATTTGCGAAACCATTACTCTATAAGACACATTTGCGATCCCTGCGTAGTCACAATCGCTAGATGAAAGATCAATCTAGCGCGCATGGTATCTAGATTTACCAAATTTTCCCGTTTTAGAGAAGAAATTTACATTATTCGGAAGCATGATGCCTGCCAGGGAGACTCTGTGGACAAGCTCGACTAGTCGCCCCGGGCGCACTCGCACACAGGTACGCTCGGCCGGCGTGTCCATGTGCCCAGCCGGATCGCAAGGGATGCTTGAAACCAGTGGTCGGCTAGCCCTAGTGCACTAGACATAGCATGAGGGTTGTGACCGGGAGCGAGACGTAGCGTGTAGGGTCTCGAAAACTGGCGGAACGGTGTTCCCGACCATTGCTTCGAACTCCAAACCGTTTCTCGTCCTCTGCCGCATCCTCCGCCGTATCTTCCGCCGCATTAGAAATTATGTTTATTATTATGTAGGTTGGAACGAATATTGGTGCGTTTTTAAATCAAATTTCGCAGATGAAATTACGATACTTATTCATAGGTTTAGTGAATAACATATTGATTATATAAATAGATTTATTTAATAATGGTATATTTAAGTATATCTTTGTACGCCCAAATATATTAAAATATATTGTTATTAAATAAATCAATTTTTATAATGTATGAAGCGTACGAATACCGAAAATTCGTATACCGAAGTTCGCGGGGTCCTACATCTCGTTTCGCCTGCTCGTGAAATTCATCGGCCGCCACATTCTACTGTCCGATAAGTCTATAAAAATTTCCCTGCGTCGATCCGCGATGTCTCCATCATGTCCGTTCTCGTCCGCTGCTTCGGTCGAATCTACTATCCGTACGCATCAAGTAGAACACGCATGTTCGTATTTCGTATAAGTCGTAGTTCTCCGTTTTCGTGGCCAAAATTCAATTTTGCAACTTCAATATATTGAAAAAAAATTTTCCCTATAAAGTAACAACCCTTCAAAGCTCCCAAAAGCAAAATATTATTTATTTCAGATAATTCTGTGATGAGATACAGCGTTCTAAAAACAAAGTCAGAAAATTCAAAGTAAATTAAAACGTTCTCGATTTCAATCATCGAATATCAGAAAACAGATTTTAATTATGGTTTTATACATGTTCGTACGCAATTCAAATATTTCATCCAGTTTTAAGCATTGTTTAGTCCATACACGAATGGCGTAAATTAATAACATTTCAAACTTAGAAAAGAATTATACAAAAACGCTGAAGTGTGCTAAGCAGCGGACTTGTTTTATATGAAATCTTGAACATGTACTAAAAAGAGCATGTTTTTAACTGCTATCTTCCGCAATCTTGAACTATAAATGGATTTTAAGAAATACGGGCCCGTGGTTTTTCGACGCCTGGATACGCAGTTCCACTTGAATCTTGTATAGCAGCTTGGAATTACTATGTATGTATATGTTTGCTCTAGTCCAGTGTTGTTCGCTTTATTGTTTTGTTTTATAAACAATAGAAAGCGGTTTGGTCCGAGGATACTTGGCAACATCGGATCCTCTAATATCAAGCATAAGCTTAAAGAAACGAAGACAAAAATATGCAAAAAGAATTAAGTCTACCATCTGAGGTATTGTCCTCATTGTCTTCTTTATGTTTGGAAACAGAAATATCTACAACCGCTAGCATAACAACAGAACCAATTGACAATGAAGATGTAGAAGAAGAGGGCGAATATGATTTTATGCTTGAATGTTTGGAGGATATATAATTAGAATCAGAATTAGTAATTTAAAACTCATAATATATCTATATATTATATTACTCGCATTGGTAGCATTACTTAATGCTTAGACATATTGAAAAATGTCAGTATGTACGTCTTTTTAATGCAAGCCAAGAAAAACCTACTTTCGAGAAGCATTGTTCACAATTTTTCAGTTATATGTGATGATCTAACAAAAAAAAAAAACGGTTTCAACAAAAGTTAATCAGCATTTAGTCTTTTATAAACGTCAATATAAAAAATTTGAAAAAAAAATTTTTTCTTCAAATATCACGGCCACCCCTATTTTTTAGACGTCACAATATGTTTTTTCCACCTAAAAACCTTATTCGGACTATTACGAACATTTTTTTTTTAAATTGCGTTCCCCTGCTAATCCTTTCTTCAAAAAATATTTCCTAATAATGTAATCTCTAATGCGGCAGAAGATACGACGAAGGATGTGGCAGAGGACGAAAAGTGAACTGCGAAACTGGCACGTGCCATTCGGCTTTGGCCGAGTGGTGCAATAAACGCGGCCGGTCTACCCGACGGCTACTCAGGTATACCGCGGGGAAACCGCAACTAAACCGAGACTAACTTATGAATTTTTATCTCAGGAACTGTTTGTCCGATTCAGCTACATTTCTTTTTGTTTTATTCTGATAGGATTAGGTTATTACAAAACAATTCTTTCAACCTCGACAATTAATTACATCAGGTTTTTTCGAAAAATTGTGTGACTTCGGGGGTATATTGTTTCATTTTTTTTGTACATGATGTCCTAATACTAACTACCTACTTCCACGCGACACGTACGTTCAACGTCTGACTGGGAACCACGACCTATACGAACATGCGTGTTCTACTTGATGCGTACGGATAGTAGATTCGACCGAAGCAGCGGACGAGAACGGACATGATAGAGACATCGCGGATCGCCGCGCCGCAGGGAAATTTTTATAGACTTATCGGACAGTAGAATGTGGCGGTCGATGAATTTCACGAGCAGGCGAAACGAGATGTAGGACCCCGCGAACTTCGGTATACGAATTTTCGGTATTCGTACGCTTCATACATTATAAAAATTGATTTATTTAATAACAATATATTTTAATATATTTGGGCGTACAAAGATATACTTATATATACCATTATTAAATAAATCTATTTATATAATCAATATGTTATTCACTAAACCTATGAATAAGTATCGTAATTTCATCTGCGAAATTTGATTTAAAAACGCACCAATATTCGTTCCAACCTACATAATAATAAACATAATTTCTAATGCGGCGGAAGATACGGCGGAGGATGCGGCAGAGGACGAGAAACGGTTTGGAGTTCGAAGCAATGGTCGGGAACACCGTTCCGCCAGTTTTCGAGACCCTACACCTCCCGCGCGTCTCGCTCCCCGTCACGACTTCCATGCTATGTCTAGTCAGAGAGGAACAGAGAGTGCTCACGCCCAGGTTTTCACCGCGCCCGTTATAGTGCTGCCCCCACATAAAATCTTAGCCTGGATCAGCTCCTAGACCGGCGGTAGAGCGGACTGGGTTAGCCTGGATCAGCTCCTAGACCGGCGGTAGAGCGGACGCTTAGCCTGGATCAGCTCCTAGACCGGCGGTAGAGCGGACTTTTAGCCTGGATCAGCTCCGAGACCGGCGGTAGAGCGGATTTCCCCCTCCCATGCCAGAGAGGATTAGATCTCACATCATTTTTAACAAAGAGAAAATAATAGTTTTAAAAACAATCTCTCTCTTGTCTCTACTTCTAGATTTAATATGCAACTTGGAAAAGAGTTCCAGAGAGTTAGAACACGTTTTACTCTCAAATTAATTTATGTTTTGCGTTGTTTTCAGCAAAACTTGGCATAAAAATATAAATTAAGTTAATATTCAGTAATGGATAGATTATACTCTAGTTGTATGACTTAATTGAAACCTTTTAATCAATTTGATTGCCGGTAGTTACGCTAATCGTGAATGTAGTAGAATTACACTGTAATTGAAAGGCTATGCCCGGGTTTGGTAGTGAAATTCGTCCTCGGTGGGATTTTAATCGAGCTTGGCCCATTCGATAGCCTACCCAAAAAGACCCTTTTCTGCCAAGTGTCAGCCCCATATCTCATCGGTAAGGGTAGTTATTGAAAAAAATCGAAAAACAAGTTTTTGGCCCAATTTCCCTATTTATTGACAGTTAAAGATTCTGAAAAAAATCTGACACATTTCGGATACCAGGCCACATATTAGATATAATTTTCAGATTTTTCCGTTGCAAACTCTAGTTGTAAAAAATGAAAAACACGAAAAAAATCGGAAAAATGCAGATTTCATATAGAAATCTTAAGTTGACTATCACAGATTTAATTTAGCAATGAGATATTACCGCAAATATTATGCTCAATTTGGTAATTACATACAAAAAGTCTATGTACTCCGATTTTGATGAAATTGTAATATGTTATAGTTATAGATTTCGACATTTTGAACAACTTTTTCCTGTTCCAATATAGGGGGGTCGCTTTTAGTTTTTGAGATATTTGAATTGTTCGTATTCCTACACGCTCCGCGGCAACGTAAGTCTGTCCAGGTGCGGCGTTTGTTTACATTTTGACGCTGTAGAGATGAGAGATAAACCAGGGGGGCGGAAAAAGAGCCGGCCTGACACCACACACACCCACCCAGTGTTTCACACGCACCCAGTGTTTCTAAATGTTAATTTCATAACGGAAACCTGTTTAGAAACACTGAGTGCGTGTGAAACACTGGGTGGGTGTGTGTGGTGTCAGGCCGGCTCTTTTTCCGCCCCCTGGTTTGTCTCTCATCTCTACAGCGTCAAAATGTAAACAAACGCCGCACCGGGACAGACTTACGTTGCCGAGGAGTGTGTAGGAATAGGAAACATTCAAATATTTCAAAAACTAAAAGCGACCCCCCTATATTGTGTGACGTTGCATTTTTGCCAACGTCCCACGAAATTGAATGTCGAAAGACCGGGTCGTTCTCCGCTGCCGGAAAAGCGGGGCGAATTGTGGCGAGCGCTCTCCCTGGGCACAACCGAGACATGTGGGCGACATTTCATAGTTTGAGCGTCGCGCCAATTTGCGCGACGCAAGTTTGCAGGACCGCCACCGGGTCCCGAGGGGACCCAGGATACTTTTCCCAACGGGAAAATCGAACGCGAGAGGGTCCGGTGAAAAGACCGAGCTGCGGAGGGAAAGACACGGCCCAGGACAAACAACCTGGAGGCGCCGCCGAGGGCAAAAGCGGCCAAGAAAAGATCTCAGCTCCTTCGGCGTCACCTCAACCGGGAAGCAACCTGGCCCGCTACCGGATTGGCCAATGTCGATCGCCTCAAGGAGAAGCGGCGAATCCTCGGTCACCGTTGCCGGAGAAGCCGCCAATCACCGGACACCAGGGACCGTCGCGCGGAGCGAGGCCCTTGCCGAAACTCTTAACGAGATAGACTACGCGTGCCGCGGGGAAAAGCGAGCGGAAAGGGGGGACGCTTCACTTCCGCGTTCCCGAGTCAACGCGTGCAAAATCACTTCTTCGTTGGCTACTGTCGCGAAACTTTGTACGTCTTCGAGAACCATTATTGTACTTTGCGACGCACGCTGCCGGAAGGAAGCGAATTCAGGCTCCTGCGGACCTAGCGAACACCTTGTGGTAAGCCTTAGTCGGATCTAATATCGAATATAGAAGTGATTGCTGTTCGTGTTGGCTCGGTTAGCGTGACGGGTTCGCGATCGTGTCGCGGAAATTCGACGTGCTTTGCGGCTGCCGGCTGCAGCCAGTCCGCGAGCGCATACATCGGTCGAGCGACGGACGTGCGGGGAAATATTTAGCGAAGTGCCGAGCACTATTTTGTTGTAATTTAGCGAGGATCCGCACGTCGTCGTATTTTCACGCCAACCTCGTGTCGTTCCACGGTGGGACGCCGCCACGTGCTCGCGTCGTATCTTCGTGATTTGTTCCGCCGACGAGAAGTCAATTGTAACGCGTATTCCATCGGAATCCGGGCGTGAAACGCGTAGATCGCGCACGCGAACGTTAAGACCACGTGCTGCCGGATTCGACGCGATTTAGAGGAAGTCCAAAGGGACAAGGCGCGGGCGATTTCCATCCGTCGCCGAAGAATTGTGACGCGCCGGTTAACTTCGTCTTTGCTGCCGGTATCGGCCGGCAGCGCGATTATAACAGCTATCGCTAATAAATTCATGTTAACCAATTCCCGAGAGTGTTGATTTCGTGAGAAACCTTCCCGCCGCGGGGAATGCCTCGTATCCGCCCCGCGTAGTACCCTGGACCCGTTCGCGGAAATCCTACATCTGTTGCCGGTTGTCGTAAGCGTATTTTTCGCGTGGCACCTTCTGTGCCTGGCGCCCGAATATTCGCGAGATTTTTAGAATCATCGGTAAGCTTGCGAACCACTTTTGTCCCGGGTGGACCGCGTTTCGTGCGGCCGAACGCGGCCCGGCTTCCGAGCTTGTAAATACCCGGTGTCGTCAAAGTTTCCGCCCTTATGGCTGGATCGGATTGAAGACGACGTGACAATTGGAAAAGGAAAAAGTTGTTCAAAATGTCGAAATCTATAACTATAACATATTACAATTTCATCAAAATCGGAGTACGTAAACCTTTTGTATGTAATTACCCTCAATTTTTTAAAAATTCCTGATAGTGGTGCGTCATAGTTAAAAAAATAAAAACCACTTTTTTCAGCGTTTTCCCTAATTTATACTTATCTTTTCCGAATCTTAAAAATATATTATGTAATATTAAACATTCCTACGCTCAGAGAAACATCTTCCAGACTTTGAAACTTTCGTAGTGCAAAAACGAATGTAACACTATGTGTGGTATATGTGAATATTTCGAATTCAATTCTAACGGCGCCGGTTGGTGTAGCGGCTATGGTCTTCGACTGCGGAACCGCTGAAGACTTTTTGGATCAAGTACGAATCCCCGGTCAAGTCAATTTTTTTTTCTTCATTGATCAGATGTTTTTTCGCTTACTAATCATATGGTTATTGATAAACCACTGTAAAAATATTCTTTGACTGTTTACATTATTTTAAAATAATTTTTCGGAAAAATATTTTTGGAATACTTTCGGCCTCTAGTCATTTACGGACTGTATTCAGGGCCGTTCCTAGGTGTACAGCCGCCTGCGTGCTGAGCAATTTTTCGCCGCCCCCACCCTCACCTTGACAATGGGAAAAAATATTTAAACCAGTATACATAAGTGCTTTATCCAAAATGAGAAATTCAGAATACAATGAATTTGTTGTATTAACGCATTTTATAAACATATATTGCATTCGCAATTTCTAATATAAAATTTTAGAGTGACGCTTTACGAGCTTCTTTCGCAGCAAACTCGTCTATGACTTTGGCATAATCAATTTTCTCACATATGTCGTGCTCTATTGATAAAAGAGCTAAATCAGATAAGCGCTCCTGTGTCATAGTTGACCTTAAATAATTTTTTACAATTTTTAGTTTTGAAAATGATCTTTCTCCACTTGCAACTGTTACTGGCAACGTCAAATACAATCAAATTGTTATTGCCAAATTAGGAAACAAGTGAACCAAATCGCTATTTTCGACCGCAGTCGGCCGCCCCCTAAAATTAATCGGCCGCCTGTGTGCGGGCACGCACTGCACGCCTGGTAGGAACGGCCCTGACTGTATTACAGCTCTACTTAACATTTTTTTACATACGCAGTCGAAATATTCAAATATACCATACATAGCGTAATTTTTGCTACAGTAATCTCAGAATCACGATTACGGTGATTGAAAAACAACCAAAATGAACGCCTAGTGTCAGTAGGATATTTAGGATAGGTTCTTTTACTATTGACCTCTCGTCGCAATGTAATAAATAGATAATTTGTTTTTAGTACTGTCCGAACTTTTGGTACGTTTTCTGCAACGCAACATAGTTTATGATTTCATTCCATTCAAACCGATGAGGGTTTTAGGATATTTTTAACTTCTCATTAAAAAATTCGTTAAACTTGTACAATTTAAGAAAATTGTGGTTTTTCCAATACCGTGCGCGGAAAAAATTTTTGTTGACATGCTTTTTTCAGGCAACTGTCTTGAACGAAGAACATTGGCCTACCATGACAGAACATTGTCACAGCTAAGAGCCGCGGTATATTCCTCAGAGGAAACCGTCCACAGCCCACGAATATCCCAACACTGGGCAAGAGCAGTCTTTTCGCTGTGTGCGGAGAAGTCGGTGGGTGCCTAAAAATTGCTTTGCAGTAAACACGTGATGATGTTTACTGCCGTCAGTTCTAAGCCGCTGGTTTTCCCCACTCCTCACGTATTGTCGAGGCACTGCCCGTTTGGTGCCTGTTTCGACTGCGAACGCGCTACACCACACAAGCGTTCGTCTGCTCTGTCCGTGTGAACTACCTGCTCGACTGATCGACGCCGACTCGTTCCTCCGATTTTCACGTTTCCGAAGTTTCAAGCGCATGAGTCGGAAAGTCGGAATCTGAAGACGGCGCGCATTTGAATCCCGGCGCGGCGCATATTTTGCTATAACTTCTGATCTAAAAAAGATATCAAGGAGAAATGTGGATTAAATTTTTCTTGGAAAATCGGGTTCAATGATTTACACAAAAATATATTTTGTATTGTTTAAATAATGTTTTTATTGATGTCCCTACCTGCCAAAAACACTGCAGATTGATCTTTAAGAAAGGATAGCACCTGAACCAGTGATCCTACGGTGCCGAAACTTCGATCTGCAGCCGTCTGAGGTATTAACAGGATAATAAATTATCTAATCATGACACAATATTTTCCCTTTTACAAAAAGATCTTGGTTGAAGTGGCAATTAAAATCGATTACTAGATATGTAAAGACTAAAAAGTAGAAAATAAAAAAATATGTAAAAAAAAACTTTTTAAAAACCACGTTTATATTAGAATGCACTAAAAAGGAGAAAATAATATTTTTAGACATTAGTGACTATAAATAAAAGCGTGGTACGCGCCCACGCGATGATTACGTAAATATAGTTCGGCGTACTTTTATTTATAGTCACTAATATCTAAAAATATTATTTTCTCCTTTTTAGTGCATTCTAATATAAGCGTGGTTTTTAAAAAGTTTTTTTTCAAGCAACATAGTCTTGAACGAAGAGCATCGGTCTACCATGGCCTCGATATTCCTCGGAAGAATTTGCATTCTCAGCAATTCATTTCCGAAGGATTGAAAATGTGTTTTAGTCTTACTTTTAGTCTTTACATATACTATACTTTTTAGTCTTTACATAGCTAGTAATCGATTTTAATTACCACTTCAACCAAGATCTTTTTGTAAAAGGGAAAATATTGTGTCATGATTAGATAATTTATTATCCCGTTAATACCTCAGACGGCTGCAGATCGAAGTTTCGGTACCGTAGGATCACTGGTTCAGGTGCTATCCTTTCTTAAAGATCAATCTGCAGTGTTTTTGGCAGGTAAGGGCATCAACAAAAACATTATTTAAACAATACAAAATATATTTTTGTGCAAATCATTGAACCCGATTTTCAAAGAAAAATTTAATCCACATTTCTCCTTGATATCTTTTTTAGATCAAAAGTTATAGCAAAAATATGCGCCGCGCCGGGATTCAAATGCGCGCCGTCTCCAGATTCCGACTTTCCGACTCATGCGTTCGAAACTTCGGAAACGTGAAAATCGGAGGAACGAGTCGGCGTCGATCAGTCGAGCAGGTAGTTCACACGGACAGAGCAGACGAACGCTTGTGTGTGTAGCGCGTTCGCAGTCGAAACAGGCACCAACACGGGCAGCGCGGTCGACAATACATGAGGAGTGGGGAAAACCAGCGGCTTAGAACTGACGGCAGTAAACATCATCACGTGTTTACTGCAAAGCAATTTTTAGACACCCACCGACTTCTCCGCACACAGCGAAAAGACTGCTCTTGCCCAGTGTTGGGATATTCGTGGGCTGTAGACGGTTTCCCTGCTTGTGAGCTGCTGGTTTCCTCTTCCCTGACCCACCCCTCAAGTATTGTCGACCGCGCTGCCCGTGTTGGTGCCTATTTTATTTCAGTAAATACTTATTGCTTCGAGTGTTAATGAACAGTTCAACTAAAAAAATTTTTTAATTGTCCACATTTATTTTTAACTTAAAGGATTCATACAGTTCGCGCTGACAACTTCTGTCACTTTCTGTAATTAAAGGAATACTTCACAGTTAAAGTTAACATTGCAAATTACAGAATAAAATATTAATGCAACCACAAACTTGTCTGCTTATCCTAAATGATCCTTTGTTGTGTGAAAAAAATGTTCAAACAAATGTTACATGGTTCCTAGGGTGACATATGGTGCCCCAATCTTATATGTACTTATCTCATATTCAAGTTGAGAGGTATCAGTTCGAGCACCCACTATGTATTTCTCAGGCAGAGTTGGGCATTATCTAAATAAAAAATTATTTAAGGAACGATTCGAATAACGGATGAAAAACATTTATTCGTTATTCGAAAGTCCGAATAAAAAAGTACCTTTTTTCGACTTTCATTTAAATAATTTTAATAAATTCTAATAAGTTAAATAATTTAAATAAATAAGTACAATTTCAATATTTGCTGTTGATTTACAATTGTCCACTGTTGCTGTTGCGATTCTTCGGCGGCCCCACGCGTGCTGGTCCTTATGCCGGGGGGTGTCGAGCACGTGGAAACCCCGGCAGGTTAGACCGATTTGGTCTGTTCGGTCTTACGCCGACCGAACGTGGGATGTACGACCGTGCCGTACCGTCCCTCCAGGGTACAAAAGGGACATACCTGGAAGGGAGTTTTTAGCAATAAAACACGTGCAAACCAGCTACAACCCGACCAAGGGAAATCGTTTATGACTTCGGCAATTAGGCAATCTCGACCCCGACAGACGGACAGCACGTGCGACCGAACAAACAGACGAAGGGACTGACTTTCCAACATAAATCACGCCATTGACGAGCCAAGACAATACCGAAGAATTTCCGGACATTTCCCACTCTCCTCAACTCTAAACTCCTCCCAATATATCCACGTCCAATTGCAAAACGCTACATTTTCCCACCTAAAACCATAAACATCCAATCACGAAAAGACCAAACTGACGACAGACAAGACACGACGAGACGGATCAGAACACAACTATCACTCGAAAGAAATACATACATCGCTACCGTTGAACTTTGTCACTCGTTACCTCTAAGTTTTGTTACTTCTTGTAAAGGTTAAGTTTTTAAATATATTGAAGTGTTTTCCCAAGGTGTCGCCCCTTCATTTCAACTAGTCGTTGTTACTTATAACATCGACAAAGCCCCGAACACCGTCGCGAGCAAGCGAAGCGGGATTTACAACCCCGCGAGGTTCGGTATACGATCTTGCGGTTTTCGGACGCTTCATTTTTGGTCCTTCGAGCCGGATCCAGACTGTGGTACCTGGGTCCATCAATCACGAAGGTGGTCATCGGGAAGCACTTCCAACAAAGCGTACAAAACAACGGGAAGAGTCGGTTGTACAGTCAGTGCAACATCTTCTGATCATCAACATCGGAGCAGTGGAGTCGGTAGAGTCTGGAGCTCTACCTCCGCAGCATCCGCAAGGTTCATCGAGATTGGTTGTGCAAGGCCACAACACTCGCATCATCGCCGGCAGTTTGTCAACGTCGGAAGCGTTACAACTGTCATTCGTCGGTCGACGAGCCCTCGTTGCTGAGGAAACGCATCGGGACTGTCAACGACAACATCACGATCCAGAGGTTCGAGAACATCACATCGTCTTCCACATCGACGTCAGCACCCAGCATCACCGTAGGACAGACGTCGCCGGTGCAGCGGAACAACAGGATTGTCCTCGACGATCAAGAAGGCAACAACACACGCAACACCGTAGGACGAAAAAGTCGCCGGTGAAGCAGCAAACGTAAGTCACACTGTTAATTTCACCACTCCTTGATATTCGTTTTTCCTTTCCTTCTCTCCTCCGCGTCATTTCGAACATAATCATGGCAAGCGGGGGCAACGTAAATACTGAAAGCGAATTAGTAAGAAAACGTGGAACTGTAAAGGCGAGAATGACGTCGTTTATCAAACTCTTGAGTGAATTCGGTGAATCAGGTTCAGGTGACATTCACCAATTAAGATTACGTCTGGCAAAAATGAAACGCGATTTCGAATCATTCGAATTAATTCAAGAAGCAATAGAACTTTTAACTTCCGAGGAACAGCACGAATCGCGTCTTAATGAGCGCATGGAATTTGAAGATTTGTATTACGTGAACGTTGCTAAGGCTCAAAAAATTTTAGAGGCAGTCGATAATCCACAACCGCTAAATGTAACTGTCAATCAAGGTCCCATTAAGGATATTCAATTGCCAGTGACAGTAGAATCCGATCTGCAAATCAAATTACCGACTATGCATCTTCCAAAGTTCAGTGGCTCCTACACAGAATGGCCAGGTTTCGCTGATTCTTTTCGTTCAGCAGTTCACGACAATGCTAACTTCCGCGAAACGCAAAAATTAACTTATCTTCGGTCTTGTTTAACCGGGAAGGCCGCCGAAAAAATCGAATCTTTAGAGACCACCACCGCGAATTATGCAGTGGCGTGGAACCTCCTAGAAAATTATTATAACGATCCAATAATTGTTGTCAATAGTCGAATCCAGTCATTTTTCGAATTACCCGCATATGTACGCTCCAATACCGCTTCTTTGGGTGAACTTGTTGACCAAGCCAGCAAGCATTACAGGGCCTTACAAGCCTTAAATAAGCCGTTCTCGAGGCCTTTCCAATTTACGCGATCACTTCAAAACTTGATGAGGCAACTCGCATGAAATGGAAGGAGCGAGTCCAGGGAAAAACAGACATGCCAACCATGGAGGAACTTCTCCAATTCCTACAATCGAGGCGAAAAATGCTAGAAACTAATGAAAAATCGCCTAAGCCGGGATTTTCAGATCAATCGCGACCTATAATTAAAACGTACAACAATAGACCGTATCAAAAGATCAATGTCGCGTATACCGCGACCCAACCGTCATGTGCGCTTTGCAAAGAAAAACATTACACTGCGTCGTGTTCAAAATTATTACACACGGAAGGAAATCAAAGACTGGTATTGATAAAACAGGCAGGTCTATGCATTAACTGCCTAAGACCTAATCACACAGTCAAAGATTGTCGAGCAGGTTCGTGCAAACAATGTAATGGAAAACACCATACATTGTTGCACAAAGTACCAAACAGCGAAAAACAGGTAGATACTCGGGAAAACGTCTCGGCACTGAGCGCAAGTGTCGGGTCCGAAATGCTATTATCCACGGCTGTTGTGCATTTATTAGATGGACAGGGACAATCGTTACCATGCCGGGTATTGTTAGATTCCGGATCGCAATCCCACTTCTTAACAGAACGCATCGCAAATCAGTTAGGGCTACCACGCGATCGCATTAATCTACCAGTAATCGGCATTAACAAATCGACAACGAACATACGGTATTCCGTTAAAACACGTCTTCGATCTCGTATCAACAAATTTGATGTTGCAACGAATTTCTTAATCATTCCACATATCACGAACGCTTTACCAACACATACTATTGCACGATCGGAACTAGTTATACCAAAAAATATTCAGCTGGCTGATCCCAATTTTAATGTATCTTCTGAGATAGACGGCTTAATTGGAGCAGATCTCTTCTTGCAATTGCTTTGTGTCGGGCAAATACAGTTAGCCAACAAAGCAATAACGCTGCAAAAAACCAAACTCGGTTGGGTTATAGCGGGTCGAATTCCTACATCGCGTAAACCACAATCAACACAATGCAATCTCGTAACGGAATCGGTGCAAGATCATCTTGAAAGATTTTGGCAATTAGAAGAATCCGTTAGTGAAAACATACGATCCAAGGAAGAGACAGATAGTGAAACGCATTATCAAAAAAACACAATTCGTGATTTAGCTACCGGTAGATATATCGTGAAATTTCCGTTTAATGACAAGATCCACCAGTTAGGAGAATCATATTTTATTGCATTGAAAAGATTTCGATACTTAGAGCAACGGCTCAATAAAAACCCGGAATTAAGGTCCAAATATATGCAATTTCTCGATGAGTATTTAAAATTAGGGCACATGACAGAAACTCATACACAAACAATTGAAGACGGGTACTATTTACCACACCACCCAATACTGAAACAAAATAGTTTAACCACAAAACTGAGAGTCGTGTTTGACGCACCCGCAAAGACTTCGAAAGGTATTTCTTTAAACGATACGATGTTGATAGGTCCAACTATCCAGGACGATATTTTTTCAATAACTACGCGTTTTAGATCACATTCCTACGTATTAATGGCTGATATTGAAAAAATGTATAGACAGATATTTATACATCCTGACGAACGAAAATATCAGAAAATATTGTGGCGTTCGAATCCGAGAGAACCCATTAAGACATATACTCTAAACACGATCACATACGGTACCTCATCCGCGCCATACTTAGCGATTCGATCATTGTTTCAATTGGCGAATGATGAGGAACATCGTTTCCCTTCGGCCGCTAGGATACTGCGAAAAGATTTTTACGTAGATGACGTAATAACCGGCGCAAACACGTATGAGGAAGCCACAATAATTCGAGACGAGCTCATTGAGCTTTGCAAGCAAGGTGGTTTCGATCTGAGGCAGTGGGCATCAAACGACAGCAACCTTATCGAAGGTTTAGACAGCAACACAGACACGACGCACGTACTATTAGATTTAGAACAAACAATAAAAACACTGGGAATACATTGGGACGCGAAACGCGATGAGATCACATACAGTGTAAACGAATTTTCACTAGAAGATAGGGTCACTAAACCCACCATGCTATCACAAATCGCGTCATTATTTGATCCATTAGGACTGATTGCTCCAGTGATCATACGCGCAAAAATATTAATGCAAGATCTGTGGAAGTTACAGCTAAGCTGGGATGAATCGGTTCCGGCTAATATATTTACAATTTGGCGTACATTTTGCAAAGAGCTAAAGCAGTTGAAAAACGTAAGAATTCCCAGACAAGTAACACTAAAAAATCACGGAACGATGCAACTGCATGGTTTTTGTGACGCGAGTGAACAAGCTTACGGAGCTTGTATCTACATACGAACGATCGATACGGAAAACAACGTAAAAACACAATTATTAACAGCCAAAACTAGGGTAGCACCGGTCAGAACGGTGACACTGCCACGACTAGAATTATGCGCAGCACATGTTCTAGCGAAATTACTTCGTACTACGATTCGCGCAATGAGGAGAACATCTTTCGAACGCGTCTTTCTTTGGTCCGATTCAACAGTTACTTTGCATTGGATAAAAACTTCCCCTCACAAATTAAAAACATTTGTAGCCCATCGAGTAACGGAAATTCAAGAAGTTACTGACAGTTACGAATGGAGACACGTACCGTCAGCAGAAAACCCTGCAGACCTATTATCACGCGGTTTAAGCACAAACGAATTGGTCAACAACGCATTTTGGTTTCACGGTCCAGCTTGGCTAAATTATAAAGAGGACAAATGGCCCGCTTCTCGTCTAGAGCCGATGACAATACCTGAAATTCGGCCTTCTGTAGTATTAATCACGCGCACTATCGACTTAGGCATTATGGAAAGGTTTTCGTCATTTTCAAAACTAAAACGCGTCTTAGCGTATATTTTACGTTTTCGATACAACAGTTCACGCAAAGAAAGCAATAAGGGTACGCTGTCGACACTAGAACTTCACAGAGCAGAACAGTTAATCGTTAAAATAATTCAAGGACAAGAATACTTGTTGGAGTTTCACGCCCTAAAAAAGAATAAACCAGTAGCTGGAAATCTTGCTCCTTTGAATCCATTTATAGATACTGAGGGCATATTGTGAGTCGGTGGGCGATTGTCCAAATCAAAATTGCCCTATAATTCTCGACATCCGATATTACTGCCCAAAAGTCATTTCGTTACAAAACTGATTATCACAGAGTATCATATAAGGAACTTTCATGCCGGAATTCAAAGCACGCTTAATTCCATACGGCAGAGATTCTGGATTCCGAACGGAAAAGGTACAATCCGAAAAATAATTCACGGATGCGTTACTTGTTTCAAAGCGAAACCTCCGGTTGTCGAATACAAGATGAGCGATTTGCCCACTGATAGAGTCACTCCTACAAAACCGTTCAAGATATCCGGTGTTGATTTTTGCGGTCCAATTTTCATAAAAGAAAAGGTACAGCGAAATCGGAATAAAGTTACAGTATATTTAGCTATTTTTGTATGCTTTTGTACCAAGGCGGTACACATTGAAATAGTCGGTGATTTGACAGCAGACGCATTTCTAGCAGCGCTACGGCGATTTTTTGCACGACGAGGTATTAGTTCCGATATCTATTCGGACAACGCAACAAATTTTGTAGGCGCGAGTCGGGAACTCAAAGAAGTATACGCATTTTTCAAATCAGAAACGACAAACGACGCAATCTCGACAACGTTGGCCAACGAAGGCATAAATTGGCATTTTATTCCACCACGTTCTCCGCATTTTGGCGGTTTGTGGGAGGCAGCAGTCCGCCGAACCAAACATCATTTGGTAAGGACGATAGGTGATACGTTGCTTTCGTACGAAGGACTATTAACGTTCATAAACCAAATAGAAGCCATTCTGAATTCCCGACCCATCACTCCACTGTCCACTGATCCCAACGACTTACAACCATTGACTCCTGGTCACTTCATTGTTGGTGAACATTTAACAAGTGTGCCAGAGTACGATTACACTGAAACACCGGTCGGCAGACTATCGTCTTGGCAGCATGTACAAGCCATGCGGCAACATTTTTGGAAGCGGTGGTGCAAAGATTATTTGCAGGAGCAAACCACAAGAACAAAGTGGTTTAAACAAACACCACCGGGCATTGCCGTGGGAATGCTCGTAATAATTAGGGAAGACAATGCACCCCCGTTGCAGTGGCCACTAGGACGCATCACCGCAGTGCATCCCGGTTCGGACGGTGTCATTCGCGTGGTCACCGTAAAAACGATTCACGGAGAGTACAAACGCTGTGTAAAGCGCGTAGCTCCACTTCCGCTATACAATCAATGTAAAACGTGATCTAATAAGACATTCCTTTATACCGACTGATTTATTAATCAAAGCGTAGATTTACCAAAGAGTATAGATAATATTCACCTTTGCGTTTTTGTTTTTTTCTCACAAACAATTGTACTGTTCACATTTTGCATGCTCGTGTTTATATACATAACCTTAGTTTAATCTAGATTATAAAAGTAGTTGTAAGTTGTAGACTTTCGTATATTGTCGTAACAATCATACACATATCGTAGCATATCGTACAACCACATTTATGTTTTATTGAACTACTTAGTTCAAGGCGGGCAGCATGTTCGGTCTTACGCCGACCGAACGTGGGATGTACGACCGTGCCGTACCGTCCCTCCAGGGTACAAAAGGGACATACCTGGAAGGGAGTTTTTAGCAATAAAACACGTGCAAACCAGCTACAACCCGACCAAGGGAAATCGTTTATGACTTCGGCAATTAGGCAATCTCGACCCCGACAGACGGACAGCACGTGCGACCGAACAAACAGACGAAGGGACTGACTTTCCAACATAAATCACGCCATTGACGAGCCAAGACAATACCGAAGAATTTCCGGACATTTCCCACTCTCCTCAACTCTAAACTCCTCCCAATATATCCACGTCCAATTGCAAAACGCTACATTTTCCCACCTAAAACCATAAACATCCAATCACGAAAAGACCAAACTGACGACAGACAAGACACGACGAGACGGATCAGAACACAACTATCACTCGAAAGAAATACATACATCGCTACCGTTGAACTTTGTCACTCGTTACCTCTAAGTTTTGTTACTTCTTGTAAAGGTTAAGTTTTTAAATATATTGAAGTGTTTTCCCAAGGTGTCGCCCCTTCATTTCAACTAGTCGTTGTTACTTATAACATCGACAAAGCCCCGAACACCGTCGCGAGCAAGCGAAGCGGGATTTACAACCCCGCGAGGTTCGGTATACGATCTTGCGGTTTTCGGACGCTTCATGGTCTTTAATGTCTTTCTGGTACCTGGTACGGCTATTAACACTTTAGGACATCGCTGCTGGTACTTTGCGCTTCGGCAATTAGAATTATATGGCACAGAAAAATGTGTAAGGAGGATTTTTATGGCCTACTTATGTGTTTTGACACTTTGACCGAAGGCCTAACGACCGCGCTCAAATATACCATTTACTATTCATTCGTCCTTTTGTAAAGGTTTCTGTCTTACTCCAATATCAAATATCGGCCCAAAAATCATACAGCCGCCGCCCATTTGCTTACATTGTATGTTATTTGTTAGTCGCTGGGTCTTTAATGTTCGGCGCTCTTCGGACCTCGTCGCCGTTTATTCGTGTTGGCAAAAGTTATTGGAAGATTTATTCGAAGAGCCTAAGGCGAATAAAAGATGAAAAAATTATTCTATAATTTAATATAATATAATTTAATTGAATAAAAAAAAATTATCTTTATTTGTCAGATAAATTCTAATCGAATAAAATTATTTATTTGATATTCGCTGTTGCGACGTCTTAGTCCCAACCGAATCTTTTTTATTTTACGTTCCGCCTTATAACACCCGGTCCACAGAATTGTTTTATGCGAGTTTTCTCCGGAACGGGTCCATTTACAACTAGCACTCGACGAACGACCCTACCATTTGTATTGGGACCTACTCGCTTCCACCAAATGTGTCCCTGTTTACAGCCGTTTACAGCGTGCCGTCCTTTAACACCATCCAAGCGAGCGCTTCTGGCCACCATCTGGCCCGCAGAAAATAGTTGCTTACTTCTTCCCTTTTTTTAAATCGTCACGCCCGTCTTATTCCGCATGCCTTGTTAGGCCCCAAACGCTCCTTTTATTTTATGGCCTGCTACCCTTAACGTCAGAACCTCGAGGCCTGTCCGCTCGAGTCCCCTCATCTTTTGTCTCTTATAATCTGAGTGTCCACGCATTTACCTGCTCAGCTAGCCAATCCGACAATTTTTACGAATTCCGCATCTACCAATCCGACAGCCGTTCTGGGCATTCTTTGACACCCCCTCCGAAGGGGCGGAAAAATGACTGGAGAAGGGAGTCACGGCGGATTGTGCCGTGCGACCAGCCAAAGTCAAAATCAAAAGAAACGGCAAGCGCGAAACATATCGTCTCGACTACTTATTAATTTAACGAATTCTCCTATCGACCGTGCCGAGAACGGCAGTTATCGTATCGTCACGAAATCTTGTAAAGGTGTAAAGTGGAATAAATTAAGCTTTTGAATCGCAAGATTACTATATCGTTTCAACCAAGTTCGAAGTTCGTTAGTTCGAACCCGAGCTAGAGCGTCGCGAAATATCGTCGCGAACTGCTCAACATTCGCCGAACACACACAAGGGTACTTTTTTTATTTTTTTATTTCGTTATTCGATATTGTCATTTGGATAAATATTTTGCCCAACTTTGCCCACGGTATTATAGACCAGATATTTTGAACATTTATCGAGTAAACACTGTATATTTACTTATTTTAAACATCATACTACTTTGGCAAGGTTAAAAAATGAAAACTGTGTGTCACGTGTGATTGCCTTCACACTTTTTTTAATATGGAAGTTGACATATTTGTTAATAAAAGTATATCAATCTTAAGTGCAGTGGCCCACAGTTTATTGTAGTTTATTGTGGCAGGCATTACCGGCAGTAATTTACCGCATCGAATTTTAGCAATTTCCGATACATGGTTATATCGCACGAATCATGTGTTGAAGCTAGTTCTGATTTCTGCCATAGGATAGTAAAGGTTCTGTTTCATGCTAAAACTGGTGTGCTCTCTGTTACGTGGTAAAAGTGGGCTCTACCGCCGGTCTAGGAGATGTTCCGTGCTAAGCGTGAGCGTGCCAAAAAGTGGTGGCAAGTGCAGACAAAGGCGTGAGCACTCTCTGTTCCTCTCTGGTCTAGTGCACTAGGGCTAGCCGACCACTGGTTTCAAGCATCCCTTGCGATCCGGCTGGGCACATGGACACGCCGGCCGAGCGTACCTGTGTGCGAGTGCGCCCCGAGACGGCTAGTCAAGCTTGTCCACAGAGTCTCCCTTTTTTTTAAATTGTTTTACGTATAGGGAGTTGAATCTTTATGACATGCCCCGGGGTCATCACAACCCCGGGGTGTGTGGAAACTCCCCCACCGATGTTCTTGGACTAGTCCAGTAACATGTGCATTGGTCTCTGGTGCTCCTGTGCGTTATAGTGCAATACACAGGTAGCACGGGGTTTACTCACACTAAAACTCTCCCTACACGCCATATCCTTGACCCTGGCGGGAAAGATTAGCCGGAACTGTCCGAGGACTATACTTCGGTTAATCTCTATCTTCCCTGTTGTTGTGGTGTGGCTTACCTTCATTTCCTAATTTCTTTGTTGTCTCTTCTTCCTTTCTTCTCCATCCTTTGTTGTCTCATCTATCTTCTTCTTCTTTCTTCTTACTTCTCTCTTCTTGTCTCCTTCTTCAGTTCTCTAGTACGTTGTTTTTTCTTGTCTATTTTTGTTGTATTGTTGTAGTTTTTTCTTTCGCTCTTCTCTCTGCTTTTCATTTTCCGTTTGTTGCTTTTCTTTTATGATGCTGCGACATAGGATTTGAAAATCCTTCCATGCTTCTTCTGACGTATGTATTGCTTCTGAGAATCGTTTAATCGTATATGGTTGTTGGATGTTGTATGTATTACAGAACTCGTTTCTTACATAGTTCCATTGATTACAATGTAATATGGTATGAATTGAGGAGTCTAGGACATTACATCCATACCAGCACTGGTCAGAATTGCATTTGTTAATCCTGTGCAGGTACTTAGCGAAGATGCCGTGTCCGGTGAAGATTTGCATCGTATAGAAGGTTATGTTCTGTCGTCGAAGGGCGTGCCATTTGTTTAACGTCGGAATCCAGAGGTACAGTACCTTGTCCGAGTATTCCTCGTTCCACTTTTCCTGTGGGCGTTCAAGGGTTAACTTCCTTATTTTTTCTCTTTGTATCTTCCTCTCACTTTTGAGTTGTTCATGTCGATCTAGTGTTGTTGTTTGTCTGTCTTTCCTGTTTATGTTGTAGTTCGCTGTCCTCCTAGGTATGCAGCTTCTCTGAGTAGTTGTTTCTGTGGAGGGTGTTATGTGTTGTGCGTTGGACAGATATAAGTGTTCCCAGTTTGCAAGTGAGTGTCTTTCTTTAATAATGTCCACTATGTTAGGTATTCCGGTTATTACGTTTAGGTATATTAGTGCGGTTGTTCTGTATGCGCGTACTACTCTAGTTAATGCTATTTTTTGTGTTTGTTGTAAGAGCCTTCGATTTCTAGTTATTTCGATCGCTCGGTACCATGTAGTGGCCGCGTATAGTATCATTGACTCGTACACGTAGTAGTATAGATATCTAGCTCGTGACCCTGGTCCCTGGATATTTGGTGCTAGTCGCGCTAGGTAGTTAGCTGCTCTGATCGCCTTAGTAGTAGTTTGTATGTGTGTATAATGTTTTAGTTTCCAAGTACACTTGTCTTTTTTACTTGTTATGTCTCCTGGTTGATCCGGCTCATTGCTTATATTGTATTCTATGTATAAATGATCCGATTCCGTGTTATCTTTAAGGACTGTGGCGGCTAAAACTTTGTTGCTGATGTTTGCTCGGGCAACAGCTATGTCAATCTTTGATTTCTTGCCGTTCTTGAGGAATGTATATGAGCCTGTGATACATATGATTCTGTAATTGTGTTCGTGTATTAGGGTCGAGAGGTATCTTCCTCGTCTATCCAGTTTCTTGTCTCCCCCTTCTGGAGAATGTGCGTTGAAGTCCCCCGCCACTAGGAAATTTTTTGCGTTCAGTTCTGTTTTTAGGTGTTCAAACAGTTCTTCTACTATATCTTTGAAAATTGAAAAATCGTAGTTTGGGGAAATATACACTGAGTGTATGTACAGTCCTTTCACATTGACTGCTATCCAATGATCATTATAGTAATTTAGGTCTTGATAGTGCCACATTAGCGCGCTATATCCTATCTGGATGGCTGCCGAGTTTGTCTTATTATATATCCAGGATTTTTTCCCTTTCACTGGTTCTGCGATTGCGATAACATCGTACTCGTTATGTATCTGTTTGATTTCAAGGTATGCTGTTGCTCGGTAAGCATGATTTAGGTTTATTTGTAGCAATTTGATGGTATCATTCTTTTTATTATTTTGCAGATTTTTGCTTTGTTGATTCTTGTTTCCTTTATTTCTTTTAGTTTCGGTTTCATCTTGCTGTTGTTTATTTTTCATTTCAGGTACGGGTCTACAGATGTTTTTGGTTTTGCATTCTTGGTGAGTCTTGCTGTTTTTATTGTGCCCTTTTTTATTCTTTGTGAGAGTATGTGTTTGCCTTCTGGTGATTATTTCGGTTTTGTTTGTAGGTGGGTACTTTATGACTGTCTCTTCACGTATTCTCTGTATGTGTGACAGTTCAGAGCTCCTGCGACGTGTGCGCGTTTGTCTATAGGTAGACCGTTCTCTCTGCATAGTCTGCAGTTTGGGCGGTTTACACAATTTTCCATTAAGTGCCCAGTTTCACCGCATTTACGGCATATCGTGAGCAACACAGAGTCTCCCTGGCAGGCATCATGCTTCCGAATAATGTAAATTTCTCCTCTAAAACGGGAAAATTGGGCCAATCTAGATACCATGCGCGCTAGATTGATCTTTCATCTAGCGATTGCGACCACGTAGCGGCCTCAAATGTGCATTATAGAGTAATGGTTTCGCAGATACCGAACTCTTGCGATCCATCGTACTCACACACTCTCGCTCGAGCACACCGACGCAGCATAGCGATGTCACGTTTGCGTACAAAGTCTAACTTACCGGCAACATGCTTCTTCTCGTCCTCTGTTTTACCGTTACAGTGACTACATCACCGACAACTCGGTTCGTTGATGACTGACTTAGCAGAAGCTGACATGAGCGTTCGTAACGGAATCTGCGGGAACTATAATTTACAGAATTCTACACTTTGGGGCTTATTTCTCGCTTCTGCGAAAGTGTGGCTTTATTTCCTTATGATTTAACATAATAAAAGTTTCATTGACATTGTATGAGTCCTCGCTAGCGCGCATGGTGTTTTTTTTCTCTATAAAAACCGTAAATCGCTGTAACTAGCTGTGAAAATGTATCACTGCACGGCGGCAGCCAATCGCAGCGTCGCCATTTTGAGCTCCTAACTCGATGCTCAACTGTTGCTGTCGAATAATTTGAATTTCTCCTCTGAACCGGAAAAATTAGGCCAATCTAGATACCATGCGCGCTAGACTGATCTTTCATCTAGCGATTGTGACAACGTAGAGGTCACAAATATGCAGTATAAAGTGATACTTTCGCAGATGCGGAACCCTTGCATTCTCCGTATACGTATATGGGCGCTACGGTGTGTGAGTGTCCAACACCAGGTACCAGGTCTACCGCCTTAAGGCGGAGTCCTCGCAACGGGATGGACCTCCTCCCACGACTGGGGACGCTCCCATGTCGCCGGAGGGGGGGGGGGGGTGAAACGCGTGAGTACCGGTACTCGCGCTTTCACGGGAGGGGAGATGGGTTCCGAGGGTGTGCGAAATGCACCCTTCCGAGGAGCCCGTCTCAACGCGTGCGGCGGCCTTCCTCCTCGTCCTGACGCTGTTTTGGCAGTGGAGGGGCCCGAGGACGGAGGTCGCCGGGGGTCGCAGGGGGAGTTCGAGCCGAACTCGAACTCCTCCAACGGGCGACTCATGGGAGGGGGACGAGAAGCCTAGTCGTCGGCTGCTCGTCCGGTTGCTAGGGGCGGTTGTTAGGTGAGGTCTCATTAAGGGACAGCGGGGGCCCAGTTGAGTACTAACGTGATCCTGGGTCCCTGCAGTAAATGTCTAGGGACGACTATTGGGGTCTTTAGTCGGTAACGATTATACCGAGACCGACATTGGTCATCCTTGCCTTCGGCGGCAAGGATGGTTATCCATTAATCGGATTTTCCCCAATTAAAAAGAAAGAAAAAAGACTCCTGTAACCGCGCGCACCTGATTAAACCACGCGGGCCGCACTATGTGGCAAACGGAAGAATTCTGTGTCAAAATTAAAGAACTTTCGATAGAAATGAAATAGAGCGATGAAATTTTTTTTAAATGAAAGCTGAAACTTGGCAGAATCTGAAATAATTATAGAGATTGAGGTACGAACGCTTTTTGAACTTGAAAACATTCGTTAAACTTGACACAAGTTCAAGAAAATTGTGGTTTTTCCAAAACCACGTCCGGAAAATTTTTTTTTAACATGCGACACATCATTTCCCGTAGATTTTTTCACGCTGATTTCAAATCTGGTCTCGAAATTTGTCTACGACCTCAGGATTTTTCCAAAAATTGATTTTTGTAAAAAAAAATCAATGAAATCATTATTTTTTCGTTGAAATGATTTAATAACCCACTAATTTGAAGGTTTATTGTATTATTATATAGAAGCGAATAAAAATAAACATAATGAAATATTTAAACGTTTAGAGTTACTTACGAAGCATAAAACACTGTGAGGTGGCAAGTTTGCCGACGTCAATCCGAACCCCAGGCGTAAGACCGGGACCCGTCAAGCAGTGCCGAAACGAAAGGGCCGTTGCGATCGGTCTCCCTGGGAAGCTCGAGTACCAGAGGGAAAAATTAACGCGTTTGAATGTCGCGCCTCTGAGCGCGACGCGGGGTTTCAGATGACAAGAGCCGAACTCCTGATGGGAGCCAGGTACCTATTTCCGGCCGCTAATTAGCGAAATAATCTCGAGAAGAGACACTCGGAGGACCTATCGCGGACTTGCCGCCACCAGGAACATGCCGAGATGGGAACAAGCCCGGGCCAACAAACCTGGAGGAGCAGAGGAGGAATTCGGGGATTCGAGATTAACACCAGCTCAACCTCATCGCCCCTCATCCAGAGCGCCCCAAAGAGAAGACTGCCGGAATGGCCCGTTCCAACCTCACCGCGCACCGCGACATCGAAGAAAGTCGTCTTCGGCGAAACTACAAATTGTCGGAGTTTCGGGGGGACAAGAGCCCGCGAGCCGCCCCTGCCGCGAGAACCACCGCGATAGGCCCGAGTGTCGCGTCGGCGGAAATAATTGAGGGAGTAGGGGGACGCCTCGCTTCCGCGTTCCCGAGCCTAAGGGAATTGGGTCACTGTGCCGTAGGATCGCTGAGAACCTAGTCGTTAAATATTCCGTATCTGAACTAAGTCGTTTGCAACTGCCAAGGCGAAACGTCCAGCTTCGTTTGGTAAGTGCCGGTCAGGCTTTGCGTTAATTCCTTAGTACTTGATTCGTGTTGGCTCGGGAGTGTTATTTGCGAGTTATTGTTCTTTGCGTCGCGTATCACGTGTCCGTCTGCGTTGCCGAAAGAGTGAAATCGACACGCGGAACGTCGAGACGGCCGTGGTTGATCACGTTGCCGGAACCTCGCGCGGGGACGATCCGGAACGTGCCGAATTTACTGTAGAGAATCGTTCTTCCTCGAGGCTGCCCACGGTGGGACGACGCGACGTGCCCGTTTCGTTCATAAAGATCGTTTTGCCGCATCCTTCGACACAGTCGCGGAGAGAATCGCGTATTCCATCTGAGCTCGGTAGATTCGTGCCGTAAAGGCTTGTACAATTCACGCGGAATCCTGTGACTGCCGAGCTCGACGCGTAGGGACAGTGAAACTTCGATCTCGCGCGAACGGCTGCCGACCTGCCGTTAATTCATTGTAAAAGCGCCGGTAAAATTTTATATTTGTTGCCGACTCTCGTCAGCAACTGGACGATAGCGAATAAACGCTCATTTTGCCAAAATACTGTCTCATTCTGTCCTCGTGAGAAAAGTTCCCGTCGCGGGGAATGTCCCGTCCACTCCTCGTGTCCCTGGCCCTTTACCGAGCTATCCTAGGCCTTCGCGCAGAACCTGTTCTTTCGGGAATCGTCCGCTGAGTCGTAAGCCATTTTCCGGCTTTTTCGCGTGGTGCGATAACGTGCCTGGCGCCCGGTTTCTCGTTCGCGACCCGAATAGTAGCGGAGGAACCCGAATCACGCAGGATCTGTTTGTCGCGGGCGGACCACGTGTCGCGCGACCGAACGTGGCCCGGCTAAAACGCCTTTTAAAGACCCGTAGTCGCCCCGCTTCCCCTTCTGGGAAATGGACGACGTGACAACACTTTCAAATCTCGTAAGCGCTTGACGAATTGCTGCCATTGTCGATGGCACTACTTGTAAGCTGCTGTGAGTGACTGTAATGTAATTTAAATTAGATATCAATCTATTTTCCATAATTATATTTTCATTTACATAGGAAGTAAGGTATGTATTTCATCTTTTCAACTTACTTCTCATAAACGAATTTTGTAACTTCTGCTGATATCTTATGTTCTTTTTTAAAGTTTAATCAATCATAGAATGCAATGTAAAAAAAACTATTAATATATAAACAAAAAAAATAGAAGTTAGATATATGATCATAGATCATAGATATATCATCATAGAAAAATGATGATTTCGTTGATTTTTTTTCACAAAAATCAATTTTTGGAAAAATCCTGAGGTCGTAGACAAATTTTGAGACCAGATTTGAAATCAGTGTGAAAAAATCTACGGGAAATGATGTGTCGCATATTAAAAAAAAATTTATTCCGCTCGTGGTATTGGGAAAACGTCAATTTTCTTGAACTTGTGCAAGTTTAACGAATTTTTTCAACGTCAAAAAGCGTTCGTAACACAATCTCTATAATTATTTCATATTCTGCCAAATTTCAGCTTTCATTTAAAAAATTTCATCGCTCTATCTCATTTCTATCGAAAGTTCTTTGATTTTGACACAGAATTCTCCCGTTTGTCACATAGTGCGCCCTTAAAGGATCGTCTATGCCGTCTTTGCGATCGGCCGCCAATCGTGGCGCTCGAGCGAGAAAGCATCCGGTGAATCGATCGATTTATTGGCTGTCCGAGCATTGCTTAAAGGTCCATTTAGTTTAGACCAGAACGCCAGTGACCAGAATTTCTGGTGCCGTGACCTTCCGCTGTTAAAAGTGAGGCTCTTCGAGAGGCTCGAAGAAAGGTCTAGCGCCGAAGATCGTCCCAAACCCCAGGGGTTCCTAGGCTCACCCCATTGGTCCTAGAACTTTTTACTCCCCTCTACACCCCGAAGATGCCTATAGCAGAGACGGCCAGAACGTTGGAAAAATTCTGGTCTCGCCAGAATTTTTCCAACGTTCTGGCCGTTCTGGCTCCAGCATCAGCGGAATATAACATGCTGTATTTATTTAAAAAGCTTTCTAATATCTTAACTCACTGCTGTTCCCCTGTCGCTCGTACCGGGCAGTAAATTGGACTGCTTGTTGGACATAAACAAATTGAAAATTTTGTCTCACTACGTGAAAGGTGGAAGTTTAGGACAAACACTGTCGACCCTTATTTCAGAATGTCTAAAGAATTTCAGCAATTTGATGGACCCGAAATAACAAACAATTCAAACCTAACAGCTGTTTGCAGTTAATGGAGTGTTTCACATCTCATGTATGCCGATATGAAATTTATACATGGTGCGTGCAGTTGAAAAGTATCGTAGCGGGCGATATGACACTATTGGTTTCTCTAAAATGAACATTTCATTATTTACCGGTGTAACTGAAATAATTTTCCATATTACTTATTAGGTTGTGGAAGGAAAGTTCTGTCGCATATCGAATAAGCAAGTAATTTTGCTTGTACATCGAAAACGCATGTTGCTACTTAGTCATTGGAATACAGGAATTGACAGGTTACCAGAATGATGGCAACAAGTTGTTACAAATAATGAAACAAAAACAGCATTACCTACCGATACTTTGCCTAAGGAGTTGTGCAGCCCATAAAAACCTTTTTTTGTGCCACGTACAGCAGGGCACAGCAGGCGTCTAAAACCGAGCTGTTGGGGTCCACACGAACCGAAAGTTCGGTGAGCAGAACGCCGAAGCCGAGCTCCCTATCCTTAAGCATTGATTTTCTGGTCGGGCCGAACCGTTCTGGTCTAAACTAAATGGACCTTAAACAGTAAACGATCTATTTTTTGCGGCTTGTCAGCTAATAAATAGAGCATCCGCATGCTTGCTCGCTTGCTCGCATTCACGTTTTCACTCACGCTCACTTCAGTTCGCAATTGAAATTCTATCAAGTCCGCTCTATTGTAGTTATTTAGAAAACGCGATTAACCGCGCCTTTTGTTATCAGTGAAAGTGCTTTATTAAACGTTTTCTTAATTAAAGTACATACATTTTCTTGTCAATTTTATTTATTGTTCGAAAACGTGAACAAACAAAGATGTTTAAATAACGTGGTCACTACACGCAGTTAGGGTGCCATAATCTATGTATAATACCTTTTATTAATAATTTTATACGTTTGTATTATGACGCACGAAATATTATTAAAACTTAACCTATACAAATATGGATTATAGAAACAGATTATAAAAATTTATTTGTGCAAAAATGGTTCATATTATCAATAACAATAAATAACTACTTAAATAATAAATATATAAAACCAAAGATAATTCGGAATACAAAATGACAGAACCGGAACCGTAACCAAAGAACGATATAAGACAGAATCGATATGATATGTAAAATTAGGAATTCTAGATTTTCCTAAAATTATGCTTCAATACTTTCTTACGTACAATATTGCTGGGAATTTTTTGTTCTTGAGGTTTACTTTTAATATTTGAAACCTTAAAAATCAACACCGAAATCATCGACGAGATACTCTTCGGTGACCACGATTTCTGCCTAAATCACCGACGAGAGTCTGTATTTTTATTTATTAATAAATAAAACTACCGAAAAACTATCGCATGGACAACCGTACCCTAAAGTCATTCCCAGGATTCTTACCGTAACAAACAAAAATTCGCGAGAATTTAAGAAGAATTTCTGGATCTTAGAATATTTTCTCGTAGGATTGTTTAAACATTTGACGACTCGAATAAACCCCTTGTCTTACAATATCGTGTCTGACTCGTGACGATGATACTGACCAGATAATTTCCTTTAAACGTACCGAAATAAAATTCCATTTTGGTTTTATTAATATACAGCTAATGCAGCACATATAGGCATGGAATTTATGTAAATTTTCTTCTTTTTCAGGAAATTACGATCTACAAACAAAATTTTAATCACTGAAACCATAAAATAAATCGTAGACTAAGGGGTTAACCAGGTGGAACTATATCGTAGGGGCAGTGCCGGATTAAGCCCCTTAGCAGGAGTAGCCAATGCTACGGGCCCCGCGTTTGAGGCAGCAAATTCACTTTAAATTTGGTCGATACTGTTCCCAGATATTTTTGCTAAAAACAAGGTCATTCATCGTGTTTTATTATATTATCGTGCAAAACCTAGGGTCCCCTGGTAACATTTGCTACAGGCCCAGCGCAGCCTTAATCTGGCACTGCGTAGGGGCACTTCGATTCAAAATGAACACGAGAGCTCATGAGAGAAAACAATACAATTCCATCGTCAGCTCGAACAATATTGACTCGATAAAATTATTAACTAGGATGTTACGAGCCAAGGCCGCGAGCAGCACGAGTGGCCGGCGAAGGGTTATGACCCTAGGAATAAGGAATGAATTTGATAGAAGAAGGTAAGCGGACGAACCCAATGCGAAATTGGGGAGCCGCTAGGATGATAGACGACGAGGACGAACCCGAGGCGAGATCGGGGAGCCTCTAAGGATAGAGTCAAACGCAGACGAACCTGATGCGAAATCAGGGAGCTGCTAGGAAGTTGTAGCAAGACACGGACGAACCCAATGCGAAATTGGGGAGCCGCTAGGAGGTTGGAAAGAATACAGACGAACCTGATGCGAAATCAGGGAGCTGTAAGGATACGGACGAACCTGATGCGTGATCAGGGAGCCGCTAGGAGGGTGATGTTGCGTGGACGAACCCAATCGGAAATCGGGGAGCCACTGGGTAGAATGAATCTTGTTTGGGAAAGGTAGAAAGGATGCGAACGAACCTGATGCGAAATCAGGGAGTCGCAAGGTGGTTAAGGCCTCGTAACTATTATAATCTAATTGATACAACCTGAGCGGTAAGGTTGTATCTTGTGGGAACGTTCAACTATTAGATTAGGATACTGGACGATAATTAAGGGTATACACAAGATTATCGTGTAACACAAATATATTCTACTATAAAGATCTGTGGTACAAATGTATTTGTCGCGATAGCGCATGTGTAAAAGAACAGAAATGAGAAAGAAAATTACCTATTTTAACGCAATGGCAATGCGGGGGCTTGGAAGTGACCTTAATAATGCCTAACAGATTTTATGCCGAACACGCGGAATCCGTATGGTTAACTTTGACTCGAAAGGGATCTTTAGCCCGATCTAACTGAAAGTCGACTTCTCGAAAGTACAGCAAGATGTGACGCGATTCGTGTCTACTGAAGTACTAGCCCCCGAGAGCAAGAATCAGAGGGTTTATATACCCTTATCATGAATGGGCTGCTTTGTCCATAATCTAATCAGGCACTTAGGGCCAGACTAATAACTCTAGTTTTTGTGACTTTCAATTAAATCAGAGCCAGAGCTCAGTCCCAATGAAAGGGTTCAACCAAGATATCAAAGGTTATCTAGGACGCTTCCCTCCAGAGACGATCTGGAAGAGATTCCAGTGAGGAAATGAACGGAAGATTTTCTGTATCCGTAACATCTCCCCACCAAGAAGAAACATCGCGGTTTGCGTGATGCTTTCTCAACAGGAAGGGAACGTCCTAGATAGTATGGACTTGAGAAAAAAAATTTTGATCGGAATAGACATGACAAACAAAAGCAAACAAGAGGGGGAAGAGCGCGCAAAATAAGAGAAATGTCTATATATACATGTACTTCGCGGAAGAAAAAGAAAAGAGAAAAACAGAAATTGACGGGTGTAGTGTAGTATAGGTGTAGTGTGTGTACTTATTCTATGGTGACGTTTATGTTGGGACGACGAATCCCTGTTGGAGCCATCCCTCAATCACATCGTGCGGTGGTTGCCCCGGCAGCCTGTCCAGGAGAAGGCGCCCCTCGATGCGTCCGTCCTTTGCCCTTGAAATACTAGTGACACAGCCTCTCCTGCTGCCCATCACGTGCTTTGCAAAGTTTATGATATTTGCAATGGGGCGCGTGTTTCGAGGACGAACCCCTCCAGGTCCAACCGGATCGCACGCCAAGGTAGAGCGCGGAAGCGTGGCGGGAGGATCCGCACCCGACCGACTTCTATCTCCTCCGTCAGGCCGTAATCTTATCGGCGAATGCTGTACCCTATCCAGGGTGGGCTCTCCCATTTCGTCTGAACTGCTTGTATCCTGATACTGCGGTCGTTTTTCTTGGTCCCGACGTAGCTATTTGATACGTTGACCTATTGAACTTGTGTTGACAACTGCTTTTGGTATGAGAATCTTAAATTCAGTGTCTTTAAAATTGTATATCTCTTTTCCCCGTCCTTTACAATTGATGGATCCGAACGATAGGCGGGGAGTGCGAGGGGCTCCTATGACGTAAGGTCCAAGCGGACGCTCGTCCTTCTTTTTCCTCCTCGAAGCCAGATGGTCTGGAGCGTCGATCCCTATGTCTATCGTATCTATTCGGAGATAAAGGGTATGACACCTCACGCTCGCGATAACGAGAATCCTCATATGAATCTCGGCGCGACCATCTCGATGGTGATTCGTTCCGCGGCGACTGTCGTCGGTTTCTAAGTTTTTTGTCTATTTGTAGCACGACGTCGTAAGTATTTTCTAGATTTTTTACATCCTTCAAAGATGCCGACACCTTCAGGGAAATTCGATCGGGTAGTCCGTCGATAAAATTCTCGATAACGTCCTTTTCCATTGATTCGATGAAATCTTCGGCACGTTCTTCCTCGTATTTTTCCCTAATGGCTCCGCGCGTACAATGTACCAAATGACTTGTCCTATCGATATATTGTCGTAGACTCTCTCCATCGCGGATGTGTAACCTCGCGATTTCCACTTGATAGTTCGACAGGCTCTTACCGGGAGCGAACCGTTTCTTTAAGTGTTTAACTAATGCCTTTACGCTAGTAAACCTGTGCTCTAACGTGCATCTACGTGCTGGCCCGACAAGCTTAGTAAGAACAATTGCTAAATACTCGGCTTCCGTACCTTCCGGAATCAACGTTAACCCGTCCTCTAAGGTTTGCGCAAAACGAATTAAGGATGGGTCTTCCCCGTCAAAGATCGGAATTGTCGAGGTAATATTTTGTAGACATGTCTTTTGTGTCAACAGTGACATAGAATTTGCAAGTGAAACCGTTAAATTCATTATGTCAACGGAAGAGGTATTTGCAGTTGAATTCGGCATTTCCCCCCTTTTTTTTTTCCTAAGAAAATGTAACTAGAGAAAACTAGTATATAAGAAACGTAACTAGCGAAAACTAGTATATTGTAACCTTTTAACTAGGAAACTAGTATATTATTGATATAAGAGCGTAACTAGAGAAAACTAGTATATTGCTCATTATATCAAGACGTAACTAGGAAAACTAGTATATTGTCAATTAATTTATGGGACGTAACTAGCGAAAACTAGTATATTGTAACCTTTTAACTAGGAAAACTAGTATATTATTGATATAAAAGCGTGACTAGCGAAAACTAGTATATTGCTAATAATATCGAGACGTAACTAGCGAAAACTAGTATATTGTCTGTACTCAGCTACGAGTAATTTAATATAGTAAACCCAAAATTAAAGTGATCCTAAAATAATTGAACATCCCACCGCTGTCACCAGTTCTGTTACGAGCCAAGGCCGCGAGCAGCACGAGTGGCCGGCGAAGGGTTATGACCCTAGGAATAAGGAATGAATTTGATAGAAGAAGGTAAGCGGACGAACCCAATGCGAAATTGGGGAGCCGCTAGGATGATAGACGACGAGGACGAACCCGAGGCGAGATCGGGGAGCCTCTAAGGATAGAGTCAAACGCAGACGAACCTGATGCGAAATCAGGGAGCTGCTAGGAAGTTGTAGCAAGACACGGACGAACCCAATGCGAAATTGGGGAGCCGCTAGGAGGTTGGAAAGAATACAGACGAACCTGATGCGAAATCAGGGAGCTGTAAGGATACGGACGAACCTGATGCGTGATCAGGGAGCCGCTAGGAGGGTGATGTTGCGTGGACGAACCCAATCGGAAATCGGGGAGCCACTGGGTAGAATGAATCTTGTTTGGGAAAGGTAGAAAGGATGCGAACGAACCTGATGCGAAATCAGGGAGTCGCAAGGTGGTTAAGGCCTCGTAACTATTATAATCTAATTGATACAACCTGAGCGGTAAGGTTGTATCTTGTGGGAACGTTCAACTATTAGATTAGGATACTGGACGATAATTAAGGGTATACACAAGATTATCGTGTAACACAAATATATTCTACTATAAAGATCTGTGGTACAAATGTATTTGTCGCGATAGCGCATGTGTAAAAGAACAGAAATGAGAAAGAAAATTACCTATTTTAACGCAATGGCAATGCGGGGGCTTGGAAGTGACCTTAATAATGCCTAACAGATTTTATGCCGAACACGCGGAATCCGTATGGTTAACTTTGACTCGAAAGGGATCTTTAGCCCGATCTAACTGAAAGTCGACTTCTCGAAAGTACAGCAAGATGTGACGCGATTCGTATCTACTGAAGTACTAGCCCCCTAGAGCAAGAATCAGAGGGTTTATATACCCTTATCATGAATGGGCTGCTTTGTCCATAATCTAATCAGGCACTTAGGGCCAGACTAATAACTCTAGTTTTTGTGACTTTCAATTAAATCAGAGCCAGAGCTCAGTCCCAATGAAAGGGTTCAACCAAGATATCAAAGGTTATCTAGGACGCTTCCCTCCAGAGACGATCTGGAAGAGATTCCAGTGAGGAAATGAACGGAAGATTTTCTGTATCCGTAACAAGGACATAGAATCATAAGGTCTAAGAGAAAAAGTTCGAAATAGTGTGAAAGAATTGTTCTATTTTCGCAGCATTAGCTCGATGTGATTGCCGATTTTTAATATTTTTTAGAGCAATTGGTGTGTCATCTCTACGAAACAAAATATTATAAATCGACAATCACATCGATTGCCCGGGTCTCACCACGTGGAGGTTGTTGCGAGTGAAAACCACCCACACACTTGGTATATTATACAGGGTGTCCCACCTATCTTGACCACCTTGAATACCTCGCTTAGTGTTAGTAATAGAAAAAAACGTTATATGACAATATTAACCTAACCGAAGGGACAATATAATGATTCGGGAAAAACTTTTCTCAAGGTCATTTTTTCTAGATATCGAGGTCGTCAATTTTTTATAAATGGAACTATATATTCTTTTTATCGCGATGTAATAGTAGGGGTGAGGAAAAATCCAAAAAGCATTACAGGTATTATCAGTGATTAATTTACTTCCGCAGAGTTTCCAGCCTCGCCATGAATAAATATCATATCTGCTTTCTCTTGTAAACTGAAAAATGCAATTTTTTTAATAGAAATAACGAAAGTTCACACAATCAATGAAGCAAATAATTCACGATGAATTTCACCATCGAACTAACAGTAGTAGACGAAATCAAAAGCTTATCAGCGTTTAGAAATTGAAATTATTCATCATTGAGGATAAGAAAAACTTATTTACTAACATTCAATACATTCCATTCATCGGTGCGGCCGGCGCGGCCGGCGTGTTAATCGCAGTCATAAATAAATACATGTATAAAACTATGGCTGTAGGACAGGGAAAGAGATTTTACTGTACATCATATGTTCCAATATTAGCAATGAAACTATTAGAAGAGCCAGAAAATCATTTATTTTCCGTATACAACAATGTATTGTAAACAATGGTGATCATTTCGAACATTTATTGAAATAGAGTAGTTCAACCAAACCAATTAGTGTAGTAAATTAATCACTGATAATACCTATAATGCTTTTTGGATTTTTCATACCCAAGGTCACACTAAGGTCATTGTATAATATGTCATTGAAGAGTTCTTCACCCCTACTATTACATCGCGATAAAAAAATATATAGTTCTATTTTTAAAAAATTGATGATCTTGATATCTAGAAAAAAATGACGTAGAGAAAAGTTTTTCCCGAATCATTATATTGGCCCTTCGGTTAGGTTAATAAGTAGGATATATATGCCGGTTCTAAATACTAATTATCATTGTGGGTAGATTCCTACCTTACCGACGCAGCTGAACCAGCCGGTTCTGTTCCATACTAACTTGCCGTATAGCGCGAGCATATTTTTGCGGGGGGCGGGGTGAGGGGAATTTTCATGATGGTATTGCGTAAGCCACCGTTCGTTGGCGAGGGGGGAGGGGGAGGGGGGATTTTTAGTTTTCCAGGTATTGCATTTAAGATCAGCTTCCTGGTATTGCGTGAGCCTGGTATGTTTATAATAATATAAACATCCTGTCGACGGCGGGAGTCATGATATCGGATCTCTGTTGTCATTCGGCTTATCATTTTTAAATAAACATCCTTTGATCCAATTACATCTCTCTCTCTCTCTCATTATCATTTCTCTCCTCGTCTTTATTGTATATTCGCAATATCAACATCCTTTCGACGATCGACATCGAGTCGCCAAGCCGCGATATCTGACCACAGCATCTGTTTTCGCTCTCCTTATCATTTCTTTCCTCTTCTGTATTGTATGGAGTGGGGGGGGGGAGGGGGTGGAAGGTATCAAAATGAATCAGTAGGGCACGATAGGCTGCGAATGCAGTCATACGCGAACGTTCCGTCGTTTGATGCGTTTAAAGTTATTCCAAGTATATCGTGCGTGAGGTAGCAAGATGATTGAAACGTGTAAAAATATGTTAAAGTGTTTGACACGCATGTCGATGTTAGTGAAAACCATGGACGAGTATCGCGAATGGCATCGCTCGTACATCGAGTCTCTGCAGTGCTGCGTCAATTATCTATCGTGTGCAAAGGAGTAATTATCGATAGGCGAGAAATTTAGTTTAACATCGACTATGTGCCGTATGAAAACTTTAAATGTTTCGCTGAATCATCGTATTTCCTCGTCGCGCGTCGGTAGAGGTTTGTACGATCGCAGGGGTGCGAGAGCGTCGACGCTTCGTTGGGAAAATATCGAGTCGGCGTTTAAAACTCGCATGTCGAGCAGTATCGTTATCAACGTCGAACACATCGACCCGAAACAATTTCTGCAACACGCGAAACGAATAATTACGGGACGCGTTACGGAATTTTTAAAGGCGCATTCATCGTTGAAAGCTAACGTAACGTTGGAGGCGGAATTCATGCAGCGCGCCAACGAAGTTTCCGTGAAAAGTTTCGGCACGCGGAACGTTGCATTGTTTCAGACGAGCAATCTGCGACAGTGGTACCAGAAAGACGTTGTGCCTGCGATTTTGACATCGTTGGAGGAGTTTCAAGAACGAGACAGCGGGTGGGCGCTGTCGAAGATACTACATTTAATCGTGAACTTTAGCAAATACCAGCCGTTGCAAGCCGGCTGCACCGTCGCATGTAGCGTGCCTAGAGTGATACAGCTGAAAAGAGCGGTCGTGAACGTGAAGAACAACGACGACGCATGCTTTTTCTGGGCGATCGTGGCAGGTCTCTATCCGGCCGAGAGAAATCCATCACATTTGTCATCATATCCGGACTACAAAGAGGTGTTTTCGAAAACCGAAGGTTTTCAACTACCTATGTCGTTCAAAGACATCCGGAAATTTGAACGAGAAAACGACGTTTCCGTGAACGTGTTCTTATGGGTGCGCAAGAAATGCGTAACGCTGCATTTGACCGAGAAGAAACGGAGGAGACACGTCAACTTGCTGTTTCTACAGAATGCTGCAAAGACGCACGGTCATTTCATGTGTATACGAAGTCTATCACGATTGGTTTCACCACAGCTTAGCAAGAATAATCATCAGAAGTATATTTGCGATCGGTAAGTTGTATTTTTGTTTTTTGTTTTTTAAAATTGTTTGAAGGAAAAAGACATAATTTTATCATCTTCCCACAGGTGCTTGCAATATTTTGCCACGCCGGAGAGATTAAACGTTCATACGGCCGACTGTGAACGGATGAACGATTGCGCTCTGGAGCTTCCAATATCGGAAGAAGATAAGTGGTTACGGTTTAAGAACTATACGAACAAAGAGCAAGCGCCGTTCGTAATCTATGCCGACTTGGAGTGCCTGCTGCTGCCCGAGGGACGGGAAGGACAAGACCGTGCGGCACGCGTACAATATCAACACCACCACGCGTTTAGCATAGGATACTACATGCATTGCCGGTACGACGAATCTTTGTGCGAGTATCAGGTTTATCGCGATAAAGAGGGATGCACCGCATGGTTCGCGAACAGGTTGTACGAACTGAGTCATAAATTACAGCCGATATTCGACCGAACGGTACCGATGAATCCGTTAACCGAAACGGAAAAGTTAAATTTTCGTACAGCTACGCATTGTCATGTCTGCGAGAAACCGTTCGACACTTCCGACGGGACGAGGGTGCGCGATCATTGCCATTTCACGGGCGCGTATCGCGGTCCAGCTCATAACGGATGCAATTTAAGCTATCAATCTTCGTACGTGATACCCGTGGTTTTCCATAATTTATCGGGCTACGACACCCATTTCATTATCAAAGAATTAGCTAACTCGTTCGAGGGGCGGATAGACGTGTTGCCATTGACGAAAGAGAAGTATATCTCTTTCACGAAGAACGTTCCTATCGAGAGACAGCAGGGTGAAGCGCAAAAGTATGCAAAGTTTTTGAAATTCCGCTTCATCGACTCATTCAAGTTCTTGAACTCGAGTCTGGACAAGCTGTCGTCGTACTTGGACGAAAGCAAATTACGCATCGTGCGAGGAGAATTTGCACATCTTTCCCGCGATGATTTCAAATTATTGACCAGAAAAGGCGTTTTTCCGTACGATTATCTGACATCGTACGACAAATTGAACGATACGTGTTTGCCGCCGCGTGAGGCATTTTACAATCGGTTGTACGGCAGCGAGATATCCGACACCGATTACCTTCACGCGAATACGGTTTGGTCTCGTTTCGCTGTACAAACGCTTGGGCAGTACAGCGATTTATATTTAAAATTGGACGTGCTGTTGTTGGCGGATGTTTTTGAAAATTTTCGCGATGACTGTCTCGAGAATTACAAGTTCGATCCGGCGCATTATTACACGCTCCCCGGTTTCGCGTGGGACGTGATGTTAAAAATGACAAAGATCGAATTGGAGTTGTTGACCGACGTCGACATGCTTTTGTTCGTGGAGCGGGGAATACGCGGCGGATTGAGCCAGTGTTCTCACAGATATGCGCACGCCAACAATAAATATTTATCTACGCACGACTCGACCAAACCGTCCACCTACTTAATGTATTTCGACGTAAATAATTTGTACGGTTGGGCAATGTCGCAACCTCTGCCGCACAGAGACTTTCGATGGGTGAACGCGGATAATTTCAACGTCGAATCCATTCCGGCAGATAGTCCCGTAGGATACATTTTGGAGGTGGATTTAGAGTATCCGCGCGAAATTCACGATGCTCACGCGGATCTTCCGTTTTGTCCAAGTCACGACACGGCTACCGACTCGAGTACACAGAAAAAGTTGATGGCAACGCTTCGCGATAAGGAACGATACGTTGTACATTACCGATACCTCCAGCAATGTTTAAAACATAATCTGAAATTGCGGAAAATACATCGAATTCTGGAGTTTCGGCAGTCTCGATGGTTTTACAACTACATCGATTTGAACACGAAATTACGCGCTAACGCCACCAACGATTTTTCAAAAAATTTGTTTAAATTAATGAACAATGCCGTGTTTGGAAAAACTATGGAGAATGTTCGAAATCATAAGATCGTGAAATTACTTTCTCGATGGAGCGGTAGACACGGCGTCGAACGATTGATAGCCAGTCCAAATTTTCATAGCTGCACGGTGTTCTCCGAGGACTTTGTCGCAATTCAGCTGAAAAAGCTGCACGTATTACTGTATTACGAATACATGCACCCAAAGTTCCAGTAAAATTGTAAGATTTTGTACACTGACACGGATAGCTTGATATACCAGATCGCTTGCGATGACGCGTATGAGGAGCTGTTGAAACGCGATATCCATAGATACGACACAAGCAATTATGCCGCGAACAACGTTTACGGTGTTCCGCTCGCGAACAATAAACAGCTCGGTTTGATGAAAGATGAAAACGGCGGTAAAATTATGACTGAGTTCGTAGGGCTTCGTTCGAAAATGTATGCGATTCGCGTGCACGGTGATCAGGATACTAAAAAGATCAAAGGTATCAGGACAAACGTTACCGCTCGAGATATAAGTTTCGAAGACTATGTCGAATGTCTTCGCAATCATACGGAAAAGAGCGTTACCGGTAATCGCATAGTGTCCGTACGACATCAGGTGTATTCGATGTCTGAAAAGAAATTAGCGTTGAGCCCGCATGACGATAAGCGGTATATTTGCAGTAATTTGATCGATACTCTTCCTTGGGGACATTACAACATCGATTAAGAAATCATTTTTTCATCATCGTAAAAGAAAAGGAAGTGGTAGGGAGATTATGTGTATATAACTGTCGGGGAGGGGATTGTTGATCTTATCTGTAAAAAAAGAAGTGGTAGGGAGACATCATATAAAACGACGTATTCCGAGCGTCAAGCTTCAGATCGAGACAACCATCGCTAAAAACGTAGACGACGCAAGATGCAGTACAACCGCCATCCGTCCGCTGAATGTGAACGTTCGAACGCCGAGGAGCCGCACAAAAAGAGGAGACTAAATAATATGTAAGTAGAAAGATGAAAAAATTGTGAAAAAAAAGAAATTTAGAAAAACGTCTAATTTTTTATTTGTAATCTGTTGCAGGGTTTCTCAACAGCAGCCCATATCGCGATCATCGATGATGCAATCGTCGAGGAGTTTGCGCAGCGCACGGGTCTTGAGTCGACGATATTCCATAGCCGGCAATTATTTTAAATACCTTGAAATTGGTGTGCGCGTCGGCGATGACATTTGCGTGGAACTGGCTATAGGAGATAACCGTGATAACGAGATCACATTTTTCCTGGACGCATGGACAGAGCTGTTGCGCACGAAGGAGTATATTTCCGATTTACTTTCATCGTCTATGCAGAAACAGTGTCGAAAAATGAGCGATGATGTAACGTTAGAAATAGTTAATCGTAATGGTATGAATCTAGTCAAATTGTCGAATCAGTTCGTAGCTCTGTACGTCACAGAAAAAACTATGCATAACTTGTACAATCTTGAATTCTGCGTACACAACATGTATTCATGGTTGATCGACAATGTTCCCGCGGTGACAGCTAAATTCATGAATTTCGTCGGTACGGTGAAGTATAGCAACGCGAAGAATATCGTGAAAACGATCGTCGAGAGCGAATCTTTCGATCAAAGTTCGCTGATCGATTGCGAGCTGGTGGCTTCGTGCGCCGACATCATCGCGGCGTTCGCGTAAAATAGATAGGTTAAAAATATATATATATATATATATATATATATATATAATGCGTGTATGTGTGTGTGTGCGTGTGCGTGTGCGTGTGTAAAAATTATTTGAGAAGGTCTTTTGTAACGATACATTATTTTAACAATAAAATTATTCGAGAATATCTCTTTTGTATTTTTATTTTATTGTAAATGTTCGTACACCTTTTGAGATACAAACTACCTGATTTTTTATAATCAATTAGAAGCATTGGTTTATGAAATGATATGCAAAAAAGATTTTCCAAAAGATTATATTTTACAAAGGTTACACGCAAAAATAAAAAAGGTATTTTTTAAAACTTTTCTATTTGGACCCTTAATGAAAATTTAAAATATATGTTTTGTAGATCTATGTTGGTTATACACATGCTGAAAATTTCTTCTGATGACAACGGCAATGTACACATTTATGATAGTTTTAATGCTAATCATTTGAACCATGATGTAATAGATTATTCGAATATCCGTTATAAATTGTGACGTTGCAATTTGCGCCGTCACTTTATTTCGCGTAAACGGTCCTTTGACCGTGTACGGAGTGGACCGGACCGACCTCTAGCGGTCACGATAATCACCCGCCGACACTAGAGCGCTCCTGAAGGAATGACAAAAATCTAAAGATGGGTAATTAACGCCATCTCTTGCGCGTGCCGAGTACGGTGAAGTTTCAGGGCCGTGCCAAGGGGCACGACTGGACCCGGAAAACCCGAGAAGGCGCCCCTCAGAGGATCAGTTCGGAAGAACAAGTGGCCAACATTAACGTTACGTAGGGTCCAACACCCCACAGAGACGGCGAGCTCGGATAAAAAATTCCAGCAGGTCATCGGTAAATCACGTTCCGGCCGACGTCTCACCCTGCCGTGGCTGGAAATCCGGACGGGGGTGGCGTGGAGGATTTCCGAGAGAAACAGAGGACGCAGGTCTGGGGCCCCAGGACCTGTCCGACGATCCTGCGATCGGCAGAAGTTTAGTATGGTGACAACGCCTGCCGTGGTGGAGATTAGGCGTGTATGGTGAGGGGGGAGGAGGGTAATACGAAACCGAAAGAATTATTGTGCGGAAATGAACGGTTGCGGAGATATTTGCAAAAAACTATAATTATTTAAACATTCTATATCTATATAAGTATTCCACCGATTTTGATGAAATTTAAATATGTTATATATCTACACATTTCGAACAACTTTTTCCTTTGCAAAAACGTCGCCCGAGGCTTTGTTTAGGAGATATTAATAAAAAACACGGATTAATCAGAGTAGATTTCTTGTTTTTCATAAAACTGTAAATATCTCGGAAACTATGCGAGATATGGCGAAACATCAAGAGACCTTTTTTGTAGGAAATTGAATTTCCAATAATTTATGTCGTATGACTTTTTCTATCAGCTGCGCCGTTTTTGGCGATATAACTATAAAGAGCGGAGTAAAAATCTTTTGATTGCACAAATCTCAATTAAGAATTTATTTTTACATAACTATTATACAGTTATCATCACTAAATGTTGGTGTTAGAAATTGGATATACAGTTTTTATATCCTGTAATAATTGTTCGAATGGATCAAGTTGTTTCGCCCGCACAATTCTGTGCCACATATAACTGCACATGTGTTGTCCAAGATTTTCTTTTCTGTATCCTGCATTTGTTACATTATATTTCAAATGTTTCCAGGATCCTTCAATATGGTGAGGGTGAGGAGGGATAGGTTAGGTTAGGTTAGGTTAGGTTAGGTTTTTTTTTAAACGTTAGGTTAGGTTAGGTTAGGTTAAATTTTTTTTTTTTTAAAGGTTAGGTTAGGTTTTTTTTATAAACTTTAGGTTAGGTTAGGTTAGGGTAAATTTAAGAATATATTAACGAAAAACACGGATTAATTAGAGCGCGGTTACAGCGAACGTAGTCTAGTTTCACGTCCCTCTTAGCGTGGCGTCGCTGACTGATCCGTGTTTTTTATTAATATCTTCTAAACAAAGCCTCGGGCGACGTTTTTGCAAAGGAAAAAGTTGTTTAAAATGTGTAGATATATAACATATTTAAATTTCATCAAAATCGGTGGAATACTTATATAGATATAGAATGTTTAAATAATTATAGTTTTTTGCAAATATCTCGGCAACCGTTCATTTCCGCACAATAATTCTTTCGGTTTCGTATTACCCACCTCCCCCCTCACCATTCACGCCTAATCTCCACCACGGCAGGCGTTGTCACCATACTAAACCGCCGCCCTGCGATCTACTAGTCGCGAGCGGGCGAAGCCACTCGGGAAAATTCGGCAACGAGCGCGCAGTGGGGGGAAACGATGATTGACGATCCTGGTCGATGCGGATCGCGGGATCACTGTCGCACTGGTTGTCAAAAAGAAAGTCTCGTCGTCCCAGCCGAATACCGATTCTCGTTCTGAGTAATTCCGCGTCGCGGGTGGTTCCGAGCAAGACCGAGCGAACCAGAGACCACAGATTCCGGCCGTCCCAAAGTCCCGGCTAGCGAAAAATTACACGATCAACGACGGTAAGTCGACCAGTGATTTCCTCGATTCCGTTTTCGCGTTGGCTCGTCCATTTTTGGCCGAGGACGACACGGTGCCGTCTCGTCCTCGATGTTTCGTTTGGTCGAGGGTAATACCTCAGGCCTTGGGCTCGCGTCTCGTGTAGAGACGCTTTGAGCAATTTCGTTTAGATCGTTCCCTCCGCGTGCGAAAGAAGTCTTCCTCAGGAGTCGCGTCGGGAAAAGAATAGCGTCGCGAGATACCATCTAGCTCGCGAAATCCGGCTACGACGTATTAAACGCGCGTAGCGAATCGACTTTCGTTCTGTAACATCTTCGAGAGATAATCGCGACAGTCCGGAATTCCGCGCGCCGATCAACCGCGCTTGCGAATTCTCGTTCGTGCGAGATTTATATTGTACCGTCCATCGTACCGTTGCGAGACAATTCCGTTTGACAAAACGCGCTCCGCGGGCGAACATCTTCCGCAAAAGTGTACTAGGAGCGCGGGCTCCCGGGTCGCGACCACGTGGTCGCTCTCATGTTCCGCCGACGTATTGAAGTTTTTCAATAAAATAACGTAGAGCCCAATCTCGTCTCGTTACTGTACACCTGCGCGATCCGCCCTGCCGTGAGGGTAGTCCCCGTTATTCCCTGTGTCCGAACGCCTGGCCATTCGTGTTGCAATTTCCGTCGCGCGGTTTGCGGGGGCTCGCCCCGGACTCGGCTTCCCCGAGTTCGGGCTGTACTTCGCGTTTTGAGTGGTACTTCCCAGTACCTGGCGCCCGAACCGAATCTTCAGCGTTCAAGCCGAGCCCCTCGAAGAACCGTTTTGCCCCGGGAGGACCGTATTTGCACGGCCGCGTACGGCCCAGCCTCAGAGCTTATAAAATTCCGGGAGTTGCCCTTGTCCGAGCGCGGTAAAGACCGCTCGATCGGGGACAACGTCGCAAAATATAATAAGAAATATATATATATTTCACGTCAGATACAGGTACAGGTACAGGTACAGATACAGGTACAGGTACAGGTACAATGCATGTACAGGTATAACACATGTACAGTACGAAGCACTGTCTGGAAACTGAAATGGAAACGGAGGAAGGGGAGGCTTGGTGGTTGAGGTTAGGATAGCATTAGGATAGGGCTAGGATAGGGTTAGGATAGGCGAGGGAGATGTCGTAAAAATAGATGAAACGACTGGTCACATGCAGTCGCATGTGACTGGTCAGCGTACGTGAAGAGCTAGCTCATCACGTATGATGACCAGTCGTTTCATCTATTTAACGACATCTCCCTCGCCTATTAAGTAGCATTCATCGAGTAAAAAAAAAATAGCTGTTGACGTACGCTGACCAGTAACATGCGACTGCATGTGACCAGCCGTTTCCTCTATTTTTCAGCTTCACTCCTATTGACAATCTCTTTTGTTGCATCAATTGGGGGGCGTTTTGAACAATGTTCAATGTAGTTCAATACACTGTTTGATGTCGAACCCGTTCTAAACCCGTTCTGCATTGAACGAGAAACGCGTCGACCGATCTTGAGAGATCCATGGATAGATGTACAACAGTCATACTGCGTACTGTACAACAGCCATACTGCGTACTGTTCAACCGCCATACTGTGCATGCGCTATACCTGTACCTGTATCTGTACCTGTATCTGTACCTGTACCTGTACCTGTATCTGACGTGAAATATATATATATTTCTTATTATATTTATAACGGATATTCGAATAATCTATTACATCATGGTTCAAATGATTAGCATTAAAACTATCATAAATGTGTACATTGCCGTTGTCATCAGAAGAAATTTTCAGCATGTGTATAACCAACATAGATCTACAAAACATATATTTTAAATTTTCATTAAGGGTCCAAATAGAAAAGTTTTAAAAAATACCTTTTTTATTTTTGCGTGTAACCTTTGTAAAATATAATCTTTTGGAAAATCTTTTTTGCATATCATTTCATAAACCAATGCTTCTAATTGATTATAAAAAATCAGGTAGTTTGTATCTCAAAAGGTGTACGAACATTTACAATAAAATAAAAATACAAAAGAGATATTCTCGAATAATTTTATTGTTAAAATAATGTATCGTTACAAAAGACCTTCTCAAATAATTTTTACACACGCACACGCACACACACACATACACGCATTATATATATATATATATATATATTTTTAACCTATCTATTTTACGCGAACGCCGCGATGATGTCGGCGCACGAAGCCACCAGCTCGCAATCGATCAGCGAACTTTGATCGAAAGATTCGCTCTCGACGATCGTTTTCACGATATTCTTCGCGTTGCTATACTTCACCGTACCGACGAAATTCATGAATTTAGCTGTCACCGCGGGAACATTGTCGATCAACCATGAATACATGTTGTGTACGCAGAATTCAAGATTGTACAAGTTATGCATAGTTTTTTCTGTGACGTACAGAGCTACGAACTGATTCGACAATTTGACTAGATTCATACCATTACGATTAACTATTTCTAACGTTACATCATCGCTCATTTTTCGACACTGTTTCTGCATAGACGATGAAAGTAAATCGGAAATATACTCCTTCGTGCGCAACAGCTCTGTCCATGCGTCCAGGAAAAATGTGATCTCGTTATCACGGTTATCTCCTATAGCCTGTTACGGATGACGAACAAATGTTCAAAATCATCTCTGGCAGGAAACGTCCTAGATTAAATACACGGATTCACCCCTAGTTAAAACTACATATCTGTTTAGTTTAAAATCAAATCATAAGCACGACCAACTGGCCGTTGAGAAAATACGAGTATGACTAAGGGGTACTGACAAGTGCCACCTGTCATTCCAGGGGTATATAAACCCTTGCATTTTCACTCTCGCGGGCTAGTACTTACGTAGTCACGAATCGTGTCGCGTCGTGCTGCATCTCGTAGAGTCAACTGCCAGTGAGATCGGGCTAAAGTTCCCCTTCGTATCAAATTTAACCATATAGATTCCGCGAGTCCGGTATAAAATCTATTAGGTATTTCTTCAGTTGTTCTCGAGACCCCCGCATTGCCAGTGCGTCAACACCGAGCATTCTAGTTACACTTTTATATAATCCCATTATTCAAACGCGACATTTACACAACTGTAATTATTCTTCAAGTAGAATATATTTGTGTTCTTGATAATTTCGCATCAACTCATTTAACCCATAATTATTGTTTTCCAAAATCCTAATCAAATAATTGAACATCCCACACGATACAATCTTACCGCTCGGATTGTATCAATTTATATTATACTTGTTGCGAGGCCGACTAACAATCCTAGTGATTTCCCAGTTACTTATCAGATTCGTCTGTATTATCACTCAACCACCTAGCGGCTCCCTGGTAAACATCAGGTTCGTCCGCATCCTAGCAGCTCCCTGATTGCGTAATTCGTATCAGGTTCGTCTGTACTCTCACCCAATAACCTATCGGCTCCCTGATCAACGCATCAGGTTCGTCCGTTACCTAGCAGCTCCCTGATTGCGTAATTCGTATCAGGTTCGTCTGCATCCATCCTAACAGCTCCCTGACCAACGCGTCAGGTTCGTCTGTGCTCTGTTCTAACATCCTAGTGACTCCCCAATTACTCATTGGGTTCGTTCACGAAGAATCACAATTTCTAGCAGCTCCCTGACCAACGCGTCAGGTTCGTCTGCGTACCTCCAATCCTAGAGGCTCCCTGATTGCGTAATTCGTATCAGGTTCGTCCTCGTCGTCTAAATTCCTAGCGGCTCCCCAATTACTCATTGGGTTCGTCCGCGTACCTACTAACAAACTGATACCTTATTCCCAGGGTAATAACCCTTCGCCGGCCACTCGTGCTGCTCACGGCCCTGGCTCGTAACACTCCTAAGAGATTAGATATCAGTTTCATCGAGATCTTCCCCCTGGGTGGGCTTGGCATACTCTAGGAAATATGGCTGATTGTTTGGATGTGTCCACCATCCCCGGGTTGTCGGTCGGTGTTCAGCGAGTAGCTCCGTCCACCAGACTTTCCCCTCATAAGGTTTTGCTTCCGTTCCTGTGATTGTTGCTGTATAAGCGTACCGTTTTTGGGAAACTGCAGGGAAATGCCAGAATTCAACCTGTCCTGAGTTATTACATGGCTTCTGGATATTGTTCTTCTGTCCATGTCCATCGAACTGCTGGGCTACTGGATCGTTCTCGCGATCTGTGAAGTTTTGTCGCTTTTAAGTACTCTTTATTCATTTCAAACGGCGTCACCATGCCGTCTTCTTAAATGCGAATATAAATTCGACGTTGAATTCATGTGGTTTGTCTGACATTTAACGCAAACAGCAACTATTGCATTGTCAATTGCCACTCGATTTTTCGGGAAAAATTTGAAAATCAGAGAGAAAATCAGTCTGTATCGAACCTTTGGCAGAGAGAAGTCGTATGCATTTTCAAAGCGTGTTGTGTCGACAATTTTCAGAAATAAGTCTTGTGTTTTGTGTTTTTAACTTGCACTTGTAGTGAGTACTCGTCTGTGTTTTCTGTGTTTAAATTCTCACTTTTTACTTTCCGTAATATTTTTTAAATTTCACTGTTTCAGTTCTCTCTTGTGTAACGCAGTGATTTTTATTCAGCAATATGTCTGATATAGTAAATGAATCGTCTTCAACGGAACCATCATCTGCGTCTAATAGTTTTATAGACGCCAGTGACAGTACATATAATTCTAATTATTCGACCAATAACGCTAATTTAGACGGATCATTCTTTCGAATTGTTCCCGAGAAATCGAGTGACAATGCTATAGTTGCTGTTTGCGTTAAATGTCAGCCAAACCACGTTGAGTTGAAAGGGCGAATGAATTTAATTCAACATCGAATTTCTGTTCGCATTTAAGAAGACGATACGATGACGCAGTTTTAAATGAATATAAAGAGTATAAAAAGCGAAAAAACTTCACAGATCGCGAGAACGATCCAGCAGTTCGATGGACAGAAGAACAATATCCAGAAGCCATATAATAACTTGAGACAGGTTCAATTCCTGTATAACTAATTATGTTCGACATTCAAGGGTGCCCTTGCGGACGGTCGATGATCCCTATTTCAGAGAAATTTTTGATCATCTGAGGATTGCAGGTATGTTTTCTATCAACGAAAATTATTTTAAAATACGTAAATAATTATTAATATTGTGGGATCCGTGACTCGCGGGTCCTACGAACTGTAGATCCTAAGAAGTGCGTGTCTATGTTATCGATATGAATGAGTGTGTGTGTGTGTGTGTGTGTGTGGCGAGACCTTTTTCGTGGACTGAGATGCGGCGCAGAGTGTTGTGAGTCTTGAGAGCGTGAGGAGTCGTGCAAGAGGTCGAGTGACGAGTTTAGAGAGAGACAGCTAGTTAAGAGTGAGAAAGCCGTCGTGCGTGTCTATGTTGCGTGACTTTATTTTCTTAATTTTCTATTTTATTAAATATTATTGCTTTCATTTTTGTTTTTGAAAGAAAACTCCCTATACACCCAAGATCCCTACAATATACTTTGTCAAAGGGAGAAGAAATTGAAGGAAGACGAACTTAACCTGACACGTAGAGAGATTGAATTTCTGAAAAGTATGCAACAGCTAAGAATCGACGGCAATGGACCGGCAACTAATATATCTCGTCCGATAATACAAAACGAGATAACACCGCGTGTGACTACATCAATGGTGGCGGAGATGCTGAACTACTTCGATGGCAACGTGGAAACATATGAAATGTGGGAAAGGCAGGTGCGGTTACTGAAGGCAACTTATCGAGTGACAGATGAAATAATGAGGCTAGTTATTTCGTCACGTTTGAGAGGAAAAGCGTTCGAGTGGTTTCACTCAAAACCTGAATGCATTGCGATGACAGTCGACGAACTATTGAAAGGGTTACGAGAAATGTTTTACCGCGAGCCAAACAGAATCCGTTTGCGGCAGGAGTTTGAGCGACGTATTTGGAGACGAGACGAAGCGTTTAGTCAATACATGCATGAGAAAGTGATCATGGCGAATCGCCTTGACATGAGTGACAAAGACATTGTGGACTACGTTATCGAGGGAATCCCAGATTTCACATTAAGAAACATTGCCCGCACCCAAAAGCTGGCGACGAAGACATCATTGTTGGAGGCGTTCGAGGGGGTGTCATCGTGTGGGAAGTTTTTGCCAATGACGTATGCATCATATACGAGGAGTAAGGAAAATTGGTTTCAACCATGGAGGACAGAGGAGAAGACATTTCGACCATGGAGGACGGAGGAGAGGACGTTTCAACCACCGAGGGAAGAAGAAAGGATGCACCACCAACCGAGACCCGATGAACGAACGTATTAGCCGATGCGAGTGGGAGAGAGACCGCTACGACCAACGAGGGAGAACGAGAGATTGGCGTCACCGAGAGTCGAGAGAAGGGAAGTACCCAGAAATGCTAATCGTTGCTTTAATTGCGGTATGGGAGATCATTATAGCATGAACTGTCCTTCGAAAAATCGCGGCGCGAAGTGTTTTAAATGTCAGATGTTTGGCCACGTGGCAACAAATTGTCCGAAGAAAGATGACGTGAATGCCATTTGTAATATTTCACAGTATACGCGCGAAAAATACTACAAAAATGTAAGGATGAATGGAGAGAGATTAGCGGCGTTAATTGATACCGGCAGCGATTTGTCGGTAATGCGTGCAGAACAGTACGTGAGAATAGGGTCGCCAGCATTAGTACGACGAGAAATAAAGTTTTGCGGAATTGGATCCCAAGCTAACAAGACGATAGGCCAGTTTAACACTCGAATAGAGATCGACGGTAGTTATACATCTATCAGTTTCTCTTTTACACTTTCATGTACAAAATGATAATGTATCTCTATGTGTTTTGAATTTTTAGTAAAGTTACCGTTGTTCGCAATATTAATCGCTCCTGAATTATCTTCGTAAATTTTTATTGGTTTATTTATATTAATGTCGTATATCTTTACTAACTCTCTAATATACTTTATCTCACTTACTACCTCGGATAAGGCTACGTATTCTGCATATGTCGGAGCTTTGGTTATACATTTTTGTTTACTTGACTTCCAATCAATAACATTTCCACAGAATTTAATTACATATCCAGACGTGGATTTTCGATCCAAATTATCGCCGGCCCAATCGGCGTCTACATAACAGCTCCCAGATAGCACACCTGCTCTGTTTCTGCAAGGCCACTGTGCACGCCAATGCGCGCAGATTAACTGCAGAATTCCCAAGCCCAGGCCCTGCAGGCCTGGCAGGTATTCTGCACAAGATTGCAAGGGTGCGGATGATGCAAATTGCGTCTCGTAAATGTAAAATTATTTAAATAAAAATAAATTTTTAAAAATACCACGTTTTTAAAACGGTCTAAAAAATATAAAATAATTTGAAAAAAAATAAAATGGACTAAAAAGTATAAAATAATTGAAAATAAAAATAATTTGAAAAAAAATAAAAATAAAGTGGACTAAAAAGTATAAAATAATTTTTAACAAATGGACTAAAAAGTATAAAATAATTTTAGAAAACGGGCTAAAAGGTATAAAATAATTTGAAAAAGAAAATAAAAATTTGAAATTGTGAATTTTGAATAACTGTGAAAATACTTGTAAGATTTAAAACGAGAAACGAGGGGCGCAAGATAATAATAAGGAATGTAGAGAGTAGCAGCCGTTGAGAAATCTCACACAACAGTTCATATCATTTCCGAAGCAATAAAATATTTAGTGATTTAGGTGAACTATTCATGCATCAATTATCTATTGCATGCGCCCCACGTTTTTCGTTTTAAATCTTACAAGTATTTTCACAGTTATTCAAAATTCACAATTTCAAATTTTTATTTTCTTTTTCAAATTATTTTATACCTTTTAGCCCGTTTTCTAAAATTATTTTATACTTTTTAGTCCGTTTGTTAAAAATTATTTTATACTTTTTAGTCCATTTTATTTTTTTTTTTTCAAATTATTTTATACTTTTTAGTCCATTTTATTTTTTTTCAAATTATTTTATACTTTTTAGTCCATTTTAAAAACGTGGTATTTTTAAAAATTTATTTTTATTTAAATAATTATTTTCTGCTTTTTAATTTTATACTGTCAAATTGTCTATTATCTTCATTCTATATTAAAAAACACACAAACAAACAAGAAAGTGAGCTAATAAAAACGTTGTAAAAATATAAGTTGTGCTAAAGACCGGTGATTTGACCGGTCGCAGTAGGAATAGTTCACGTGAAGTATCGGTAGGAATAGTGTTAAATAAAAGATATACCTTGCAACTTGTGAAAAAGTATATAGATTTTATTGATTTCATTATTTATTAATTATTTAATACATTGCGAGCAAACATCCTCAACTGACTGCGTTAAATATTAAATAGGATAATCAGGACACCTATATGAAAAGAAGGAATTTTTGGCTCAAAAAAATATTGTACCCCAAATGTCTATATAATGGTTCGACGGAGAATCTCGGAGTAACGATTCTTTCGCTTGGTAAACAAATACTAGTATAATACTTTATAAACACAACACTACCTATAGAACAAAGCTAAACAGCTTCGCTGTGACGTCATCGGTGAGCAGCGCGACGATTTACTCGGAATAGTAGAATTCACTGAAAAAAATAATATACATATTTATTTTGTACGCAATAACTTCACTTAGTTTCTAATAAATATGTAACTACTACTACAAAAATTTAGTCTAACGTTTTACTAATATTCTCGAAGTTTCAGTTGACTAAAACTGATACAGTTCAATTTTTAAACATATTCAAATGGATGGCTGCGTTGATAATATAATACTTTCAACAAATTTTGTAACATTTTCAAGGAAATATTTAACGCAAAATATTCAATGACATACCTGGTGATTTGGTGGCTTCCCTGTGAAAATCATCATTAACGAACTGCTCCTTTTTTTGTAGACATTATTTTTAACACATTCAAACACAGACTCTTTAAATTTAATCTCGTACTCGATATTATTATTACCTATATCATACATGCTCCCCACCGTCAAATGGCTTCCTCTCCTTCTTCTTGCACGTATATTTCAATTGATTTTAAACATTTTGATGAAATTATAACAGAAAGGTGTAACGGTTCTTTCACTTGGTAAACAAAGCAATGATGTACTACCGATCGTTGCACGGCTACTACTACTAGCTCGCTTTTCATATACTGAGTCGGGCTTCGTCGGGGCAAAGTGGGTCCGTGGAGTGTGGACAAGTCGCGCGGCGTGGCGATCGCTAAACGCGATGACGTAGGTTTCGCGGGGAAGTGAAAGGGAAATATTATTAATTGGCATTTCTCCTAAACGGATAGACTTTTAAAAATTTTTTTTTTTGAATAATGCATTGTCATCCAGTTCTGAGCCATATGCCCGATTTCAAGTCTCTAGCTCATCAGGAAGTGAGTTTAAAATCAATTGCAAAATTTGCCACCGAACAAACAAACAAACAAACAAACTCACAAACACACAAACAAGAAAGCGAGCTAATAAAAACGTGGTAAAATAGGACTTTCAAGAGCTATCGCGGCATAGATCGATCTTTTATCTAGCGTTATTGACTACCGAAAAATCAAATTTTTGTATTATCGACAAATGAGAACGCGAATCCCGCACCCTTGCAATCCTGGAAAAAGGAATCTACCTCCGCAAGAGGGCAGCACTAATGTCGCGATTGCCGTTATACTGAATACAGGACAGGCTGCACCATCGTGGCAGATGTCGATAGAGTTAATTCCTACTAGGTAAATGCGTACCCTTTTTCCCGACAAAAGTAGGTAATATTTCTTTACATTCATATTGAAGATTTTTAAATAGATATTCGCGCATGCAAGGACGGAAATCGAAATACTAAGAAAAAAAAAAAAATTTAAAAAAAGTGTCATAGAAGGGAAAAAAACTACCTTTAAAATATTCATATTTATTAGACTTTGATAAAAAAAACATATTGCGAGTAAAAATGAAACAATTTTGAATATTATCTACTCAACTTAGCACTAAATTAATTTTGTTCCGCCGCAGAGAGTTTGAAAAGGGATGTTTGGGATTGGCTGAACGTATCGGCAGTGTGAACGCGCCGATTTACTGCGCCGCCCCGCTATTGGCGGACCAGCACGTCACCGCGAGATCAAGAGTCGATAAGCAGCTCGCAGTAGCTTAGACCAGCACCGTCGGACATCGATTGGGATCGATTATCGACCCCAAAAAGGGGATTACGATTGGCGGATCGCTCTATCGATCTGCCAATCAATAGTTCGACGGTGACGGTAAACTGCCAGCTGTTCGACTCCGATCTCAACGTCCGATGAATCGTGCTGTCTCTTGCTAGCGATAAACGTCGCGCGTCTCTTGACCGGTTTTCGCGAACAAGAAAATTCGATTCACTATCTGGCTTCCCGCGACTTTCCGGGAATTATATCATCTAATTACACGCTCTATTTTGAACGGGAGTTTATTGTTAACGCTTATACAATCTCTAGTTTAAAGTACAGTTTGTTATTCTCACTCAGTGTACTAGACGAAGCCCCATACGGGAATAAATAAGTGACTTTCGTTGTGAATAAGTGTTTTTCTACCCTGCTCCTCTAACAAGGGATAATATATCAATTACACAGGGAATTTAATAAATATTGGAATTTAAAATTTACAAACATTCTTTATTAATGAATCATAAGTTACAATCGAATTGAAAATTACAAATTTTTCAAAAAACTAAACGTTGTTGCACCTGCTTCCCCGGTTTCCGTGGCTTCCTTCTTCTCCTTGTCCTTCTCCTCCGAGCAAGCTTTGGCAAATACAGCATACCTGAAAAATACGAGAAAAATAATCAATATTCAATACATTCAATCAAGTACAATGGCATAATTAGACATACTTACAACGCCAGAAATTGAAGATGTGCCTCTTCCCTGGTTGCCGCGATTTCCTTTTTCTTCTCGAGCTCCTCCTCCGAGCAAGCCTTGGCAAATACAGCATACCTGAAAAATACGAGAAAAATAATCAATATTCAATACATTCAATCAAGTACAATGGCATAATTAGACATACTTACAACGCCAGAAAGTGAAGATGTGCCTCTTCGCCAGTTGCTGTGTTTTCCTGCTCCTCCTCCTTCGAGAAACCGATTAAATTTCAATAGGTTTCCACATTACCCCGGAGGTACTATTGTTAATGCCTTTTTTTTTAAAAGTGGTATCCCCAATAGGCCTATTCCACTATGTTGTAGTATTGCGGGGGAAAAAAACGTAAATGCGATCGTACGTGAAATTACGTATCTTCAGCGTGAGAAAGGACTGCGACAGCCCATTCGGTGATTTCCAATGGGCTATCGTAGTTCTGACTCTCACTGATCAACGGCATACGGTAGCACTTTGCTCTAACGTCTTCCAAGTTGATCAAGACCAATTCTGTGCTCAGAGTAGCATATTTAAAGAATTCTAGACTTTTGGAAGATAAATGAATATTGTAAAATTCGGTAACGTTTTGAAAATGGTTCACGCCTAATCTAAATGTATTCGCGTAAGGGCAAATTGTTGTGAGAACACAAATCGTACCGTCGCGTAAAATACAGCAGTTGTCTCTGGCGTTTATGGCAAGTTGTAAGTTATTGAATTTAATTTTTTTATAAGAAATCGCGCCACTGCTGTTAACAAACCTCATAGAAGCATGGACAGTGTTGGAAGAATCACCAACTTCCTCACTGCTACCATGTCTTTCTCTTTCGGCTATTCTATTTTTAAATTGCGATAAAGGTAGCCCGGGCTTTCTGAAATTCGATGTGAAGAAGGACATGTTGCTTTCATACGGGAAAGCGGAAAAAGAATCTAACGGACCGAATCGGCTGACGTCTTCCGTCAAGTGCAGAAGGCCATGAACGTTATATGAATTGAATGTTGGGCCATAATCCCGACTAGAATTTTAGTTAGGCAAGCCGTTAGGACCGCATTAGGCTAGCCTAATTTCGCGTTAGGCCCTGATGGGGCAGCCCCATTGGGCAGGCATGCAAAATGTAACGCAGTGCGTCGTGACTGCCTAATTGGGAAAGCCGAATGAGGCCCGCATTAGGAACCCGCGTATAGGGTCACATTAGGCTTTCCTAATGATTATCCAATGCGGCAAACCGCATTAGGCAACATTAAGATAGTCTTATTAGACCCTCATTAGGAGACATAAAGGGAAATTAAGAAATTAAGTTAAATGTAAATATATTTGAAATCATAATAAAGTAAATAATATGATTGAACAAGAAATGATGAATGAAAAACAAAATGCTTAGCCTACTATATATACGCGCTTAATCTACAATATAATGTTTAACATACTACGCACTTAATTTACAATATATGCTTAACTTATTAATTATGATGCCCTTAATCTACAATATACTTAACCTGCTACAATATATATATATATATGCTTATGATACTACTGCTTAATTGTACGACATATACAGTGAGTGTAAAATTCGTACGCATATGGCACCTGTTAGGAATGCCTAATTAGGCATGAACTCGATCATCCCCATTTGGACCACGTATGGCACCTGTTAGGAATGCCTAAATTAGGCATACACCACTCTTTCCGCATTAGGCCCATGTGTGGCAATTGTTAGGAATGCCTAATTAGGCATGAACTCGATCATCCCCATTTGGACCACGTATGGCACCTGTTAGGAATGCCTAAGTTAGGTATACGGCACTCTTTCCGCATTAGGCCCATGTGTGGCAATTGTTAGGAATGCCTAATTAGGCATGAACTCGATCATCCCCATTTGGACCACGTATGGCACCTGTTAGGAATGCCTAAGTTAGGCATACACCTCTCTTTCCGCATTAGGCCCATGTGTGGCAATTGTTAGGAATGCCTAATTAGGCATGAACTCGATCATCCCCATTTGGACCACGTATGGTACCTGTTAGGAATGCCTAAGTTAGGCATACACCTCTCTTTCCGCATTAGGCCCATGTATGGCAATTGTTAGGAATGCCTAATTAGGCATGAACTCGATCATCCCCATTTGGACCACGTATGGCACCTGTTAGGAATGCCTAAGTTAGGCATACGGCACTCTTTCCGCATTAGGCCCATGTATGGCAATTGTTAGGAATGCCTAATTAGGCATGAACTCGATCATCCCCATTTGGACCACGTATGGCACCTGTTAGGAATGCCTAAGTTAGGCATGCACCACTCTTTCCGCATTAGGCCCATGTATGGCAATAGTTAGGAATGCCTAATTAGGCATGAACTCGATCATCCCCATTTGGACCACGTATGGCACCTGTTAGGAATGCCTAAGTTAGGCATACGGCACTCTTTCCGCATTAGGCCCATGTATGGCAATAGTTAGGAATGCCTAATTAGGCATGAACTCGATCATCCCCATTTGGACCACGTATGGCACCTGTTAGGAATGCCTAAGTTAGGCATACACCACTCTTTCCGCATTAGGCCCATGTATGGCAATTGTTAGGAATGCCTAATTAGGCATGAACTCGATCATCCCCATTTGGACCACGTATGGCAGCTGTTAGGAATGCCTAAGTTAGGCATACACCATTCTTTCCGCATTAGGCCCACATTCGTCTTTAGGCATGCCTAACTGAATTTCTAGTCGGGAATGATGTTCGCAAGAGCGAACAAACTGCTTCAATGCTGCTTGAGCAAACCGGAAATGAGATTTTAAAAGCGACGGTGAAGAGAAAATTCGAATTGCACTATGCAGGAGCAAGACATGTGTGTAGACGCGGTTGTCTAGTACTTCGCGCATTACAACGGGGCCCGTGTACAAAAGGAATTGCCGAAATTCCGTAGCTTTAAATTTGGTAAAAAAAGTTATGGGTCGCGGACGGCGAGCAAAATCGGAAGGACAATATGTATGAATTAAAATTAGTTGTTCGGTGACTCTACGAATTTGTGACGAAGCTAATTTTACTGATTTGGAATAATTTCCACACACCCAGGCGAAGCACAATTTTCGCACGACACCTAGTAAAACTAGATGCATATACTCGAACGGTACCTGCGAAACCATTCCAAGGGGTAAAGAAGCTAATGGGCTGTGGCCTTCTTTGTTATGATCGTTATATGTTACTTGGCGATATTCCGAATCGTTTCGGGGTTCATGATCAACCCCATAAAAAACCATGCGTTTCTCTACGCGTATGCCACAGACTTTACATTTCGAGCATGGTTGTTGCGACGTGTGGGCTTTATGATTTAGAATTAATGCTCGCGCCGGTGCATCAGCAATAAAACAACGCAACTCTACGGGGATTTTCCGACCTTCTAAAACAATGCCTCCATTCGACTTTTAAAAATTTTTTTTTTTGAATAATGCATTGTCATCCAGTTCTGAGCCATATGCCCGATTTCAAGTCTCTAGCTCATCAGGAAGTTAGTTTAAAATCAATTGCAAAATTTGCCACCGAACAAACAAACTCACAAACACACAAACAAGAAAGCGAGCTAATAAAAACGTGGTAATAATAATAATAAAAGCTTACCTGAAATCGCAGTGACGAGAGTCACCAACACAATCCTGACAAGTGGCTGAAGGCATCGAATCACTCGCACACGCTTTTTATTAATTGGAATATTACGAACATGTGCACAGGGAACACGTGCTAAACTAACCTAACCTCACTTCACGTAAACGCACGGTGATGAGAAGCGACGCTACTGTGAGGTATTTGGCTGAGAAACGGGAAAATCGTATATAAAGTCTTGAAATCGGAAAAAAACTTACAAAGTGATTAGTAATATTCTTATTATTATAATATTATATATATATATACTAATATAAATATTAATAACAATTCTAATTTAAATGATAACTGAATGAAATCTGAGTGCTCTGTATATCGCACTCAAAGCATTCAATTATCACTACTTTTCAAGAGTTTGGATAATCTGAGGATAAAATGTTTCGAATAAAAGTTGAACAGTACTTAAATATGTACTTAGAACAGTAGTTAGTAATTAAGAACAGTAATTAAAAATTCTATATTTAAAATTTCGAAAAAAAATTTTTTTCGACAAAAAGCAAAAATCATTTTGATTTTTTAAATGTTAAAATACATTTTTTATTTTCGGCCAAATACCTCACTGTGCGACGCTTTGACTCTGACTATGTCACTCTGCTCACCTGTCACATAAGATTATTATAAGACTTAAAAAATAAACGTACTTGGACATTCGAAACTTAGGTCCCACGGATGTCCGACGGGACGTAATAAACAGATGTCCCACGGATGTCCGAAATTGAAGTCCCACGGATATCCTTAGCACCTGAAAAACGAATGTCCCTGGAACATCCGAAATTTAGGTCCAATGGATGTCCAAGGGACGTCCGTAACGGATGTGGGACATATGGACATAAAGTGGACATGAAACGAATGTCCTTCGGACGTACGGTGCTATCTGGAAACCTTATTATCTATCCATTATATTAACTTTCATCAATATTAAACATGTATTATATATCCACTGAAGTGTTTTTCTCAAGTTTTACCCTAACAGTATTTTTGAAGGTTTCTTTTAGAAGCAATATTTAAATATTTAAAACATTAACAGGTAACGACAACCCTAGTAATCCGTTACCTGGTACTGATGATCGCCAGAGTCATAAAGCGAGTAGAGAGAAAAGAAAAGGTGAACATAAAAGTAAAGGTAAACGGACGGGCTAGAGTTTGCACAGTATGTGTTTTCTTGGTGCTCTATCGAATGGCACATCGTCGATAAAATTCGGTTCAAGGGCATTCTTGACTATCTTATCCGGCTATACCCTTTAGATTCTGTTTGTCAACAATTAAAACTTTCGTCTTCTTTGATAATATCTACTATTTGTTAAATCATTCTGTGCTGCGTGGGTCCATTACTAACTTTGCTGTAATTTATATTTAATTATAAATAACTTAAAATCTATTGTTTAATTAACAAAAACCAACTAACTGTGATAAGAATTTAAGAATTATTCATAATTTATACATTTGTAAACATATTAATTGATAAATATTGAAAAGTAGGCGATGTAGACTTTTGTCCAGCTAAAATGCTCATTTGACACACTATGCGACGCACAATGTGCTGGAAACCCGCTTTCGTGGCCAAAAGTCATTTTTCAAGATTATAATTTTCAAACAATTTTCTTTTGGAACATAGTAAGAACCCTTCAAAGAGCTTTCTTCTAAAATGGAACCATTTGCATATGAAACATGTTGACATTTCTGAATATAGTGTATAAAGTTTCAACTGTCCTCGTCTGCCCGCTTTAATTGAACAATGATTTCAATAAATAGTCACCGGTAATTTATATTTTATATATTTTTATAGTTTATGTAGATTTATAAATAATGCATATACGTATAATGTACATTGATACATTAATACATTAATAATTTAACTTATGTATTTGTCTTATTTGTGTTAGTATGGTTACTTATGTTATTTCTGCGGCAGAATAGTACTGTCAACACGATTTTTAAGACATTTTCTACGATCTGCCAAAAAAATGTTTCCAACAAAAGTTGATCAGTATTTACATATCTATAAATTTTAGTAAACAAAAATAAAAAATAAAATTTTTTGTTTATAAAAATGGGAATCACGTCAATTTTTTAAATTTATGACTTTATAATATTATTGCTGATGTCGAAACGAATTCAACGACCTAGCATACTATAACCCTTAACTTTAAAATAACGCTAAAATACTTTTGGCCACGAAAAACGGGTTTCCAGCCGTTCGTGCGATGGTGCGCCAGACAGGGGCACTCAGCAGTTGAGGTGGCGGAACGGCCCACGGGTACGGGGCGGGGGGGACAGGCCCACATGGCAGGGACGGGAACATCGCGGCCGCTGGATATCTAAAAATTCGTATTACATTTCACATCAAATTAAATATTAATAACCTTTATGCTACAAAAAAAATAATGTTTAGTCCTCAATTCTCGTCCACTTAGCTCGGTCGTGTGACAGGTTCAGTCGTGACGGTCTTGACTCGGTTGTGTGGTTGCAGTTGTGAGTACCGAGTGAAGTCTGCGACTACTGGGATTACGCGAGCTATCTGGATTAAGCGAGGTATTAGAATTACGTGGACTGCGTGGAAGGAAAGAAGGTATTTGCGTGAGTATTTATATTATTTGCTAGGTTCACTCTTGCTCTAATGGCTCTCAGAATTTTGAAAAAGTCAATTTCGCGTAAACCATTTCGCAAACTTAGTAGTAGTCAGCAACGCCGTATTTCCAACGAGATTAGGGATGTGCCCTAATGTGTAAATGTGTTACATTACTCGCGTAATCAAACGGCAGCCCCCGCGAATGTTGCTACTGTGCAGGAGATCTCCACCACCTCCTCTTCGTCCGATCAAAATTTTCAAGACATGCCTAGCACGTCTTCTTGTTCGATTCCGTCACGCGATAACACAGCCCAGTACTCTGCTGGCGCTGTCCGAGAAAAATCTTTTCGCGAACATTTAGCCTCATATTTTATAAACAATAATATATCACAATCCCAGGCTAATAACTTACAACGCGTTCTACATATGCATACTTGTTTTACCAATTTACCCAGTGATGTTAGGACACTTGTCGGCACACCTCGCGGAAGGGCCATCACGTCTGTCGTGTCACCAGGCCAGTACATTCATTTTAACGTAGAGTCGAAATTAGTTCAGTATTTAATTAAATCTGTCGAGACCATTCCGGAGCGATTAGTTATAGATTTCCATGTAGATGGCTGCACGTTGGACAAATCCGGCATGATCTAACTGTGGCCAATTCAAATTAGAGTAATTAATATTAAAAAGAGTAGGCCAATTATAATTGGAATTTATAAAGGCGAACACAAGCCCGCGGACCCCATAGAATATTTTCAAAAATTTGTCGCCGACATCGATTCGATCACGTCGAATGGAGGCATTGTTTTAGAAGGTCGGAAAATCCCCGTAGAGTTGCGTTGTTTTATTGCTGATGCACCGGCGCGAGCATTAATTCTAAATCATAAAGCCCACACGTCGCAACAACCATGCTCGAAATGTAAAGTCTGTGGCATACGCGTAGAGAAACGCATGGTTTTTTATGGGGTTGATCATGAACCCCGAAACGATTCGGAATATCGCCAAGTAACATATAACGATCATAACAAAGAAGGCCACAGCCCATTAGCTTCTTTACCCCTTGGAATGGTTTCGCAGGTACCGTTCGAGTATATGCATCTAGTTTTACTAGGTGTCGTGCGAAAATTGTGCTTCGCCTGGGTGTGTGGAAATTATTCCAAATCAGTAAAATTAGCTTCGTCACAAATTCGTAGAGTCACCGAACAACTAATTTTAATTCATACATATTGTCCTTCCGATTTTGCTCGCCGTCCGCGACCCATAACTTTTTTTACCAAATTTAAAGCTACGGAATTTCGGCAATTCCTTTTGTACACGGGCCCCGTTGTAATGCGCGCAGTACTAGACAACCGCGTCTACACACATGTCTTGCTCCTGCATAGTGCAATTCGAATTTTCTCTTCACCGTCGCTTTTAAAATCTCATTTCCGGTTTGCTCAAGCAGCATTGAAGCAGTTTGTTCGCTCTTGCGAACATCATTCCCGACTAGAAATTCAGTTAGGCATGCCTAAAGACGAATGTGGGCCTAATGCGGAAAGAATGGTGTATGCCTAACTTAGGCATTCCTAACAGCTGCCATACGTGGTCCAAATGGGGATGATCGAGTTCATGCCTAATTAGGCATTCCTAACAATTGCCATACATGGGCCTAATGCGGAAAGAGTGGTGTATGCCTAACTTAGGCATTCCTAACAGGTGCCATACGTGGTCCAAATGGGGATGATCGAGTTCATGCCTAATTAGGCATTCCTAACTATTGCCATACATGGGCCTAATGCGGAAAGAGTGCCGTATGCCTAACTTAGGCATTCCTAACAGGTGCCATACGTGGTCCAAATGGGGATGATCGAGTTCATGCCTAATTAGGCATTCCTAACAATTGCCACACATGGGCCTAATGCGGAAAGAGTGGTGTATGCCTAATTTAGGCATTCCTAACAGGTGCCATACGTGGTCCAAATGGGGATGATCGAGTTCATGCCTAATTAGGCATTCCTAACAGGTGCCATATGCGTACGAATTTTACACTCACTGTATATGTCGTACAATTAAGCAGTAGTATCATAAGCATATATATATATATATATATATATATATATATATATATATATATATATATATATTGTAGCAGGTTAAGTATATTGTAGATTAAGGGCATCATAATTAATAAGTTAAGCATATATTGTAAATTAAGTGCGTAGTATGTTAAACATTATATTGTAGATTAAGCGCGTATATATAGTAGGCTAAGCATTTTGTTTTTCATTCATCATTTCTTGTTCAATCATATTATTTACTTTATTATGATTTCAAATATATTTACATTTAACTTAATTTCTTAATTTCCCTTTATGTCTCCTAATGAGGGTCTAATAAGACTATCTTAATGTTGCCTAATGCGGTTTGCCGCATTGGATAATCATTAGGAAAGCCTAATGTGACCCTATACGCGGGTTCCTAATGCGGGCCTCATTCGGCTTTCCCAATTAGGCAGTCACGACGCACTGCGTTACATTTTGCATGCCTGCCCAATGGGGCTGCCCCATCAGGGCCTAACGCGAAATTAGGCTAGCCTAATGCGGTCCTAACGGCTTGCCTAACTAAAATTCTAGTCGGGATTATGGCCCAACATTCAATTCATATAACGTTCATGGCCTTCTGCACTTGACGGAAGACGTCAGCCGATTCGGTCCGTTAGATTCTTTTTCCGCTTTCCCGTATGAAAGCAACATGTCCTTCTTCACATCGAATTTCAGAAAGCCCGGGCTACCTTTATCGCAATTTAAAAATAGAATAGCCGAAAGAGAAAGACATGGTAGCAGTGAGGAAGTTGGTGATTCTTCCAACACTGTCCATGCTTCTATGAGGTTTGTTAACAGCAGTGGCGCGATTTCTTATAAAAAAATTAAATTCAATAACTTACAACTTGCCATAAACGCCAGAGACAACTGCTGTATTTTACGCGACGGTACGATTTGTGTTCTCACAACAATTTGCCCTTACGCGAATACATTTAGATTAGGCGTGAACCATTTTCAAAACGTTACCGAATTTTACAATATTCATTTATCTTCCAAAAGTCTAGAATTCTTTAAATATGCTACTCTGAGCACAGAATTGGTCTTGATCAACTTGGAAGACGTTAGAGCAAAGTGCTACCGTATGCCGTTGATCAGTGAGAGTCAGAACTACGATAGCCCATTGGAAATCACCGAATGGGCTGTCGCAGTCCTTTCTCACGCTGAAGATACGTAATTTCACGTACGATCGCATTTACGTTTTTTTCCCCCGCAATACTACAACATAGTGGAATAGGCCTATTGGGGATACCACTTTTAAAAAAAAAGGCATTAACAATAGTACCTCCGGGGTAATGTGGAAACCTATTGAAATTTAATCGGTTTCTCGAAGGAGGAGGAGCAGGAAAACACAGCAACTGGCGAAGAGGCACATCTTCACTTTCTGGCGTTGTAAGTATGTCTAATTATGCCATTGTACTTGATTGAATGTATTGAATATTGATTATTTTTCTCGTATTTTTCAGGTATGCTGTATTTGCCAAGGCTTGCTCGGAGGAGGAGCTCGAGAAGAAAAAGGAAATCGCGGCAACCAGGGAAGAGGCACATCTTCAATTTCTGGCGTTGTAAGTATGTCTAATTATGCCATTGTACTTGATTGAATGTATTGAATATTGATTATTTTTCTCGTATTTTTCAGGTATGCTGTATTTGCCAAAGCTTGCTCGGAGGAGAAGGACAAGGAGAAGAAGGAAGCCACGGAAACCGGGGAAGCAGGTGCAACAACGTTTAGTTTTTTGAAAAATTTGTAATTTTCAATTCGATTGTAACTTATGATTCATTAATAAAGAATGTTTGTAAATTTTAAATTCCAATATTTATTAAATTCCCTGTGTAATTGATATATTATCCCTTGTTAGAGGAGCAGGGTAGAAAAACACTTATTCACAACGAAAGTCACTTATTTATTCCCGTATGGGGCTTCGTCTAGTACACTGAGTGAGAATAACAAACTGTACTTTAAACTAGAGATTGTATAAGCGTTAACAATAAACTCCCGTTCAAAATAGAGCGTGTAATTAGATGATATAATTCCCGGAAAGTCGCGGGAAGCCAGATAGTGAATCGAATTTTCTTGTTCGCGAAAACCGGTCAAGAGACGCGCGACGTTTATCGCTAGCAAGAGACAGCACGATTCATCGGACGTTGAGATCGGAGTCGAACAGCTGGCAGTTTACCGTCACCGTCGAACTATTGATTGGCAGATCGATAGAGCGATCCGCCAATCGTAATCCCCTTTTTGGGGTCGATAATCGATCCCAATCGATGTCCGACGGTGCTGGTCTAAGCTACTGCGAGCTGCTTATCGACTCTTGATCTCGCGGTGACGTGCTGGTCCGCCAATAGCGGGGCGGCGCAGTAAATCGGCGCGTTCACACTGCCGATACGTTCAGCCAATCCCAAACATCCCTTTTCAAACTCTCTGCGGCGGAACAAAATTAATTTAGTGCTAAGTTGAGTAGATAATATTCAAAATTGTTTCATTTTTACTCGCAATATGTTTTTTTTATCAAAGTCTAATAAATATGAATATTTTAAAGGTAGTTTTTTTCCCTTCTATGACACTTTTTTAAAATTTTTTTTTTTTTCTTAGTATTTCGATTTCCGTCCTTGCATGCGCGAATATCTATTTAAAAATCTTCAATATGAATGTAAAGAAATATTACCTACTTTTGTCGGGAAAAAGGGTACGCATTTACCTAGTAGGAATTAACTCTATCGACATCTGCCACGATGGTGCAGCCTGTCCTGTATTCAGTATAACGGCAATCGCGACATTAGTGCTGCCCTCTTGCGGAGGTAGATTCCTTTTTCCAGGATTGCAAGGGTGCGGGATTCGCGTTCTCATTTGTCGATAATACAAAAATTTGATTTTTCGGTAGTCAATAACGCTAGATAAAAGATCGATCTATGCCGCGATAGCTCTTGAAAGTCCTATTTTACCACGTTTTTATTAGCTCGCTTTCTTGTTTGTGTGTTTGTGAGTTTGTTTGTTTGTTTGTTTGTTCGGTGGCAAATTTTGCAATTGATTTTAAACTCACTTCCTGATGAGCTAGAGACTTGAAATCGGGCATATGGCTCAGAACTGGATGACAATGCATTATTCAAAAAAAAAAATTTTTAAAAGTCTATCCGTTTAGGAGAAATGCCAATTAATAATATTTCCCTTTCACTTCCCCGCGAAACCTACGTCATCGCGTTTAGCGATCGCCACGCCGCGCGACTTGTCCACACTCCACGGACCCACTTTGCCCCGACGAAGCCCGACTCAGTATATGAAAAGCGAGCTAGTAGTAGTAGCCGTGCAACGATCGGTAGTACATCATTGCTTTGTTTACCAAGTGAAAGAACCGTTACACCTTTCTGTTATAATTTCATCAAAATGTTTAAAATCAATTGAAATATACGTGCAAGAAGAAGGAGAGGAAGCCATTTGACGGTGGGGAGCATGTATGATATAGGTAATAATAATATCGAGTACGAGATTAAATTTAAAGAGTCTGTGTTTGAATGTGTTAAAAATAATGTCTACAAAAAAAGGAGCAGTTCGTTAATGATGATTTTCACAGGGAAGCCACCAAATCACCAGGTATGTCATTGAATATTTTGCGTTAAATATTTCCTTGAAAATGTTACAAAATTTGTTGAAAGTATTATATTATCAACGCAGCCATCCATTTGAATATGTTTAAAAATTGAACTGTATCAGTTTTAGTCAACTGAAACTTCGAGAATATTAGTAAAACGTTAGACTAAATTTTTGTAGTAGTAGTTACATATTTATTAGAAACTAAGTGAAGTTATTGCGTACAAAATAAATATGTATATTATTTTTTTCAGTGAATTCTACTATTCCGAGTAAATCGTCGCGCTGCTCACCGATGACGTCACAGCGAAGCTGTTTAGCTTTGTTCTATAGGTAGTGTTGTGTTTATAAAGTATTATACTAGTATTTGTTTACCAAGCGAAAGAATCGTTACTCCGAGATTCTCCGTCGAACCATTATATAGACATTTGGGGTACAATATTTTTTTGAGCCAAAAATTCCTTCTTTTCATATAGGTGTCCTGATTATCCTATTTAATATTTAACGCAGTCAGTTGAGGATGTTTGCTCGCAATGTATTAAATAATTAATAAATAATGAAATCAATAAAATCTATATACTTTTTCACAAGTTGCAAGGTATATCTTTTATTTAACACTATTCCTACCGATACTTCACGTGAACTATTCCTACTGCGACCGGTCAAATCACCGGTCTTTAGCACAACTTATATTTTTACAACGTTTTTATTAGCTCACTTTCTTGTTTGTTTGTGTGTTTTTTAATATAGAATGAAGATAATAGACAATTTGACAGTATAAAATTAAAAAGCAGAAAATAATTATTTAAATAAAAATAAATTTTTAAAAATACCACGTTTTTAAAATGGACTAAAAAGTATAAAATAATTTGAAAAAAAATAAAATGGACTAAAAAGTATAAAATAATTTGAAAAAAAAAAAATAAAATGGACTAAAAAGTATAAAATAATTTTTAACAAACGGACTAAAAAGTATAAAATAATTTTAGAAAACGGGCTAAAAGGTATAAAATAATTTGAAAAAGAAAATAAAAATTTGAAATTGTGAATTTTGAATAACTGAAAATACTTGTAAGATTTAAAACGAAAAACGTGGGGCGCATGCAATAGATAATTGATGCATGAATAGTTCACCTAAATCACTAAATATTTTATTGCTTCGGAAATGATATGAACTGTTGTGTGAGATTTCTCAACGGCTGCTACTCTCTACATTCCTTATTATTATCTTGCGCCCCTCGTTTCTCGTTTTAAATCTTACAAGTATTTTCACAGTTATTCAAAATTCACAATTTCAAATTTTTATTTTCTTTTTCAAATTATTTTATACCTTTTAGCCCGTTTTCTAAAATTATTTTATACTTTTTAGTCCATTTTATTTTTTTTTTTTCAAATTATTTTATACTTTTTAGTCCATTTTATTTTTTTTCAAATTATTTTATACTTTTTAGTCCATTTTATTTTTTTTCAAATTATTTTATACTTTTTAGACCGTTTTAAAAACGTGGTATTTTTAAAAATTTATTTTTATTTCCCTTATTGTTCACCATTGTAATTATTGCTTTATTATCGTCAGTGTATAGATGTAGGAAAAATGAAAGTAATTACCACGAAATATTCTAAAAAATATCTCCAGGGATGGGGACACCGGGCGGGTCCCTCCGCCCGGGGTCTGGTATTAGGTTGGCCACGGGGGGGAGCTTCACTCCCCTCCAGGGCGGTTTGTTAGCTAAGGGGGTGGCCAGTTGAGTTCTCGGAGATCCTGCCCCCCCCTTACAATAGCTTAGGTGGGAGTGCGGTTTTAGTGGGTAGAGGCTGGCCGGAGAGTCCCCTGGACAGTCCCACATAACCCTGGCCCCCCCTCAGGGGGCCAGGGTATGCGTAACGCCTTTCCGCACTATAAAAAAAAAAGAAAAAAAGAAAATAAAAATTTGAAACTGTGAATTTTGAATAACTGTGAAAATACTTGTAAGATTTAAAACGAAAAACGAGGGGCGCAAGATAATAATAAGGAATGTAGAGAGTAGCAGCCGTTGAGAAATCTCACACAACAGTTCATATCATTTCCGAAGCAATAAAATTTTTAGTGATTTAGGTGAACTATTCATGCATCAATTATCTATTGCATGCGCCCCACGTTTTTCGATTTAAATCTTACAAGTATTTTCACAGTTATTCAAAATTCACAATTTCAAATTTTTATTTTCTTTTTCAAATTATTTTATACCTTGCGACGTTGTCCCCGATCGAGCGGTCTTTACCGCGCTCGGACAAGGGCAACTCCCGGAATTTTAGAAGCTCGGAGGCTGGGCCGTACGCGGCCGTGCAAGTACGGTCCTCCCGGGGCAAAACGGTTCTTCGAGGGGCTCGGCTTGAACGCTAAAGATTCGGTTCGGGCGCCAGGTACTAGGAAGTACCACTCAAAACGCGAAGTACAGCCCGAGCTCGGGGAAGCCGAGTCCGGGGCGAGCCCCCCGCAACCGCGAGACGGAAATCGCAACACGAATGGCCAGGCGTTCGGACACAGGGAATAACGGGGACTACCCTCACGGCAGGGCGGATCGCGCAGGTGTACAGTAACGAGACGAGATTGGGCTCTACGTTATTTTATTGAAACTTCAATACGTCGGTGGTACATGAAAGCGACCACGTGGTCGCGACCCGGGAGCCCGTGCTCCTAGTACACTTTTGCGGAAGATGGTCGCCCGCGGAGCGCGTTTTGTCAAACGGAATTGTCTCGCAACGGTACGATGGACGGTACAATATAAATCTCGAACGAACGAGAATTCGCAAGCGCGGTTGATCGGCGCGCGGAATTCCGGACTGTCGCGATTATCTCTCGAAGATGTTACGGAACGAGAATCGATTCGCTACGCGCGTTTAATACGTCGTAACCGGATTTCGCGAGCTAGATGGTATCTCGCGACGCTATTCTTTTCCGACGCGACTCCTGAGGAAGACTTCTTTCGCACGCGGAGGGAACGATCTAAACGAAATTGCTCAAAGCGTCTCTACACGAGACGCGAGCTCACGGCCTGAGGTATTACACCTCGACCAAACGAAACATCGAGGACGAGACGGCACCGCGTCGTCCTCGGACAAAACGAAAAGAACCAACGCGAAAACGGAATCGAGGAAATCACTGGTCGACTTACCCTTGATCGTGACTGGACGTTCCGTCGGATCTCTTAGTGACGGACTCTACGGGAATCGCCTCACTCGACTGGTGGCACGAAATTCTCACCCGCGACTTCGGAACTAAACGGAATTCGCTCTAACGTTAGCTGAACGTAAACTTGGCTTTCCTCTACCGAGACCAGTGCGACAGTGATTCCGCGATCCGCATCGACCAGGATCGTCGATCATCGTTTCCCCCCACTACGCGCCCTTTGCCGAATTTTCCCGAGTGGCTTCGCCCGCTCGCGACTAGCAGATCGCAGGATCGTCGGACAGGTCCTAGGGCCCCAGACCTGCGTCCTTTTGGACATCGATACATGGATCTCCTACGCCACCCCGATCCGGATTTCCAGCCACGGCGGGTTGAGACGTCGGTCGGAACGACAATTCACGGTGTTTTGCTGGAGCTTTCTATCCGAGCTCGACATCTCTGTGGGGTTTCGGATCCAACCAAACGCTACTCATGGCCATTTCTTCCTCCGGCTGATCCTTTGAGGGGCGCCTTCTCGGGTTTTCGGCTTCCGTGCCCCTTGGCACGGCCCTGAAACTTCGCCGTACTCGGCACGCGCAAGAGATGGCGTTAATTACCCATCTTTAGATTTTTGTCATTCCTTCAGGAGCGCTCTAGTGTCGGCGGGTGATTTTCGTGACCGCTAGAGGTCGGCCCGGTCCATTCCGTACACGGTCAAAGGACCGTTTACGCGAAATAAAGTGACGGCGCAAATTGCAACGTCACAACTCCCCCCCCCCTTAAAAATGGACCGGACTGACCGATGGATGTCGACCCCGTGATTCCTGATTCGCCAAAAATAGAGCGTTCCCTCTGGAAGTCGACCTTTACAAAGAGAGCCTTCACCGCTGTACGAACACGCCTTCGCTGCAACCCCTTCCTAAATTTCTACTGCTACCTGAGAATACCTTATAATACCTGAAAATACTCAAAACTACCCGCAATTACCTGTAATAACCTGAAATTCGGACGAGACCAATTCACACTAACTACGGGTGGGAAGGTTACAAAATTAATAACGAATTACGCAATGGTTCTTATCGAAAATACGGAATTTATTCTAATTTTATTTGCTGGGGTCGGAAGTAATGCGACTCCTGTTAACGTGACTTATTTTTAACGGAAATGTTGGAGATTTACGATCCGTAATAGTAAGGAGAAATCAAAATGAAAACGGATCAAAATAATCGAGAGTGAACTGAAAGAGAATGAGTTTTGATCGTTCGCGCCGCTGGTGCTTTTTGCGGGCTTCCTCCTATTTCCGCGCCGGGATTCTTTTCTTACAGTGGGAGTTTCGGGAGTCCCATCTTCTCCCGATGCGCGTCGTTCGCCCTCTTCCATTCCGCGCGACAGTTCGGGCACGTCCTCACTGACTCGTTCGGGCGGCCGCATTTGTAACAGTGCGGCTGCGTTTTCTCCTTACAGTCGCGTCGATTGTGGCCCCTATTCCCGCAATTCCAGCAGGCGTCGGGATCCTTGGCCTTGCTGCCTTTCCCCTGGATGTGGAGTTCGAACTGCTCCCATTTCGGGAGCTGTCTACGTTTTTGCTGGTTTTCCGGGAATTTGGTCGTGGGTGGTTTCGTGGTTTCGCGTGACGTTGTTTTCGGAACTATTGCCTGCTCTTTAGCCGATTTTTCCCTAATCGGGATTGTCTTTGGCGGATGGCTGAAGTAATTTTTCAGCGCCTCAATGTTCATGATGATCCTTTTTGCCCTTTCATCGAATCGCTTCATCTCCTCCTCTACTTCCGGAGTTGGGAGCTCGTAAATTTCTCCGAGGTCCATCGCTTCCTCCCTTGTTCTTGCCGAACTTGTGGTCTCTTGCGGTGTTGGTGTCAGAGGTGGCGGTAATTCTGAGGCCTCTTCCCCCAGGTCTCCTAGGAGATCCTCCACCATTGTTTCTTTAACCACCCTGACTGGTGGTTGGAGGCTCGTCCTTATCATCTCGACGTGTCCGGCGAGTAGTCCCAGGTCTTCGACCAGGATTTTGTACTTGGCCTCCACGTCGGGATCTCTCGAGAATTCCTGCATCTGTAAGATGTAATTTTGCAGTGGTGGGCTGTTCCGCTGGTTCATCGTGAGGTGGAGTGTACGATTTCAGGTCCGACACATGGACTTTTCCAGCTTTCTTGCCCTCTAACGTGGCTAGATTGAATACCACTTCCGAAGCCTTTGACTCGATACGGAAGGGTCCTACAAATTTCGGACTCAGTTTCGACGCGATATTCTGCGCGATCGACGACAACACGTGATTTCGTCGCATTACCAATTCCCCAATTTCGAAACGTTTATCCCGGTGGTGTAAATTATAATATTTCGATTGCGTTTCGTACGCCCTATCAAGGTTTTCGCCTACCCAATGACGTAACGACGCGAGATGCGTAATTCGTTCCTTCCACTCCCCGGAGGGTACGGTCTCTAATTCTACCGGCGGTTCTTCGGCCGCTCGTTTACATATGAACGGTCTCGGATCTCGTCCGAAATTTAGAAATGCCGGAGACGCTTGTAGTACTGTGTGGTGTGCGGTATTATACGCGAAACGGAATTTTGAGATATTCACATCCCAATCGCGATGATCATTCCCAATGTACGATATTATCATTGTTTTCAATACTCTGTTCACCCGCTCTACAGGATTTGCCTGCGGGTGATACGGAGGCGTCGTTGAGACTGCAATTCCGTAATCTTTTGCGAGTTGGTGAATATCTTTGTTCACAAATTCGGTACCGTTGTCTGTTATCAATACTTCGGGTGTTCCCCAACGCGAAAATATTTGATTCTCGAGCGCTTCCGCAATTTATGCCCCGGTGGCTTTCCGGAGGGGACAGCACTCGATCCATTTAGTAAAAAGATCTTGCATAACCAACAGATAGGCGAATCCAGCACGACTACGAGGGAGCGGACCCATTATATCTGTCGCTACCACCATCCATGGTGTTCCGATACGACGCCTTCCCATGAGCCCGGAGGGGAGGGATTGTTCCACCTTCGATTTTTGGCATATGAGACAGCGTCGCACGTATTCTACCGTGGTACGAAACATTCCCGGCCAAAAATATTTGCTCGCTAATCGGTGGTAGGTCTTTTCCACCCCTAAATGTGCCGCTTGTACCTCGTCGTGCGATTCTTTTAGAACTTCCGTTCTTCCTTCTGTCGGAATTACTAATTTCCATTCGTCTAAATCTCTACCGAGAATTTCCGCGATTAATGGATCGGTACGTCGATGGTAAAGTTTCCCCTCGCGAATGGACCAGTCGGGAAATCGCTTTGGATTCGCTTCGACCGCACGAAATTTCTCTTCGAACCAGCCTATTCGCGTTGCTGCTACTATTGGCAACCCTTTCCCTTCCTCTTCGATCCCCTCAAACATTCGCGAAAGCGCATCAGGCACCTGATTTAGCGAGCCTTTTCGATATTTTATTTCAAAATCGTATTCTAGCAGCTGTAATGCCCATCTCGCGAGTCTCCCCGATGGATTCGTGAGCTGCCGTAACCAACGAAGACTACTATGATCCGTAATAATCGTGAATCGATAACCCTCCAAATACGGTCTAAATTTCTGTACGGCCCACACGACAGCTAAGCATTCAAGTTCCGTCGCGGAATATTTTCGTTCTGCGTTGTTAAGTGAACGACTAGCGAACGCGATCACCCTTTCCTCCCCCTCGATCTCTTGTCCTAATACCGCCCCCAGCCCCACCGTACTTGCGTCGGTCTGCAGGACAAACGGGATTTCAAAGTGTGGACACGCGAGGGTCGGCGCGGTCGCAATTAACGCTCTCAATTTTTCGAAGGCGGATTGTTGTCCGTCCTCCCATTTCCAAGTCTGTGCTTTTCGTAACAAGATGTTCAATGGTTCCGCGACCGTTGCAAAGTCCGGAATGAATCTTCGATACCAAGAAGCCATTCCGAGAAACCTTCGCAATTGCTTCAAATTTTTCGGAGCCGGAAAAGACTGAATTGGTGCGATTTTCTCCGCGTCGACTTTTAAACCCTCGCGACTGACCACGAATCCTAGATATTTAACTTCTTCCCTGCAGAACTCGCAATTTTCGGGATTTACAATTAACCCGGCCGATTTTATTTTATTTAACACCCGTTGAAGCCACTGCATGTGTTCTTCAAACGTTGTTGTCGCGATGATTATATCATCAAGATACGCGAAAGCATGGGGTTCCATTTCCGGACCAATTAAACGATCTAATAAACGTTGAAACGTTGCCGGAGCTCCTGTGAGTCCGTATGGCATTCTTCGGAAATGAAACAACCCTTTTCCTGGGACTGTAAACGCGGTAATTTCTTTACTATTTTCCTCGAGTGGAATTTGAAAATAAGCTTGACTGAGATCGAGCGTGGAAATGTATCGCGCGGCACGTAATTTATCGAGAATGCTTGTCATAACTGGTAACGGGTACGCGTCTTTTTTCGAAACTGCATTGACTTTGCGGAAATCTAAACAAAATCGATATTTGCCATTGGCCTTTTTAACCATAACTATCAGGCTTGACCACTCGCTTTCCGATGGTTCAATTATTCCATTTTCTAATAACGAATCTACCTCTTTGTAAATCGCTTGTTGCACGATCGGTGAGACCGGATAGGACCTTTGTTTAATAGGCCTATTGTCTCCGACGTCAATTCTATGAGTGGTCAAGGTTGTCATTCCCGGTATTTTTGCAAAGTCTGCCATTTCCTTCTCCAAAAATACGCGTAGCCGTTCCTTTTCGTTTTCCGATAATGTTCGTAGGCCGCAACAGAGTGGCTCGTTCGATTTGGGACCGAAGGGAAATTCGAGGCTTGGTCTCGACGCAAAATGCCATTTTGCCCTATGATACTCGACAACGATACCAAATTTTGCTATCGCATCAATTCCTAACAATAACGGATTAACCAAATTATCGAGAACGCGTACGAGAGTGTCTCGAGATTCTTTCTTTATCGTTATTCGTAAGCGCGCTTGTTCCGTTGCTCTATCTATCGCTCCTGTCGCTAGTAGAAAATAGCACGGTTTGTCCGCGAGCGATATTTCCGCGTGGTTTTCTACCGACCGAATTACCGCTCGACTTGCGAACGATATTGAAGAACCGGAATCAATTAAAGCTGGCGCTCGATATTTACCAATCTGCGCATCGATAATTAATAACGACGGTCGTGAATCTAAATCTTTTATTCCATTTATTTCCGAAATGCGGGCCGATATTATTGTTCGCGGGACCGTTCTGGCCCTTGCGAGCGGCTCCGTACGAAGTTTTCCGATTTTTTTTCGCAGCGACGACACTCGCGAATGGTCACTCCCTGCTCCCCGCACCCGTAACAGTGCTTAGTAGGCCTTTCCCTGCACTCTTTAGACCAATGTCCTGAGCGTTGACAGTTCCAGCATGTGGTTCTGTTCACCGGTTTGTTGTCCGATGAACCGACAGCACAGCTGGTATCTGTCACTCTCGACTGGCCGCGATTCGGCTGTGGTCGGGAATCTTCGCGTCTCTCCGAGTATTCGTTCGGGCGACGCGACTGCGGTGCGTGGAGACGGGGTGACGTCGTACGGCGTTCGATGGTAGGGGGTTCGCGGGGACGAGAGGGTCCCGCTCGGTACCCTTCGTCGTCGCTCTCCCTCTTCTCCCTCTCGCGGACTGCGTTGACGGACTCGTATTGTCGGAACTGATACGATTTCTCGCGACTCAAATTTTTCGCTTGCTTTTTGTACCGGCTCGGATCATAGGCGAATGATTTGTTCGCTAGACACGGAGACCGATACAAATCCGCGTTACCGGTCGAAACGTTACTTTCCGCGTCCCGTAATCTTTCCTCGAGCTCATCGATGGATTTCACGCTGTCTAATCCTATTCCGCTACGTAATTCTTCTCGCGCGTTCCCATATATTCTTCGAATACATTTCCCCAACGACCACGGATTCTCTAACCGGTCTATCATCGTCCGCATGTACGTTAGATAATCGCGTACAGGTTCATCCGGACCCTGTTTCCGAATTCGCAAATCATGTTCTAAGAGCTCTTGATAGTCCGGATCAAAGAAATTTTTCCGCCATTCCTCAACGAATTTTTCCCACGTCGTGATTTTACCGCGGGACGCGTACCACAAGGCAGCTATGCCGGAAAAACAAATCGGCAAGCAACGCAATAGATCTTCGTCTCTTAAATTTGAACAATCTCGCAAATCGCGGAGTCGAATGAGGAACATTTCTGCATCCTCTTCCGGTTTTCCCGCAAAATGCAAACGCCATTTCCGAACTACGTCAAACGCGGAAGACGGTACGCGGCGTTCCATCGGGATTTCATCGGTTCGCGCTTTTGAGCTGAATACGGTCGTGGGTCGCTTCAATATCGGTGGTCTCATTTTCCCGGGTGTATGGGTTTCAGTAGGATATATATGCCGGTTCTAGCACACCACTTATCATTGTGAGTAGGTTTCTACCTTACCGACGGAGCTGAACCAGTAGGTTCTGTTCCATACTAACTTACCGTATAGCGCGAGCATATTTTTGCGGGGGGGGCGGGGTGAGGGGAATTTTCATGGTGGTATTGCGTAAGCCACCGTTCGTAGGCGAGGGGGGAGGGGGAGGGGGGATTTTTAGTTTTCCAGGTATTGCATTTAAGATCGGCTTCCTGGTATTGCGCGAGCCTGGTATGTTTATAATAATATAAACATCCTGTCGACGGCGGGAGTCGCGATATCGGATCTCGGTTCTCATGCGGCTTATCATTTTTAAATAAACATCCTTTGGCCCAATTACATCTCTCTCTCATTATCATTTCTCTCCTCGTCTTTATTGTATATTCGTAATATCAACATCCTTTCGACGGTCGACATCGAGTCGCCAAGCCGCGGTATCTGACCACAGCATCTGTTTTCGCTCTCCTTATCATTTCTTTCCTCTTCTGTATTGTACGGAGTGGGGAAGGGGGGTGGAAGGTATCAAAAATGAATCAGTAGGACACGATCGGCTGCGAATGCAGTCATACGCGAACGTTCCGTCGTTTGATGCGTTTAAAGTTATTCCAAGTATATCGTGCGTGAGGTATCAAGATGATTGAAACGTGTAAAAATATGTTAAAGTGTTTGACACGCATGTCGATGTTAGTGAAAACCATGGACGAGTATCGCGAATGGCATCGCTCGTACATCGAGTCTCTGCAGTGCTGTGTCAATTATCTATCGTGTGCAAAGGAACAATTATCGTTAGGCGAGAAATTTAGTCTAACATCGACTATGTGCCGTATGAAAACTTTGAACGTTTCGTTGAATCATCGTATTTCCTCGTCGCGCGTCGGTAGAGGTTTGTACGATCGCAGGGGTGCGAGAGCGTCGACGCTTCGTTGGGAAAATATCGAGTCGGCGTTTAAAAGTCGCATATCGAGCGGCATCGTTATCAACGTCGAACACATCGACCCGAAACAATTTCTGCAGCACGCGAAACGAATAATTACAGGACGCGTTACGGAATTTTTAAATACGCATTCATCGTTGAAAGCTAACGTAACGTTGGAGGCGGAATTCATGCAGCGCGCCAACGAGGTTTCCGTGAAAAGTTTCGGCACGCGGAACGTTGCATTGTTTCGGACGAGCAATCTACGGCAGTGGTACCAGAAAGACGTTGTGCCCGCGATTTTGACATCGTTGGAGGAGTTTCAAGAGCGAGACAGCGGGTGGGCGCTGTCTAAGATATTACATCTGATTGTAAACTTTAGCAAATACCAGCCGTTTCAAGCCGGCTGCACCGTCGCATGCAGCGTGCCCAGAGTGATACAGCTGAAAAGAGCGGTCGTGAACGTGAAGAGCAACGACGACGCATGCTTTTTCTGGGCGATCGTGGCAGGTCTCTATCCGGTCGAGAGAAATCCGTCGCGTGTGTCGGCGTATCCGCACTATAAAGACATGCTTCCGAAAACCGAAGGTTTTCAACTACCTATGTCGTTCAAAGACATCCGGAAATTTGAACGAGAAAACGACGTTTCCGTGAACGTGTTCGAATGGGTGCGCAAGAAATGCGTAACACTGCATTTGACCGAGAAGAAACGGGAGGGAAGACACGTCAACTTGCTGTTTCTACAGAATGCTGCAAAGACGCACGGACATTTCATGTGTATACGAAATTTATCACGATTGGTTTCACCGCAGCTTAGCAAGAATAATCATCAGAAGTATATTTGCGATCGGTAAGTTGTATTTTTTTGTTTTTAAATTGTTTGAAGGAAAAAAAAAACATAATTTTATCATCTTCCCACAGGTGCTTGCAATATTTTGCCACGCCGGAGAGATTAAACGTTCATACGGTCGATTGCGAACGGATGAACGATTGCGCTCTGGAGCTTCCAATATCGGAAGAAGATAAGTGGTTACGGTTTAAGAACCACACGAACAAAGAGCAGGCACCGTTCGTAATCTATGCCGACTTGGAGTGCCTGCTGCTGCCCGAGGGACGGGAAGGACAAGACCGCGCGGCACGCGTACAGTATCAACACCACCACGCGTTTAGCATAGGATACTACATGCATTGCCGGTACGACGAATCTTTGTGCGAGTATCAGGTTTATCGCGATAAAGAGGGATGCACCGCATGGTTCGCGAACAAGTTGTACGAACTCAGTCATAAATTACAGCCGATATTCGACCGAACGGTACCGATGAATCCTTTAACCGAAACGGAAAAGTTAAATTTTCGTACGGCTACGCATTGTCATGTCTGCGAGAAACCGTTCGACACTTCCGACGCGACGAGGGTGCGCGATCATTGCCATTTCACGGGCGCGTATCGCGGTCCGGCTCATAACGGATGCAATTTAAGCTATCAATCTTCGTACGTGATACCCGTGGTTTTCCATAATTTATCGGGATACGACACCCATTTCATTATCAAAGAATTAGCTAACTCGTTCGAGGGGCGGATAGACGTGTTGCCATTGACGAAAGAGAAGTATATTTCTTTCACGAAGAACGTTCCTATCGAGAGACAGCAGGATGAAGCGCGAAAGTATGCAAAGTTTTTGAAATTCCGCTTCATCGACTCGTTCAAGTTCTTGAACTCGAGTCTGGACAAGCTGTCGTCGTACTTGGACGAAAGTAAATTACGCATCGTGCGAGGAGAATTTGCACATCTTTCCCGCGATGATTTCAAACTATTGACCAGAAAAGGCATTTTTCCGTACGACTATCTGACATCGTACGACAAATTAAGCGATACGTGTTTGCCGCCGCGTGAAGCATTTTATAATCGGTTGTACGGCAGCGAGATATCCGACGTCGATTACCTTCACGCGAATACGGTTTGGTCGCGTTTCGCTGTACAAACGCTTGGGCAGTACAGCGATTTATATTTAAAATTGGACGTGCTGTTGTTGGCGGATGTTTTTGAAAATTTTCGCGACGACTGTCTCGAGAATTACAAGCTCGATCCGGCGCATTATTACACGCTCCCCGGTTTCGCGTGGGACGTGATGTTAAAAATGACAAAGATCGAATTGGAGTTGTTGACCGACGTCGACATGCTTTTGTTCGTGGAGCGGGGAATACGCGGCGGATTGAGCCAGTGTTCTCACAGATATGCGCACGCCAACAATAAATATTTGTCTACGCACGACTCGACCAAACCGTCCACCTACTTAATGTATTTCGATGTGAATAATTTGTACGGTTGGGCAATGTCGCAACCTCTGCCGCACAGAGACTTTCGATGGGTGAACGCGGATAATTTCGACGTCGAATCCATTCCGGCAGATAGTCCCGTAGGATACATTTTGGAGGTAGATTTAGAGTATCCGCGCGAAATTCACGATGCTCACGCGGATCTTCCGTTTTGTCCAAGTCACGACACGGCTACCGACTCGAGTACACAGAAAAAGTTGATGGCAACGCTTCGCAATAAGGAACGATACGTTGTACATTACCGATACCTCCAGCAATGTTTAAAACATAATCTGAAATTGCTGAAAATACATCGAATTCTGGAGTTTCGGCAGTCACGATGGTTGTACAACTACATCGATTTGAACACGAAATTACGCGCTAACGCCACCAACGATTTTTCAAAAAATTTGTTTAAATTAATGAACAATGCCGTGTTTGGAAAAACTATGGAGAACGTTCGAAATCATACGATCGTGAAATTACTTTCTCGATGGAGCGGTAGACACGGTGTCGAACGATTGATAGCCAGACCAAATTTTCATAGCTGCACGGTGTTCTCCGAGGACTTTGTCGCGATTCAGCTGAAAAAGCTGCTAGTTAAATTTTTCAAACCAATCTACGTAGGCATGTCAATTTTAGATATTTCAAAATTTCATTTGTACAGCTTTCATTACGAGTACATACACCCAAAGTTCCAGCAAAATTGTAAGATTTTGTACACTGACACGGATAGCTTGATATACCAGATCGCTTGCGATGACGCGTACGAGGAACTGTTGAAACGCGATATCCACAGATACGACACAAGCAATTATGCCGCGAACAACGTTTACGGTGTTCCGCTCGCGAACAATAAACAGCTCGGTTTGATGAAGGATGAAAACGGCGGTAAAATTATGACTGAGTTCGTAGGGCTTCGTTCGAAAATGTATGCGATTCGCGTGCACGGTGATCAGGATACTAAAAAGATCAAAGGTATCAGGACAAACGTTACCGCTCGAGATATAAGTTTCGAAGACTATGTCGAATGTCTTCGCAATCATACGGAAAAGAGCGTTACCGGTAATCGCATAGTGTCCGTACGGCATGAGGTGTATTCGATGTCTGAAAAGAAATTAGCGTTGAGCCCGCATGACGATAAGCGGTATATTTGCAGCAATTTGGTCGATACTCTTCCTTGGGGACATTACAATATCGATTAAGAAATCATTTTTTTTCATCGTCGTAAAAAGAAAGTGGTAGGGAGATTATATATGTATATAACTGTCGGGGAGGGGATGCGTCCATTTTACCAATCTTATCGGTAAGGAAGTGGTAGGGGAACATCGTATAAAACGACGTATTCCGAGCATCAAGCTTCAGATCGAGACAGCCATCGCTAATTACGCTTTACAATCAACGATGCAGTACAACCGTCGCCCGCTCGCCGAATGTGAACGTTCGCACGCCGAGGAGTCATACAAAAAGAGGAGGCTAAATAATATGTAAGTAGAGAGAAAAGAAATGTGAAAAAAGAAAAGAAATTTAGAAAAATGTCTAATTTTTTATTTGTAATCTGTTGCAGGGTTTCACAACAGCAGCAGCCCATATCGCAATCATCGTCATCATTGAGGAGTTTGCGCAGCGCACGGATCTTGAGTCGAAGATATTCCATAGCCGGCAATTATTTCAAATATCTTGAAATTGGTGTGCGCGTCGGCGATAACATTTGCGTGGAACTGGCTATAGGAGATAACCGCAGTAAGGAGATCACGTTTTCCCTGGACGCATGGACAGAGCTGTTGCGCACGAAGGAGTATATTTCCGATTTACTTTCATCGAAACAGTGTCGAAAAATGAGCGATGATGTAACATTAGAAATAGTTAATCTCAATGGCATGAATCTAGTCAAATTGTCGAATCAGTTCGAAGCTCTGTACGTCACAGAAAAAACTATGCATAACTTGTATAATCTTGAATTCTGCGTACACAACATGTATTCATGGTTGATCGATAATGTTCCCGCGGTGACTACTAAATTTATGAATTTCGTCGGTACGGTGAAGTATAGCAACGCGAAGAATGTTACGAAAGCGATCGTCGAGAGCGAATCCTTCGATCAAAGTTCATTGATCGATTGCGAACTAGCGGCTTCGTGCGCCGACATCATCGCGGCGTTCACATAAAATAGATTAAATATGTATATAGTGTGTGTGTGTGTGTGTGTGTGTGTGTGTGTGTGTGTGTGTGTGTGTGTGTGTGTAAAAATTATTTGAGAAGGTCTTTGTAAGAATACATTATTTTAAAAATAAAATTATTCGAGAATATCTCTTTTGTATTTTATTTTATTGTAAATTACATTTTTCACAATTCCTATAGAATAAAAGAAGAGAAAAATTAATTAACATAAGTCTTACATATAAAGTGTAGTTGATAAAATATGAGTAGAAATACAATTAAAGTATATTTGTTTTAGGTATCCATGAATTATATGACGAGTCCATCCCCAACCATTTCACATATACGTTATTTCCTTTCGTGCGTAATATTTTTTCAACCAAGTATATGTCAGGATATTTTGTCGCGCGTATCTCGTGTTCATAAAATCCTCCGGCGATAGGTTTGTCACTCGCGTCGGCCAAGAGGTACGTGACAGGATTCGTTCGTTTCACCGCGATAATCTTAAATATTTCGGTTGACCAGTTCGGCGTGTATCCTTTGTCAAATAGGGTTTTGAACTTGCTAACGCGCACGCGATCGTTGAGTTTAAATTTGGCGGGGGCCAGCAGTCTTCACCTTGCGATACACGGTGGACAGAAGGTGGTCAGCATTTTTACGGTTCACGTCAACGGGTCGCATACGAATGGTACGATGTTTTCGATTATTATAGTTCTCGGTCAACGTGGGAAGCTCGTCGATCCAATGATATTTTCCGCTCAACGAGAAAAATTTCCACATGCTGTTCTTCAGCGTGCGATTGAAACGTTCCACGACGGATGCTTTCATAGTGCTAAACGTAGAATAAAGGTTGATGTTGCGACTCTTCAGATAGTCTTGAAACGTTTCATTGTAGAATTCTTTCCCCATGTCGGTTTGCAAGTTGTTCGGAGCTCTACCGTCCTTCTTCAACACCGACGCGAAAGCTTTGTACACGTCGCTCGCATTTTTACTCTTCAAAGGAACCGTCCATGCGTATTTGCTAAATACATCGATTATCGTGAGAATATATCGATGTCCGCGATTGTTTCGCGCGTATTTTTGAACGTCGACTATATCGGCTTGCCAAAGATCATCGAATCCCCGCACGATCACGCGTCTACGCGGGTAAAAACGTCTCGCCTGAGCATGCAGCTCGTCCACAACGTTTGCTTTACTCATCGTCTCTCTCTCTCCCCAATAATTGAAACGATGACTGATTCAGCTCGTTGAAACCGATGTCTCTTGCTGTCGCTCCTCAACTCGCTTTTCTAATGTTAATACAGGTACAGATACAGGTACAGGTACAGGTACAGGTACAGGTACAGGTACAGGTACAGGTACAGTATGTCTGTCTGTCTGTCTGTCTGTCTGTCTGTCTGTCTGTCTGTCTGCCTGTCCCGTCTACGCGGGTAAAAACGTCACGCCTGAGCATACAGCTCGTCCACAACGTTTTGCTTTACTCATCGTCTCTCTCTCTCCCCCCCAATAATTGAAACTATGACTGATTCAGCTCGTTGAAACCGATGTCTCTTGCTGTCACTCCTCAACTCGCTTTTCAATCGAGTCTTTTTTCCCATATATACTTTTCTTAAAATCTCAGTTATATTTCTCTCCACTCTGTTTCCCAGCAGCTCTCTCTCAAGATTGATGATTTTTTATGATGAGTGCTTCTTAATAATGATAATACAGATACAGATACAGGTACAGATACAGGTACAGGTACAGGTACAGTATGATGGTTGTTGTACATCTATCTATGGATCTGTCAAGATCGGTCGGTCGGTCGGTCGGTCGGTCGGTCGGTCGGTCGGTCGGTCGGTCGGTCGGTCGGTCGGTCGGTCGGTCGGTCGGTCGGTCGGTCGGTCGGTCGGTCGGTCGGTCGGTCGGTCGGTCGGTCGGTCGGTCGGTCGGTCGGTCGGTCGGTCGGTCGGTCGGTCGGTCGGTCGGTCGGTCGGTCGGTCGGTCGGTCGGTCGGTCGGTCGGTCGGTCGGTCGGTCGGTCGGTCGGTCGGTCGGTCGGTCGGTCGGTCGGTCGGTCGGTCGGTCGGTCGATACATCTATCCATGGATCTCTCAAGATCGGTCGACGTATTTCTTTTTACATGTTCACGATTAATATCTTAATATTGTCATGAAAGCTTATTCCGAAGTTCTCCAGCCGATCGTCGTCAATAATGTTGTCCATATCGTCTTTTCACCTTCTCCTTCAAGACCTCGAACGTTTGCATTTGCGACTCATCCACAGCACAGGTACAGGCACAGGTAGAGGTACAGGTACAGGTAAAGGTACAGGTACAGGTACAGGTACAGGTACAGGTACAGGTACAGGTACAGTGCACGTACAGGTATAACACATGTACAGTACGAAGCACTGTCTGGAAACTGAAATGGATAGGGTTAGGATAGGCGAGGTAGATGTCGAAAAACTAGAGGAAACGACTGGTCATCATACGTGATGAGCTAGCTCTTCACGTGCGTTGACCAGTCACATGCAATTGCATGTGACCAGTCGTTTCCTCTAGTTTTTCGACATCTACCTCGCCTATCCTAACCCTATCCATTTCAGTTTCCAGACAGTGCTTCGTACTGTACATGTGTTATACCTGTACGTGCACTGTACCTGTACCTGTACCTGTACCTGTACCTGTACCTGTACCTGTACCTTTACCTGTACCTGTACCTCTACCTGTGCCTGTACCTGTGCTGTGGATGAGTCGCAAATGCAAACGTTCGAGGTCTTGAAGGAGAAGGTGAAAAGACGATATGGACAACATTATTGACGACGATCGGCTGGAGAACTTCGGAATAAGCTTTCATGACAATATTAAGATATTAATCGTGAACATGTAAAAAGAAATACGTCGACCGATCTTGAGAGATCCATGGATAGATGTATCGACCGACCGACCGACCGACCGACCGACCGACCGACCGACCGACCGACCGACCGACCGACCGACCGACCGACCGACCGATCTTGACAGATCCATAGATAGATGTACAACAACCATCATACTGTACCTGTACCTGTACCTGTATCTGTACCTGTATCTGTATCTGTATTATCATTATTAAGAAGCACTCATCATAAAAAATCATCAATCTTGAGAGAGAGCTGCTGGGAAACAGAGTGGAGAGAAATATAACTGAGATTTTAAGAAAAGTATATATGGGAAAAAAGACTCGATTGAAAAGCGAGTTGAGGAGTGACAGCAAGAGACATCGGTTTCAACGAGCTGAATCAGTCATAGTTTCAATTATTGGGGGGGAGAGAGAGAGACGATGAGTAAAGCAAAACGTTGTGGACGAGCTGTATGCTCAGGCGTGACGTTTTTACCCGCGTAGACGGGACAGACAGACAGACAGACAGACAGACAGACAGACAGACAGACAGACATACTGTACCTGTACCTGTACCTGTACCTGTACCTGTACCTGTACCTGTATCTGTACCTGTATTATCATTAGAAAAGCGAGTTGAGGAGCGACAGCAAGAGACATCGGTTTCAACGAGCTGAATCAGTCATCGTTTCAATTATTGGGGAGAGAGAGAGACGATGAGTAAAGCAAACGTTGTGGACGAGCTGCATGCTCAGGCGAGACGTTTTTACCCGCGTAGACGCGTGATCGTGCGGGGATTCGATGATCTTTGGCAAGCCGATATAGTCGACGTTCAAAAATACGCGCGAAACAATCGCGGACATCGATATATTCGCTATATAAAATATCGATATATAAAAATGCGAGCGACGTGTACAAAGCTTTCGCGTCGGTGTTGAAGAAGGACGGTAGAGCTCCGAACAACTTGCAAACCGACATGGGGAAAGAATTCTACAATGAAACGTTTCAAGACTATCTGAAGAGTCGCAACATCAACCTTTATTCTACGTTTAGCACTATGAAAGCATCCGTCGTGGAACGTTTCAATCGCACGCTGAAGAACAGCATGTGGAAATTTTTCTCGTTGAGCGGAAAATATCATTGGATCGACGAGCTTCCCACGTTGACCGAGAACTATAATAATCGAAAACATCGTACCATTCGTATGCGACCCGTTGACGTGAACCGTAAAAATGCTGACCACCTTCTGTCCACCGTGTATCGCAAGGTGAAGACTGCTGGCCCCCGCCAAATTTAAACTCAACGATCGCGTGCGCGTTAGCAAGTTCAAAACCCTATTTGACAAAGGATACACGCCGAACTGGTCAACCGAAATATTTAAGATTATCGCGGTGAAACGAACGAATCCTGTCACGTACCTCTTGGCCGACGCGAGTGACAAACCTATCGCCGGAGGATTTTATGAACACGAGATACGCGCGACAAAATATCCTGACATATACTTGGTTGAAAAAATATTACGCACGAAAGGAAATAACGTATATGTGAAATGGTTGGGGATGGACTCGTCATATAATTCATGGATACCTAAAACAAATATACTTTAATTGTATTTCTACTCATATTTTATCAACTACACTTTATATGTAAGACTTATGTTAATTAATTTTTCTCTTCTTTTATTCTATAGGAATTGTGAAAAATGTAATTTACAATAAAATAAAATACAAAAGAGATATTCTCGAATAATTTTATTTTTAAAATAATGTATTCTTACAAAGACCTTCTCAAATAATTTTTACACACACACACACACACACACACACACACACACACACACACTATATACATATTTAATCTATTTTATGTGAACGCCGCGATGATGTCGGCGCACGAAGCCGCTAGTTCGCAATCGATCAATGAACTTTGATCGAAGGATTCGCTCTCGACGATCGCTTTCGTAACATTCTTCGCGTTGCTATACTTCACCGTACCGACGAAATTCATAAATTTAGTAGTCACCGCGGGAACATTATCGATCAACCATGAATACATGTTGTGTACGCAGAATTCAAGATTATACAAGTTATGCATAGTTTTTTCTGTGACGTACAGAGCTTCGAACTGATTCGACAATTTGACTAGATTCATGCCATTGAGATTAACTATTTCTAATGTTACATCATCGCTCATTTTTCGACACTGTTTCGATGAAAGTAAATCGGAAATATACTCCTTCGTGCGCAACAGCTCTGTCCATGCGTCCAGGGAAAACGTGATCTCCTTACTGCGGTTATCTCCTATAGCCAGTTCCACGCAAATGTTATCGCCGACGCGCACACCAATTTCAAGATATTTGAAATAATTGCCGGCTATGGAATATCTTCGACTCAAGATCCGTGCGCTGCGCAAACTCCTCAATGATGACGATGATTGCGATATGGGCTGCTGCTGTTGTGAAACCCTGCAACAGATTACAAATAAAAAATTAGACATTTTTCTAAATTTCTTTTCTTTTTTCACATTTCTTTTCTCTCTACTTACATATTATTTAGCCTCCTCTTTTTGTATGACTCCTCGGCGTGCGAACGTTCACATTCGGCGAGCGGGCGACGGTTGTACTGCATCGTTGATTGTAAAGCGTAATTAGCGATGGCTGTCTCGATCTGAAGCTTGATGCTCGGAATACGTCGTTTTATACGATGTTCCCCTACCACTTCCTTACCGATAAGATTGGTAAAATGGACGCATCCCCTCCCCGACAGTTATATACATATATAATCTCCCTACCACTTTCTTTTTACGACGATGAAAAAAAATGATTTCTTAATCGATATTGTAATGTCCCCAAGGAAGAGTATCGACCAAATTGCTGCAAATATACCGCTTATCGTCATGCGGGCTCAACGCTAATTTCTTTTCAGACATCGAATACACCTCATGCCGTACGGACACTATGCGATTACCGGTAACGCTCTTTTCCGTATGATTGCGAAGACATTCGACATAGTCTTCGAAACTTATATCTCGAGCGGTAACGTTTGTCCTGATACCTTTGATCTTTTTAGTATCCTGATCACCGTGCACGCGAATCGCATACATTTTCGAACGAAGCCCTACGAACTCAGTCATAATTTTACCGCCGTTTTCATCCTTCATCAAACCGAGCTGTTTATTGTTCGCGAGCGGAACACCGTAAACGTTGTTCGCGGCATAATTGCTTGTGTCGTATCTGTGGATATCGCGTTTCAACAGTTCCTCGTACGCGTCATCGCAAGCGATCTGGTATATCAAGCTATCCGTGTCAGTGTACAAAATCTTACAATTTTGCTGGAACTTTGGGTGTATGTACTCGTAATGAAAGCTGTACAAATGAAATTTTGAAATATCTAAAATTGACATGCCTACGTAGATTGGTTTGAAAAATTTAACTAGCAGCTTTTTCAGCTGAATCGCGACAAAGTCCTCGGAGAACACCGTGCAGCTATGAAAATTTGGTCTGGCTATCAATCGTTCGACACCGTGTCTACCGCTCCATCGAGAAAGTAATTTCACGATCGTATGATTTCGAACGTTCTCCATAGTTTTTCCAAACACGGCATTGTTCATTAATTTAAACAAATTTTTTGAAAAATCGTTGGTGGCGTTAGCGCGTAATTTCGTGTTCAAATCGATGTAGTTGTACAACCATCGTGACTGCCGAAACTCCAGAATTCGATGTATTTTCAGCAATTTCAGATTATGTTTTAAACATTGCTGGAGGTATCGGTAATGTACAACGTATCGTTCCTTATTGCGAAGCGTTGCCATCAACTTTTTCTGTGTACTCGAGTCGGTAGCCGTGTCGTGACTTGGACAAAACGGAAGATCCGCGTGAGCATCGTGAATTTCGCGCGGATACTCTAAATCTACCTCCAAAATGTATCCTACGGGACTATCTGCCGGAATGGATTCGACGTCGAAATTATCCGCGTTCACCCATCGAAAGTCTCTGTGCGGCAGAGGTTGCGACATTGCCCAACCGTACAAATTATTCACATCGAAATACATTAAGTAGGTGGACGGTTTGGTCGAGTCGTGCGTAGACAAATATTTATTGTTGGCGTGCGCATATCTGTGAGAACACTGGCTCAATCCGCCGCGTATTCCCCGCTCCACGAACAAAAGCATGTCGACGTCGGTCAACAACTCCAATTCGATCTTTGTCATTTTTAACATCACGTCCCACGCGAAACCGGGGAGCGTGTAATAATGCGCCGGATCGAGCTTGTAATTCTCGAGACAGTCGTCGCGAAAATTTTCAAAAACATCCGCCAACAACAGCACGTCCAATTTTAAATATAAATCGCTGTACTGCCCAAGCGTTTGTACAGCGAAACGCGACCAAACCGTATTCGCGTGAAGGTAATCGACGTCGGATATCTCGCTGCCGTACAACCGATTATAAAATGCTTCACGCGGCGGCAAACACGTATCGCTTAATTTGTCGTACGATGTCAGATAGTCGTACGGAAAAATGCCTTTTCTGGTCAATAGTTTGAAATCATCGCGGGAAAGATGTGCAAATTCTCCTCGCACGATGCGTAATTTACTTTCGTCCAAGTACGACGACAGCTTGTCCAGACTCGAGTTCAAGAACTTGAACGAGTCGATGAAGCGGAATTTCAAAAACTTTGCATACTTTCGCGCTTCATCCTGCTGTCTCTCGATAGGAACGTTCTTCGTGAAAGAAATATACTTCTCTTTCGTCAATGGCAACACGTCTATCCGCCCCTCGAACGAGTTAGCTAATTCTTTGATAATGAAATGGGTGTCGTATCCCGATAAATTATGGAAAACCACGGGTATCACGTACGAAGATTGATAGCTTAAATTGCATCCGTTATGAGCCGGACCGCGATACGCGCCCGTGAAATGGCAATGATCGCGCACCCTCGTCGCGTCGGAAGTGTCGAACGGTTTCTCGCAGACATGACAATGCGTAGCCGTACGAAAATTTAACTTTTCCGTTTCGGTTAAAGGATTCATCGGTACCGTTCGGTCGAATATCGGCTGTAATTTATGACTGAGTTCGTACAACTTGTTCGCGAACCATGCGGTGCATCCCTCTTTATCGCGATAAACCTGATACTCGCACAAAGATTCGTCGTACCGGCAATGCATGTAGTATCCTATGCTAAACGCGTGGTGGTGTTGATACTGTACGCGTGCCGCGCGGTCTTGTCCTTCCCGTCCCTCGGGCAGCAGCAGGCACTCCAAGTCGGCATAGATTACGAACGGTGCCTGCTCTTTGTTCGTGTGGTTCTTAAACCGTAACCACTTATCTTCTTCCGATATTGGAAGCTCCAGAGCGCAATCGTTCATCCGTTCGCAATCGACCGTATGAACGTTTAATCTCTCCGGCGTGGCAAAATATTGCAAGCACCTGTGGGAAGATGATAAAATTATGTTTTTTTTTTCCTTCAAACAATTTAAAAACAAAAAAATACAACTTACCGATCGCAAATATACTTCTGATGATTATTCTTGCTAAGCTGCGGTGAAACCAATCGTGATAAATTTCGTATACACATGAAATGTCCGTGCGTCTTTGCAGCATTCTGTAGAAACAGCAAGTTGACGTGTCTTCCCTCCCGTTTCTTCTCGGTCAAATGCAGTGTTACGCATTTCTTGCGCACCCATTCGAACACGTTCACGGAAACGTCGTTTTCTCGTTCAAATTTCCGGATGTCTTTGAACGACATAGGTAGTTGAAAACCTTCGGTTTTCGGAAGCATGTCTTTATAGTGCGGATACGCCGACACACGCGACGGATTTCTCTCGACCGGATAGAGACCTGCCACGATCGCCCAGAAAAAGCATGCGTCGTCGTTGCTCTTCACGTTCACGACCGCTCTTTTCAGCTGTATCACTCTGGGCACGCTGCATGCGACGGTGCAGCCGGCTTGAAACGGCTGGTATTTGCTAAAGTTTACAATCAGATGTAATATCTTAGACAGCGCCCACCCGCTGTCTCGCTCTTGAAACTCCTCCAACGATGTCAAAATCGCGGGCACAACGTCTTTCTGGTACCACTGCCGTAGATTGCTCGTCCGAAACAATGCAACGTTCCGCGTGCCGAAACTTTTCACGGAAACCTCGTTGGCGCGCTGCATGAATTCCGCCTCCAACGTTACGTTAGCTTTCAACGATGAATGCGTATTTAAAAATTCCGTAACGCGTCCTGTAATTATTCGTTTCGCGTGCTGCAGAAATTGTTTCGGGTCGATGTGTTCGACGTTGATAACGATGCCGCTCGATATGCGACTTTTAAACGCCGACTCGATATTTTCCCAACGAAGCGTCGACGCTCTCGCACCCCTGCGATCGTACAAACCTCTACCGACGCGCGACGAGGAAATACGATGATTCAACGAAACGTTCAAAGTTTTCATACGGCACATAGTCGATGTTAGACTAAATTTCTCGCCTAACGATAATTGTTCCTTTGCACACGATAGATAATTGACACAGCACTGCAGAGACTCGATGTACGAGCGATGCCATTCGCGATACTCGTCCATGGTTTTCACTAACATCGACATGCGTGTCAAACACTTTAACATATTTTTACACGTTTCAATCATCTTGATACCTCACGCACGATATACTTGGAATAACTTTAAACGCATCAAACGACGGAACGTTCGCGTATGACTGCATTCGCAGCCGATCGTGTCCTACTGATTCATTTTTGATACCTTCCACCCCCCTTCCCCACTCCGTACAATACAGAAGAGGAAAGAAATGATAAGGAGAGCGAAAACAGATGCTGTGGTCAGATACCGCGGCTTGGCGACTCGATGTCGACCGTCGAAAGGATGTTGATATTACGAATATACAATAAAGACGAGGAGAGAAATGATAATGAGAGAGAGATGTAATTGGGCCAAAGGATGTTTATTTAAAAATGATAAGCCGCATGAGAACCGAGATCCGATATCGCGACTCCCGCCGTCGACAGGATGTTTATATTATTATAAACATACCAGGCTCGCGCAATACCAGGAAGCCGATCTTAAATGCAATACCTGGAAAACTAAAAATCCCCCCTCCCCCTCCCCCCTCGCCTACGAACGGTGGCTTACGCAATACCACCATGAAAATTCCCCTCACCCCGCCCCCCCCGCAAAAATATGCTCGCGCTATACGGTAAGTTAGTATGGAACAGAACCTACTGGTTCAGCTCCGTCGGTAAGGTAGAAACCTACTCACAATGATAAGTGGTGTGCTAGAACCGGCATATATATCCTACTGGTTTCCGGTACTTGAAGAGTCACGGTCGATACTTGTGGACTGGATGGAGGGGCATTCGGGTCCCATTTTAAAGAAGAAACGTATTCTTCTTCGGGGTCGGTTTCGTACGCGCTGTAATACGACGCGTCGTCTCCGGCGGTCGACATTTTTCGTCACCCGGTACGTTACGAGAATTCGTTATTTATTTCTCGTCTTCGAAACGTTCGAAACGCGCTTCTATTACGAGGCTTCTCGGCCGCGCGCGATGTTTACGTTACGCGTCCGGACTCTACCCCCCTTCACCCGTCCTTCGATCGCTTCGTATTGTCCGTCGTCGTCGCGCGATCGGAAATTTCGGCCAGGCTTATCGCAAACGAAAATAAACTCGAGAACGCGTTGACTTTAACCGAATTCGTAGCCTTGATTGGCTATTGTTACGAATCGCGTTCAAATTCTTCGTCTTTGTTCTCGATACGTTTGAACGATTTCTAAACCACACAGTACTCTTCGCCAACAATATTTGTCTCTCCGGACAACGCGAACGCAAACACAACGGCAGTGTTGCGAGAAAAAAAATTCTACTTCTTACGCGAACAATTATTAACAATTACGAATGTTACAGCTGGAAAGGGCTCAATATTAGACCCAAAACGTACACTCCCCTCACCTGTGGAATAGGCAGGAGAACAAAATTTGGAAACAAAAAAACAAAAAAAATTCCAACAAACTACCAATGGTTAACAGAACAAAATAAATAAATAGAACCGTAATAAATATGTGTCGCAATGGCTCTCGAGAGTCTTCCTCGGCTGGGCTTTTGCCCGCGGATAACGCAATATTCGCTGAATCGGGATTGAGCGAATTTCGCAACGGTTCGTAGCGTCGGAAAGAATAGCGTTTTCGCGTGCGATCAATCCGAAATTCGTTTTCGTCGTACCGTACTTTGACCTGCGAGAGTCGTCCGTTATCCCTGCGCCTTTCTTCGTTCTCGGGGAAAAAACCCTTACGAAAGAAAGGTCCCTGTTCGGGCGCCAATTTGCGACGTTGTCCCCGATCGAGCGGTCTTTACCGCGCTCGGACAAGGGCAACTCCCGGAATTTTATAAGCTCTGAGGCTGGGCCGTACGCGGCCGTGCAAATACGGTCCTCCCGGGGCAAAACGGTTCTTCGAGGGGCTCGGCTTGAACGCTAAAGATTCGGTTCGGGCGCCAGGTACTGGGAAGTACCACTCAAAACGCGAAGTACAGCCCGAACTCGGGGAAGCCGAGTCCGGGGCGAGCCCCCGCAAACCGCGCGACGGAAATTGCAACACGAATGGCCAGGCGTTCGGACACAGGGAATAACGGGGACTACCCTCACGGCAGGGCGGATCGCGCAGGTGTAGAGTAACGAGACGAGATTGGGCTCTACGTTATTTTATTGAAAAACTTCAATACGTCGGCGGTACATGAGAGCGACCACGTGGTCGCGACCCGGGAGCCCGCGCTCCTAGTACACTTTTGCGGAAGATGTTCGCCCGCGGAGCGCGTTTTGTCAAACGGAATTGTCTCGCAACGGTACGATGGACGGTACAATATAAATCTCGCACGAACGAGAATTCGCAAGCGCGGTTGATCGGCGCGCGGAATTCCGGACTGTCGCGATTATCTCTCGAAGATGTTACAGAACGAAAGTCGATTCGCTACGCGCGTTTAATACGTCGTAGCCGGATTTCGCGAGCTAGATGGTATCTCGCGACGCTATTCTTTTCCCGACGCGACTCCTGAGGAAGACTTCTTTCGCACGCGGAGGGAACGATCTAAACGAAATTCGTCAAAGCGTCTCTACGCGAGACGCGAGCTCACGGCCTGAGGTATTACACCTCGACCAAACGAAACATCGAGGACGAGACGGCACCGCGTCGTCCTCGGACCAAACGAAAAGAACCAATGCGAAAACGGAATCGAGGAAATCACTGGTCGACTTACCCTTGGTCGGGAATAAACAATCCGCCGGATTTCTGTTGAACGGCCGCTGCGTTCCTCGCCTCGCTCGATTAGGGGCACGAAATTTCACCCGCGACTTCGGAACTAGACGGTACTTTTCTAGGCGGTAACGTAACGTACTTTATTCTTTCGAGACCAGTGCGACAATGATTCCGCGATCCGCATCGACCAGGATCGGCGATCCTCGTTTCCCCCCACTACGCGCTCGTTGCCGAATTTTCCCGAGTGGCTTCGCCCGCTCGCGACTAGCAGATCGCAGGATCGTCGGACAGGTCCTAGGGCCCCAGACCTGCGTCCTTTTGGACATCAATACAAGGATCTCCTACGCCACCCCGATCCGGATTTCCAGCCACGGCGGGTTGAGACGTCGGCCGGAACGACAATTCACGGTGGTTTGCTGGAGCTTTCTATCCGAGCTCGACATCTCTGTGGGGTGGGATTCTCGAGTGGGTTGAGCTCACACCACTATGGAAAGCCACTAGCACCGCCGTCGCTGCCGCAATCCAGAAGGACATCATCCTGCGGCACGAGGCGCCGAAGATCCTGATCTCCGACAACGGTAAATAATTCATCGGGGAGCCGTTCACTACTTTGTTACAGGCCGCCGGAACCGAACACCGCCGGACACCACCGTACACGCCCTAATGTAATCCAGTGGAGCGAGCCAATAGGGTGGTGAAAACCATGCTCGCCCAATACACTGGGGCGAAGCACAACCGATGGGACGAGAAACTGGCTGAAGCAAGATTCGCCATGAACACCGCCTGGCACGAGGCCACGGGATACAGCCCGGCGTACTTTAACCAAGGGCGAGAACTCCGAGCGCCAGGGCAAACTTCGCCGTCGGGACACACAGTCCCAGTCCACCAACGCTGGAAGAACCTACGCGAGGCACAGGAGTGGCAAAGTTGAATTTAGCCCAGGCGTTCACACGACAGGCGAAATATTACAATCTGCGCCGACGTGACTGGAGACCCGCGGTAGGTGACCGGGTATGGAAGAGGGAGCACACCTTGTCAAATAAAGGGAAAGGTATCAATGCCAAACTCGCACCGAAATTCTCCGGGCCGTACGTCGTCGGACGCGTCCTCTCCCCGGTTATCGTCGACCTTCGCGACCGAAACCGGAAATGGTCACGCCACATTCATATACAAGACCTGAAACCCGATACGGAAAGCGAGGACAGCGTAGAACATCCACCGGAGGAGACGATCGACGCGACAGACGCTACCCTCCGCCCCGGGGAACCGGGGTCGGCCGCTCACTCCCCCGCTGCCGTGCCAGCGCCGCGCCGCAGAGGCAGACCACGCAAAATAACGAGCTCAGTTCACGTTTGTCTTAGGCCACTAGCAGATATGGAGCCGACCAACAACGATTGGAACCTGGCGGACCTCTTCCGGGAGCCGGACCTGACTAGGCGACCAGTTACACCGGACATCACATGGCCAGAGCGAGCACAGCCGACAAGCGAGGAGCCGCCAAACGAAGCGGTCACACAGCAGGAGAAGGAGGGGACGGTGGACCAACAGGCGCCACAAACGACGGCTGCGGAGACGGCCGCCACCGACACAGCCGCCAAACCACTCCCGAGGGCCTACTCGTGGGACACTCTGCCGGGCCTGGCGGAAATAGGGCTCGGGAGCATAACGCTGCAGACCTCCCCGCCCCGAAAGCGACGGCGGGAGCTATCGATTTGGTGGTCGCCGCCCACCACACCCACGCGACGACAACCAGAGCGACGACGCCGAAACAGGCGACGTCGAGAACATCGACAACGGGCCAATACATCGTCGACCCAGGGAGAACAGCCACGGAAGAAGTCACGAGCCCCGCCGGTACTGTCGCACTGGAGCGAGCCGCTACCGGTGGGGGCCATTGGCCGCGCGATAGAGGCACCCACCAGTCACTCTGACCAGCCGGCGCCGACACTCGTGGCGGAACTGCCACGGAACGCACCGCCGCCCCGCACGACGACAACACCCACCGGACAGGCAGCCAGAGCGACCTCACGGTAGAGAAACTACGGGAACCCAGTAACCGTCGACACACCGGGCCCACTGACACTGCAACCATGGCCATACACGGGCAGGTTCGCCCCCTGCGTGTGCCTCTGGTACCGATTGCCGTCGGGTAGATGCGTCGAGGTGCCCGTTAGACTGGTAGCCGACCGAAGGGCGTACGTGACATCTCCAGGGGGAGAGGAACGGTGGACCCTCCTCTTTGACGAGGCCGGAAAACTGAGGAGGTGCAAACGACGCAGCCCGCCGACAACCGCCACCAAGGGACCAAGGCACCAGGGGTAAAACAGCACGCGATCACCAACGTCACCAGCCACAAAGTGCGAACTCAGTGACGTATGGAGGGACGCGGATTGCCCTAGTATACCGCAGTGGAACGAAACCCCTCCTCGCGACGAGGAGAAGCGGACACGCGGTCGTGATAAAGAGTGAGAGTAATAATAGTGAGCACGGACGACATCATCTCGCGACGAGAATGACGTAGCGTCCCCGCCGAGCGATACACCGTAACGGTAGTTATAAGTCACCGCGAAAGGGCAGCCTCCTCCTCGTGACGAGGTTGAGGGGCTTTCCCCCCCGTAACCCGTCGCCGATAGATTAGAGGTAACACCGTCCGCGACGGACGGAAGGAGCCAACCCGTCTGATTGATCAGTATTATATTACATTCCGTTTTCTTTTTCGCGCTCTCGTCGCGGTAGACTGTGGCGCTCATCCGCCGCACAACCGCGAACCGTGTTATTCGATACACCGTTTCGACCGATCACCGCACACGCGCTCAACGACGAGGCAATCGCACCGGATATCATTTTTTTTTCTCTCTCTTCGCCGTCGTTGGCGTTGCGTTGCAGACAATCACGTAAAATCAGACTGTTTATTTTGCCACCGCGATCGCCACTACGTTCGGCGCGCTACAGACCGACAAGTTGTAAAACCGCGAAATCGATCACGCATATTCTTTACTCTTTACTTGTTTCAACGTTGTTTCTTTTATTGAAGTGAAACTTCTTTGCTGAGGGTAACACTTTTCTAAAGTAACGGATGTGACGTTTCGATGTAACGGATATGTGACGTTTCGATGTCACGGATATGTGACGTTTCGATGTCACGGAAGTGGAAAGTGGAGCGCGAAAATTTAAACTGAGAATGAATGGAGAAGAATAATTTCTTACCCCGACGGGATTCGAACCCCGGTCCACCGATTGGGGACAACCAATGATCTTTAGAATGATAGCGAACATTTTGGAATATATCGCAACGAATAAAATGCTCGGTAGTAGGATCAAACGAAAAGGTTACAAATTCATGGTTATGTTACGACTACAGACATATAGAGATATTTAGACTGCGCCGTCTTACGGGCGAGTTGAAGTAAAATCAAAAATAAAATAAGAATACTAATGTGTGTTTACCAAAATCTAAGTAGAATCCACGTTTTCAATCAAAATGAATAAATATATTTTCATTTAAAAACAAAATTAGTCGCGCAGAAGAAGCTCAGTGCGGTGTTTACAAAGTATTATTATACTAATGTGTGTTTACCAAAATCTAAGTAGAATCCGACATTTTCAATCAAACTGAATACATATACAGGGTTGTGCTAACGTAATTTTCATGAAAACTTATTTCTTACAAACAGCAGCCGAAAGTGTAGAGAAAAGTGTAAAGAAAAAAAAAATATACGTGTGGAAAACCACGCGCGGTGAAAGTGAAACTTCTTGCAGTCTAGTAATGTTTAGAAGCATATTAAGATTGGAAATGTTAAAAAAAAAACAAGATCAGGAACAACCAATACAAAAAAAAACAAGATCACGAACAACTAATACAAAAAACAAGATCAGGAACAACTAATACAAAAAAAATCATAGAAAAAGTTTCACTTCAAACATAATGAACGATCAAAATTTGCTTCGCAAAGAAGGAGAGCGTATGGGAAATGCTATGAAGTACGTTTCTTTCTTTCTCATACGCTCTCCTTCTTTGCGAAGCAAATTTTGATCGTTCATTATGTTTGAAGTGAAACTTTTTCTATGATTTTTTTTGTATTAGTTGTTCCTGATCTTGTTTTTTGTATTAGTTGTTCCTGATCTTTTTTTTTTTTGTATTGGTTGTTCCTGATCTTGTTTTTTTTTAACATTTCCAATCTTAATATACTTCTAAACATTATTGTCTTTTTCTCTTCTTTTTCTTAGTGGTACTAGTGCGGGCGGATGAGGGAGCCGCTTTGTTATATCGGCCGGAACGCGACCGGCCGCCGGACCGACGGGAACATTGCGACGTTGATTTTAGTTTGTAAGATTTGCCGGACCAGCCACGAGTGGTGTTATATTTCGATATAAAGTTTATACGTTGTCTGTACAGGGTGTCCCAAAACTACCCTAGGAGCCGAAAATGGGAGGTTCCTTGGGTCATTTGAAGCGACATTTTCCTTTACAAAAATGTAATCCGCGACTTTGTTTAGGAGTTATTAACGAAAAACACAGACCAATCAGAGCGCGACCTAAACGCGAGTTGGCACAGTCGGCCAATGGACAGTTGGCGCGCCGTGCCGATTTTGCCAAGTCGCGTCTAGGTCGCGCTCTGATTGGTCCGTATTTTTCGTTAATAACTCCTAAACAAAGTTGCGGACGTAATTTTTGTAAAGGAAAATGTCGCTTCAAATCACCCAAGGAACCTCCCATTTTCGGCTCCTAGGGTAGTTTTGGGACACCCTGTATACCTGTTGTTTAATATATACACCTCACTGTCCGCTCGCTCACCGTTATGTGGGAGGGGGGTGTAACAGACCTGTTCGCACCAGGCCTGTTACTAAACGTAGAACACCGCGAGCCCGAACCACGCCGACTAGAACCGAGAGTTACCGAACCGCAGCATCGCCAAGACGCGTGCGAGGCAACCGCGTCGCGCCCCTCTCGCCTAGAAACCTTTTCTGGCAACAGCCGGAAACGACGTACAGATCAACCGGACGCGTCACGTCACCGGAATTTCCGCAACTCACCGCGCCGCGCACTACCCCTCGTCACCCGCCTGACGAGCGGAGAACGAACGCGACGCGCCGAACGACTCTTCGTGTACGAACACCAAGCGAGACGAATCCCAGTAAGTACCTGATCCAGTATCCATCTTCGTGGACAAAGTGCTCGGCGACGACGCGCTTTGTACACGTCCCCGAAAGACTCCGTAGCTCCTCGCGATTCGTTGCGACAACGAACTCGAGTACGCCCGCCAGAATCCGAGACGGATTCCCGACATTGTGACAATGTCCGCGTGGTAGAGACTCCGCCCGGAAGCCGCGACCCGGAGGTTCGCTGGAATAGCGAACCTGAGACGCCGATCCGAGATCGACGCGATCCGAAGTCATCGCGACGGTGACCACGAGGCGCGAGTACCGACCCTCCAACACGAGCTGCGAACGTCGCGACGACGTGCCCGCGCCGTGAGCCATCCTTGCCTGCCACGTCTACACCTGGGCAACAATGGCGCCGATGAAGGCGACCCTGAGCCCTGCGAATATCATCGCGACGATGATAACCGAACGCCGAGGCGTACGATAACGTAGCGACTACGTCCCCGGGGTGAAGGAACACCGACCGAACCAGGCCGACCGCGCCGAGAACCGCGTGCGGAAAGTATTGTGCGACCATCCGCTGTTTAAATTAGCGGACAGATCTACGAGTCGTGAGCGAGCGGACAAGAGGGCGAAACTTAGTGAACCGAAACCGTGAAACAGTGTTATTTTCCTATCCCGCCGCCTCCGCCTCCCCGCGTCCTGGCCGCGAACCCTGACACGACGAGCTATCTCGGCCGCGGGATCCGTTGCAACGAGACGCCGAGGAACGGACTCGTTACAACCACACCAGAAATTGAAGATGGGCCTCTTCCTCGGTTGCCGCGATTTCCTCCTTCTCCTCGAGCTCCTCCTCCGAGCAAGCTTTGGCAAATACAGCATACCTGAAAAATACGAGAAAAATAATCAATATTCAATACATTCAATCAAGTACAATGGCATAATTAGACATACTTACAACGCCAGAAAGTGAAGATGTGCCTCTTCCCCGGTTGCTGTGTTTTCCTGCTCCTTCTCCTCCTTCGAGAAACCGATTAAATTACAATAGGTTTCCACATTACCCCGGAGGTACTATTGTTAATGCGTTTTTTTTAAAAGTGGTATCCCCAGTAGGCCTATTCCACTATGGCGATGTCATTGAACGAAGTGCCCAACCTACAAAAAAGCATTGGTTTGCATATTAATAGATCAGATATTCTTGCTTTTAGTACAACTTTACTATAATATACTTACGGCACGGAGTCTCCATGTTACGGGGAGTTCAATCCGAAACTATTGTGTTCCCAATTGTCACGGGCATCGGTGCGGGCGGCGGCGGCGGCATTAAGCGCGCTAGCATCGCTCGTGGAAAGATCGTTCCGGGAAGTCCGGAACCGCTTTTTTGCAGCCTTGAGGGCCAATTTCGCCATATCGGCGAATTCAGCCCGGTCCGGCCTTGTGATGAACTTCATCCTGCATACAGCCGCTGTAACATTCATTTAAATTGAGATAAATATTGTTAAACAATAAATTAATTAATAATGAAATTAACTTAAATCAAAGATGTGCAAGGCTTACCATACATGGCCTCCATTATTCGTGTGCGGTGCAGTGGCTGGAGGCCGCTGCACCCCACCCACGCGTACTCTGCTAGGAGAGCATCCCCGAAGGCATAACGGAAACATCCGTTGACGGCTTCCCTCAGGTTATGCCCTCCTAGTTGGGCCAAGTATGTAATCTGAAAAAAATAGTAAACTTCAGTTTGCATATTCATTAATTTGATGTACTTACTTTTACTATGTGTGATATGCAATATACTTACGACAGCGCTGTACTCGCTTGCCGGACAGTCTTCGAACGCGGCCATCTTCTCCTGAGTTGTTACGGGCAGGTGGCTCGGCTGCTCTCCCCCGTACTCCACCGATAGCATTGCCTGTACCTTCCTGTTGATTATTGGAACAACGAAAAATTAATAAATGACACATCTTTTCGATTGAAATCATTTAAACAAATACTAAGAATCATGTAATACTCGCTTCAACGTGTCGTGTGCCTGGTCCACGAGCGTTCGCGATTCGGCGAGCTCTTTCTTCACGTCGACCAGCTCGCTTCTTACGTTTAGCAGCTCCCCCCGTCAGCTGCTTGTGACGTGGCAAATTAACCACGTCCCTCCCAAATTAAGATATTAATCTTTAAGAGAGTTCGAAAGGACCGGATCACCCTTTAGCAGGAAAAATGCGTACAAAAGCAGCAGTAAGCGCTCCCACTGGAAAGTCCTGAAGTGTAAGATTGTAAACTGTACACAAACGGACGTCGCGCCTATTGGCCCGACGTAATATTTCAGGACCGTAGCTCGGGCTCAGGGAACCCGACTATCATTCGCTACCAAAATAAAGGAGAACCAATGCTGTTGCCGCAAAACTGGACTCGGAATGCCCGAACACTCATTGGTGTAAACAACTTCGAAGGAAAACAAATGGACCAACAGCTCAGGCCAATCAACCTGGAGGCGCCGACGAGAGACTAAGGGACCACGGAGAACATCAAAAATCGTCCCGTCGACGTGTCGCCCTGCAACATGGTCCCCGCAGGAGCGGCTGTAGGAATCCTGGAATGCCTTCCGGCATTCTCGGCGGCCAATAGGACGTCGTTACGGAAATCGGGGAATCGGCCGGTCGGGAGCCCCCCTGTCGAGTGCCGGTCCTGAGAGGTGGCGACACCGCGAGCGACAGTAATTGGTGGGCTAAAGAATTAGGGGGAGAGGAGCGACCGTTCGCTTCCGCATCCTCGCGACATGCCGATCGTTGAATCACTGCTGCGTAGGATCTTGTCACGATAAGTCGTATTACCACCGCCATTATTGTAACCGCGTGTGCTGCGGAAAAGTATAGTTTGTACGCTGCCGTAATCAGCTAGGCGAACCGTTCCACGCTGCCGGTGGTAAGTGCCAATCAGGTCACATTTAAAGAATATCTCTATTGTACGCGAGAAATATCGAGATAATTCGCGAGTGTTCAACGAGGCTCGAGCTGCAGATTAGCGTCGTATTTTGTGTATTTTACGTAGTTGTCGCGAGAGCGACCGCGTATTTTGTGTGCCCTTCTGGCCTCCTCTAGCGAGTTTCCAGTGAGTGCGAACTGCGACCGTCCGCCGAACCACCACGTGCTGTCGGAATTTCCGCCATAACACGCGCCGCGCACAGTCACGAGAATCATTGTAAAGTCAACTCTATCGCGACTAGTCTTCGGCGTATCATCTTCATAACTGCCGTCGACAATTTTCTGATTACTTCTACTCTCACGCGTATTCCATCGGGGATCGGTATTCGTACTTTGTTCGCTACCTGGTAGCCCGTTCATCCGGCATAGTACCGATCCCGACGCGGCCATATTGAAAGAGCGAACCCGTTCCATGCCAGCCGGCTGCCGGTCATGCCCGCGTAAAATTACACATCGTTTCAATGTTCTATCCAAAGTACTTTCTGTGAAACCACGTTCGGGTACGGTTGTCGACCAAATACTCGGCAGCTTAACCGAATTCTCCATAGTTGCTTCCAATAAATTTACAATAGTATTATTGCCTACTTGCCACGCGTCGCTTATTTCAAAACACCTTTCCCGCCGTGGGGAAAACTCTTGTCTGATCCTATATTACACCTGGACCCGTCAGAGCTATTCAACTTGTCGTGGACGCAAATTCGAGAACCTCCGGCGAACGTATTGTATGAAGTGGCATCGTTGATGCCTGGCGCCCGAAATTAAAGTTCGTGAAATTCGTTTCGTTGCTGGACAACTCGAAGACGCGTTACTTTTATCTCGGGGGAACTGAATTCCACACGGCAGAATTCAGCTCGGCGATTAGCCTATAAACTCCCGAAGTGGCTCGTCCCTTCGCGTTTTCAAAGACCGTAGGAAAAAGCCACGTGATATGCTCCATCTGCTCCTGCATGGCAATTTGCCTATTGCTACCGCTAACGAGCTCCTGTGTAGCATTACGGAGCTGCTCGGTCATTTGCTGCATGCTAAAACAAATGTAAACATTGCAACATGTAATATAAAATGTAATTACAATTATTACTAAATTTGGAAATAAATATGCAACTTGCCATTGCCACATCTCCATGTGTAGGTCACCACCCACGGCAGACGACGGGGTATTCGGAGCTAGGTGTGGGTGGGGGCGGGAAGTATGTCCTGGGAAGGGGGCAGTGATTGGATGCACAAGGGCGCGCGAGGGGGCATCATTCACAGGAACGTGGGCAGGGGACTGATGGATAATGGTGTGGGAGGGGACATTGTTTACAGGAGCGTGGGGTGGATACTGTACAGGGGTGGGCTCCGGATACCCGTGAATGTCCCCATACAATTCTAACGACAAACCCGCCAAGTCGTCATACTTCTCCACGCGCGGCATCTTCTTCTTCTTCCGTCGTGGCTCGTCCTCCGAGGTCGTTGTTATGTATTTTTTTGGCTTCTTCACCTTGTCCCTTCTCGGGCGTGCTTCTTTCTGAAATTTATGCATATAGATTAAAACTTTATTTTTTGAAACCATGTACATGTGATGAAAAAATTTAAACTTGAAGATTCGTTCAATTTAAACTTGAAATTTCCCTCGATTTAAACTTGAAGATTCGTTCAATGTAAAGTTGAAATTTCTCTTAATTTAAACTTAACAATTTCCTCGATTTAAACTTGAAGATTCTTTCAATGTAAACTTGTAAACTCCCACAATTAAAACTTGAATTCCCCTCAATTTAAACTTGAAGATTCGTTCAATGTAAAGTTGACATTTCTCTTAATTTAAACTTGACAATTTCCTCGATTTAAACCGTTACGCTTTTTCATATCGCGAATTCCATGACGCGAATTATGCTTACACGCTGCCAAAAGAAGCTTATCTTTAAAAATATAGCAACTTACACAATTCATTATGTTAATTGTTGAGCACCACACTGCTGGATAGTGCACTGGTACACTGTTACTGCACACTGTACTGAAATCCGTAACTGGGAACTGGAAGACCACCGCGGGTAAGGGTTCCTACCGAGTCCGCGATAAAAAAAACCACTGAAACGCGTCTCAGAGGATTCTGTCACTTCTGTCGCCAGATTGAGGAAATCGAGGGGAATACTAGTACCTCCTACCCACGTGGTGCAACTATAGTCTACGATCTTAGTGGGGGGCGTTGGACTGAGCTCAGGTAGTAGAATAGGATAGTGGAAGGGGAAAAGGAGGCGAATCTATATGATGACCGTTTGGCCGGTATCCGGCGACACTGATTCTGTCTTGTGCGTTTCCTACAACCATTTTGGTTTCCAACAATATTTTTGACATTTTATGTCTTTACTTTGGCACATAGCAGAAAAAAGCGTTACCAAAAGCGTTACCGAAAAGTGTCACGAAAAAGTCTCACGAAAATTTCGAATGCGGTTTGATCTAAAACCTTCCAGAGAGAGAGAGACAGAGAGAGAGAGTGAGAGTCAGAGCGAGGGAGAGAGTGAGAGAGAGAGAGAGAGAGAGAGAGAGAGAGAGAGAGAGGGCACGTTGCTGCTTATAACTTTTGATCGAATGGACTTTTTTCGAATGCGGTTTGCTCTAGAACCTTCCACAGACAAAGACAGAGATAGAGAGAGAGTGTCAGAGCAAGAGAGAGAGAGAGAGGGAGAGAGAGAGTCAGAGAGAGAGAGAGAGAGAGAGAGAGAGAGAGAGAGAGGGACTGAGAGAGAGAATGCGGAGAGAGAGAATTCACATTCCCATTAACATTCACATTCACATTCACATTCACATTCACAATCACATTGACATTGACATTGACATTGACATTGACATTCCCATTCACATTCACATTCACATTCACATTCACATTCACATTCCCATTCACATTCACATTCACATTCACATTCACATTCAAGTTTTAAATTCAAATGCAAATTAAAATTCAAATTCAAATTCAGATTAACATAGACATTGACATTCAAATTGACATTCACATTGACATTCACATTGACATTCACATTGACATTCACATTGACATTCGCATTGACATTGACATTCACATTGACATTCACATTCAAGTTTTAAATTCAAATGCAAATTAAAATTCAAATTCAAATTCAGATTAACATTGACATTTTTCATCGTTACATGCAAAAATAAAAAAGACATTTTTAAATAAATCTTTCCACATGACGTAAGACGTATGTTCTCAATTGACCTATACACTTGACCAAATCATATAGGACAGCAAAGGAAGAAAAGCGGGAGCGGGAGGGGGTGGGGGGAGCAAAGTAAAGACATAAAATGTCTCACTTCTTTGCGGACTCGTATGCAAAATTTGGGTCCCATGGAAATCACCGACACAGATTTCCCCGACACAGGTTTCACCGACAACATTTCACCGACACCAGATTTGACCGACAACAGATTTAACCGACACCAGATTTCACCGACACCGGATTTAACCGACAGCTGATTTGATCGACAACAAATTTGACCGACAACGATCAACTTAAGTCGTTGTCGGTCAAATTTGTTGTCGATCAAATCAGCTGTCGGTTAAATCCGGTGTCGGTGAAATCTGGTGTCGGTTAAATCTGTTGTCGGTCAAATCTGGTGTCGGTGAAATGTTGTCGGTGAAACCTGTGTCGGGGAAATCTGTGTCGGTGATTTCCATGGGACCCAAAATTTCGAATGCGGTTTGCTCTAGAACCTTCCATAGACAAAGACTTTCGAATGTTTCCATTGGGTTCGACCAAACGCAAATCTTTATGTTTGTGTGCTTCCGCATCGTAGGCGGTTACCTCCGAAAACCAATCAAATATGCTTAAAATTAACGCACGTCCTCTAAAAGGCGACAAGGTGAGAGAAGCTGGAGGTACCCTCGCCTTGAGCCCTCGTTTTTTTTAATGTTTTAAAATATTTGAATAACATTTTTAAGTAAAGTACATATACACAAAAATAGTTTTGAAGTATCTATTATTTCCTCGATTCTCTCATTGTATATGTTAATCATGACGGTCCTGTTTAACATTTTTTTATCATTAAAAATCATTAATCTAGTTTCTGAGTCTTGCGTAAAAAAAAATTAGGGAGGAAATGAGACCAGTATTCATCAGGGAATCAAAAACTGGAATGGCATGTTTTCATATTTTTGAGAAAAAAATTTTTTTCCGCTTTTTTGGGTGTTTTTCATTTTTTACGACCACAGTTTGCAATAAAAAAATGTGAAAAAATTCTCAAAAATCTGCCGTGGGATCCAAAATATGCCACATTTATTTCAGATTTTTACAACGCATATAAAACCGGAAAATTCGCAGAAAAGCGCCAAATCAAATTTACCTTGTAACTGCCCTCACGGGCAAGCTAGGGGGTTGAAATTTTGCACAGAGGGGGTTTTCTTGATTAGCTTTCGAATGGTTCAAGAGCCGTTGAAAAACGTCTGAGGGCATGTTTGACCATCTTATTCGGCTAGGCCCTTTATTTTCTATTTCAGATCGTCATGTTACGAGACTCACCCTGTATAATTTACTTAATTCATGGCATATTTTAAATTTTCATTATAGGCACAGATAAAAAGGTTAGAAATCGTAACCTTACATTTATCTTTGAAATTTCAATCAATAGTAATTTTTAAAAAAAATTTCTTATGCATCATCTAGTAAAAAGATTCTTCTAACATCTTGTGAAAATGTTGAAGGGGGAAGCAAATGGGTAAGGGTCTCGTTAAAACACCGGTTTTGCCATAATCATTGTTCTACCTAAACCGAAAAAATACTGCTATTTTTACGGTTTCTCCAATGCTAAGGTTGCCCGAAGTAAAAAAGGGGCTGCATGCCACATACCCCAGAACCGTCAAGAAGCACAGCCGTTAACATTTGTCGAGTATATACAATACAAATATTATCCGTTGTAAAACCCTATAGGTAACCCAATGTATAGGTACGTTCGGTCGTAAAACCTTCTGCGCGAAGGAACAAGAGCAAATTCCGAATTCAGAGGTGAGGCCGTCATAAACCATAAAGCTAAAGACCTTCTAGATGTACCTTCCAATGTAGCGATTTTTAGCCAGCCGAAAGAAGTACAGCCGATGTAGTCACATGTTTTTCTACACCTAATTCACATACTCAATTATATTTTCTATCAGCCCAGTAGTATGTTGAATTTGGTATACATTTAAAAAAAGCGAGATTATTTTCTTTTGACTGATCAATGTGCTCCTCATACTCAATTTGCTGTCTAGTAATTTTGTCATCCTTTACAATATGTTTAAATGCAATTGTTAAGGAATCGCGAACTCGTTGTCGCATGATTTTCATAACAACTTAAAGGAGGTGATGAGGAGTGACCCCACGACGATCGGCACTCGCCTTATTAGAACCATCTAACAATGCATATCGCATTATTTTCTTGTTCTAAAAGTCATTTTCATGTTCAGCGTCCCACGGGCATCCGAACCTACGAAATTCCCCACATCACAACGGAACAGTAGCATGTCGAGATCGTGATTTAGCATCATGCCGAAAAATTGATGAAGTTAATCATCACACGGTCTATCCATAAATTGTAATATGGAGGGAGGGGAGACAAAGCGAGGGAGCAGAGAGAGGATGAAGAATTAACATTTCATCATTAATCAATTATCCGATTCACGATTAATAATCGTTAATCGCAATTAACGACTAAAGCAGAAAAGTCGTCAATCGGCGATGAATTTTTTGCCCAACTCTGAACGAGTCACTGCACACGGTGTGCGGGTTGACGGGAAAACCGCAAGATGAATAGCTGCAGTTCTCAAGTGACCGTGGAGATCTGCAAGGTTTATAACAAAGAATCGCTATGGCGGCATGGTAAGATGTTCGTGTCTTTCTTCGCGGCTATCGACGAGTGCAATAAAACATTTGACCTTCCGTGCAAATGGTCGGGTAATTATGCTACGAGCGACAGCGAAGTTATTTTCCGGAAAGCCGTTTTACAACTGGTATGGCAATGGAATTTTTAACGAAAAGGTACGACTGGCACTCCAGATGTTTTTTATGACCAATGCAGTTAAGCCCAAGTTCTTTTTGTACACACGTGCATCTCTATATTCCGTTAAGAATTCTACTTCTTTAAGTAATGGGACTGTAACGTGGGGATAGAACGATAGAAGAAAGAAAAATTGTTATTAACTCGCACAACCAGTGCAAAAGTTTAGCAGAAATTCAATTTAAAATAGTAACTATGACCATCCAGGAAAAATAAATAGCAAAATGTATTTGTAAATGACCAAGGAACAAATAAACACGTACGCGACCAGAATTGCTGGAGAGAGAATTTTATGTGTCAGTGTTTCCATGTATATCTCAGATTTTGTCAGTCGAAAATGTGGATCATGTCATTGTAGTTTGTGACAGAAATCATGTAAACATTGTCACCAATTTTGACGTCATTCCATTTCCACTCTTGGTTCATTTTCACTCTTCGAACACCTGCAAATCATGCATGAAAGAGAAGTTATTTAACGAATTCCTGAAAGGGAGTTCACGATAACAACCGCTAGATGATGCCCGAATTCTATCTTGTTGAGTCTTGTTCAAATCGGATCCTTCCGAAGCGACAATTCAAACATTTTGGCGCGGTGGGCAAAGGGTATAGCCGGTGAGATAGCCAAAAATGCCCTTGAACCGAATTTTATCGACGATGTGCCATTCGATAGAGGACCAAGAAAAAACATACTGTGCAAAGTTTCAACCCTGTAGCTATGGGTTAAAATCGAAAAATCAGTTTTTGGCCTATTTTCCCCAGTTAATGATGTTTAGAAATTCTGAAAAAATGTGACACATGTCAAGAACCCAAATACATACTTTGCAATTAGTTTCAGATTTTTAAAGTGAAAATCCTGCTTGTAAAAAATCAAAAACCTGAAAAAAAAAACGAAAAAATGCAGATTTCACATGGAACTTCTAGAGTGTCCACATTTATATTTTTACAGTAGCAGTATATTGTTATAGGTATTGTTCATGAATTTTTTCAGATTTTTTGGTTTGGTGCGCCGTTGTTAAAAAAAATAAAAACCGATTTTTTCGACGTTTTTTCCGCGAAGAACTAAGCTAACCTTAAAATTGTTACGTTCTATTCATTCTGTAAGTCTATCAGGCACTGATAAACCTTGACCATTTGTCAAACCTTGGCGAATCTTGTATAAGCAGTTCAACAGTCGAACGCCTAACGCGCTGAGCCAACCGAGCTGTTGGGAATGTGGTTAATACTTTCAGCTGTAATACGCTGACATGATAAAAATACTAATGAAGCTGATTTCATTGTTTAATTATTTTTGACAAATGTTCATGGTTTATCAGTGCCTGATTACCGCATGTGGTATTGGAAAAACCACATTTTCCTTGAACTTGTGCAAGTTTAATGAATTTTCTCAAGGTTAGAAACCGTTCGCACCACAATCTCTATAATTATTTCATATTCTGCCAAGGTTTAGCTGTCATTTAAAAAGAGTTTGATCGCTCTATCTCATTTCTATCGAAAGTTCTTTGATTCTTACATAGAATTCTGCCGTGTGACTCATAGTGCGCCGCACAGTGGTCCAAATCGAGGAATTCAGTGATATTTCGCCACAAATCAACGTTCTGATTCTCATTCCCTTTTCAGAAGAACTGTTCGGTTTCTTCGTGCTGTCCTGAGGTGCTCAGTTGAGAATTGGTTTCGATTTTCTTTTTGCTTTTAAGAGCATTCTTTTGAGATAAGAAATCGTGTACGCCATTAATAATTATCGTACATAGTATCTTTTAAACGTAATGTTGAATGAAAAATCTCAAAATACTTTACAGTTGACAAGGTGTATCTGTTTTTGCTTCGGAGATCAAGCATTGTAACAAAATCGAATATTTTCAGTAGGTCTTCCCCTGTAAGATCATGTAAAAATCATTGCCCCCGCTGTCCCTCTGTTGAAGTATCTAAATAGTGTCCAATAAATGTATGTATGTTATTAAATTCCTTTAAATCGAAATGAAATATATGCTACCTTGGTTTTGTCAATGTAGGTACAGCTGTTGGAGAACATGTAGGCATCAATGGATATAGAGTTTTTCCTTTTTTAGTAAATTAAGAATTACTAAAAGAGTTTTAATCACTGAAATCGCAAAATAAATCCCTGAAAAAACACCCCGAGCGCGCAAGGAATGGCAAGGGCGTGCACCGACTCAAGAAAGCAACTAACGCTGCCCAATCAGCGCACCGTTCTCAGTCCACGACACACCCCCACAAGTCCCATGAGACTGTGGGCAATCGGCTGCGCGAGCTGTCTACCTAGTGCGAAACGGGACTGAGAAGCGATCCTCTGATGATCGTCTCAATCTTCAGTGATCATCGCGAGCGCGCTTTTTTCTATTTAGTATTCTGACGTGTGTTTTTCGCGTGTGTCGTGTTTTTACCTGTGAGAGTGACACCATAATGGAACGCAACTACCTCAGGAAAACTGTAAGTTTACATGTATTATGGATTTTATTTATTCAAATTTGAAGTTAGAACAATTGGTTTGCTACACAACGTGACAAAAATTAGAAATTAAATCGCAAGTTGTCGGAATCGCAGAGAAAATACCAAAAGTTGTATATTTCAAGTTTTTCATGTGGGCGTAAATGGAAAATTTTTAAAACACGTATCGTAGATCTGTATCAATTAAACATATTCTGAAAATTTCATGAAAATCAGTCGACGTTGCAATGAGCTACAAACGTTTAAATATGTTATAAATTGCAGATTTTCACGATTTTAACCGACTTCGAAAAAGGAGGTTATCAATTCGACCTGTAGTGCCTTTTTTCGCTTTTTTTTCTATGTATGTTCACCGATTATGCCGAGATGGATGGACCAATCGGTACGAAATTTTGCATCTTGTAGAGTATGTCCCCGGGGTGGTCCCGTTATAAAAATTTTTGCATATTTTCATTCCTAACGACTTTTATTGCAAAAAAACGTAATGCTTCATTTATATTTAACCGACTTCTTCTGCGTTATATATAGATTTGAGTTAGTTTTATATACAATAGGGGAATTATGTACAGGGGAGGAGAGGGGAGAAAAATAACGATTTACATGGGAGGAAAGGGTGTGAACAGGGGGGGGGGAGAGGGAAGGGTATGTACAGGGGTGGGCGGAGGGTGGATGGGTGGTTCATCCGGCCTTTCATGTAGCGGGACCTCGGGGTCTTTGCCGAAGATTGCCACCAAATTTCTTTCTACTGGGCAGGGCGACGCTGGGACGGTAAAAACGTCCTTCGGCGGGCCCTCCGATGGCGACGACGACAACGACGACGACGACAACGACGACGACGACGACTGGTACCGATACGGAGTGACAATCAATCTCCCGTAACGTTGTGTCTTCTTCTGAAATGTAAGAAAATTGAAAAACATTGTGTATTAACCGTATTGTGTATTATATGTGTACAATATTACCATATATAAAATTATATTATTACTACTTATGTAATATTATTTACAGGTACCTATCAATTAATCCAGGCAGTATGTTATCTCGAGGAATTAATGAAGGATGTGATAATATTTTAAATATTGAATATTTATAAAAGTGTCTAATAATATTATAAGGATGAAAGTGCACTCACGGCATATTAACCGTAAATATTATCAATGCTATATTGAATATCACGGGGGGATTTAAAGCCAAAATTGTAAAACCATCGGAGATATTAACGAAGATATTTGATGTGACACATACAGTACCGATTATTGAGGAAAATAGTGACGAAGATTGAATAAATTATGTATATTGTGTGACGTTGCAATTTGCGCCGTCACTTTATTTCGTGTAAACGGTCCTTTGACCGTGTACGGAGTGGACCGGACCGACCTCTAGCGGTCACGAAAATCACCCGCCGACACTAGAGCGCTCCTGAAGGAATGACAAAAATCTAAAGATGGGTAATTAACGCCATCTCTTGCGCGTGCCGAGTACGGCGAAGTTTCAGGGCCGTGCCAAGGGGCACGACTGGAAGCCGAAAACCCGAGATCAGCCGGATCCAACCAAACGCTACTCATGGCCATTTCTTCCTCCGGCTGATCCTTTGAGGGGCGCCTTCTCGGGTTTTCGGCTTCCAGTCGTGCCCCTTGGCACGGCCCTGTAGCTCATTGCAACGTCGACTGATTTTCATGAAATTTTCAGAATATGTTTAATTGATACAGATCTACGATACGTGTTTTAAAAATTTTCCATTTACGCCCACATGAAAAACTTGAAATATACAACTTTTGGTATTTTCTCTGCGATTCCGACAACTTGCGATTTAATTTCTAATTTTTGTCACGTTGTGTAGCAAACCAATTGTTCTAACTTCAAATTTGAATAAATAAAATCCATAATACATGTAAACTTACAGTTTTCCTGAGGTAGTTGCGTTCCATTATGGTGTCACTCTCACAGGTAAAAACACGACACACGCGAAAAACACACGTCAGAATACTAAATAGAAAAAAGCGCGCTCGCGATGATCACTGAAGATTGAGACGATCATCAGAGGATCGCTTCTCAGTCCCGTTTCGCACTAGGTAGACAGCTCGCGCAGCCGATTGCCCACAGTCTCATGGGACTTGTGGGGGTGTGTCGTGGACTGAGAACGGTGCGCTGATTGGGCAGCGTTAGTTGCTTTCTTGAGTCGGTGCACGCCCTTGCCATTCCTTGCGCGCTCGGGGTGTTTTTTCAGGGATTTATTTTGCGATTTCAGTGATTAAAACTCTTTTAGTAATTCTTAATTTACTAAAAAAGGAAAAACTCTATATCCATTGATGCCTACATGTTCTCCAACAGCTGTACCTACATTGACAAAACCAAGGTAGCATATATTTCATTTCGATTTAAAGGAATTTAATAACATACATACATTTATTGGACACTATTTAGATACTTCAACAGAGGGACAGCGGGGGCAATGATTTTTACATGATCTTACAGGGGAAGACCTACTGAAAATATTCGATTTTGTTACAATGCTTGATCTCCGAAGCAAAAACAGATACACCTTGTCAACTGTAAAGTATTTTGAGATTTTTCATTCAACATTACGTTTAAAAGATACTATGTACGATAATTATTAATGGCGTACACGATTTCTTATCTCAAAAGAATGCTCTTAAAAGCAAAAAGAAAATCGAAACCAATTCTCAACTGAGCACCTCAGGACAGCACGAAGAAACCGAACAGTTCTTCTGAAAAGGGAATGAGAATCAGAACGTTGATTTGTGGCGAAATATCACTGAATTCCTCGATTTGGACCACTGTGCGGCGCACTATGAGTCACACGGCAGAATTCTATGTAAGAATCAAAGAACTTTCGATAGAAATGAGATAGAGCGATCAAACTCTTTTTAAATGACAGCTAAACCTTGGCAGAATATGAAATAATTATAGAGATTGTGGTGCGAACGGTTTCTAACCTTGAGAAAATTCATTAAACTTGCACAAGTTCAAGGAAAATGTGGTTTTTCCAATACCACATGCGGTAATCAGGCACTGATAAACCATGAACATTTGTCAAAAATAATTAAACAATGAAATCAGCTTCATTAGTATTTTTATCATGTCAGCGTATTACAGCTGAAAGTATTAACCACATTCCCAACAGCTCGGTTGGCTCAGCGCGTTAGGCGTTCGACTGTTGAACTGCTTATACAAGATTCGCCAAGGTTTGACAAATGGTCAAGGTTTATCAGTGCCTGATAGACTTACAGAATGAATAGAACGTAACAATTTTAAGGTTAGCTTAGTTCTTCGCGGAAAAAACGTCGAAAAAGTCGGTTTTTATTTTTTTTAACAACGGCGCACCAAACCAAAAAATCTGAAAAAATTCATGAACAATACCTATAACAATATACTGCTACTGTAAAAATATAAATGTGGACACTCTAGAAGTTCCATGTGAAATCTGCATTTTTTCGTTTTTTTTTTCAGGTTTTTGATTTTTTACAAGCAGGATTTTCACTTTAAAAATCTGAAACTAATTGCAAAGTATGTATTTGGGTTCTTGACATGTGTCACATTTTTTCAGAATTTCTAAACATCATTAACTGGGGAAAATAGGCCAAAAACTGATTTTTCGATTTTAACCCATAGCTACAGGGTTGAAACTTTGCACAGTATGTTTTTTCTTGGTCCTCTATCGAATGGCACATCGTCGATAAAATTCGGTTCAAGGGCATTTTTGGCTATCTCACCGGCTATACCCTTTGCCCACCGCGCCAAAATGTTTGAATTGTCGCTTCGGAAGGATCCGATTTGAACAAGACTCAACAAGATAGAATTCGGGCATCATCTAGCGGTTGTTATCGTGAACTCCCTTTCAGGAATTCGTTAAATAACTTCTCTTTCATGCATGATTTGCAGGTGTTCGAAGAGTGAAAATGAACCAAGAGTGGAAATGGAATGACGTCAAAATTGGTGACAATGTTTACATGATTTCTGTCACAAACTACAATGACATGATCCACATTTTCGACTGACAAAATCTGAGATATACATGGAAACACTGACACATAAAATTCTCTCTCCAGCAATTCTGGTCGCGTACGTGTTTATTTGTTCCTTGGTCATTTACAAATACATTTTGCTATTTATTTTTCCTGGATGGTCATAGTTACTATTTTAAATTGAATTTCTGCTAAACTTTTGCACTGGTTGTGCGAGTTAATAACAATTTTTCTTTCTTCTATCGTTCTATCCCCACGTTACAGTCCCATTACTTAAAGAAGTAGAATTCTTAACGGAATATAGAGATGCACGTGTGTACAAAAAGAACTTGGGCTTAACTGCATTGGTCATAAAAAACATCTGGAGTGCCAGTCGTACCTTTTCGTTAAAAATTCCATTGCCATACCAGTTGTAAAACGGCTTTCCGGAAAATAACTTCGCTGTCGCTCGTAGCATAATTACCCGACCATTTGCACGGAAGGTCAAATGTTTTATTGCACTCGTCGATAGCCGCGAAGAAAGACACGAACATCTTACCATGCCGCCATAGCGATTCTTTGTTATAAACCTTGCAGATCTCCACGGTCACTTGAGAACTGCAGCTATTCATCTTGCGGTTTTCCCGTCAACCCGCACACCGTGTGCAGTGACTCGTTCAGAGTTGGGCAAAAAATTCATCGCCGATTGACGACTTTTCTGCTTTAGTCGTTAATTGCGATTAACGATTATTAATCGTGAATCGGATAATTGATTAATGATGAAATGTTAATTCTTCATCCTCTCTCTGCTCCCTCGCTTTGTCTCCCCTCCCTCCATATTACAATTTATGGATAGACCGTGTGATGATTAACTTCATCAATTTTTCGGCATGATGCTAAATCACGATCTCGACATGCTACTGTTCCGTTGTGATGTGGGGAATTTCGTAGGTTCGGATGCCCGTGGGACGCTGAACATGAAAATGACTTTTAGAACAAGAAAATAATGCGATATGCATTGTTAGATGGTTCTAATAAGGCGAGTGCCGATCGTCGTGGGGTCACTCCTCATCACCTCCTTTAAGTTGTTATGAAAATCATGCGACAACGAGTTCGCGATTCCTTAACAATTGCATTTAAACATATTGTAAAGGATGACAAAATTACTAGACAGCAAATTGAGTATGAGGAGCACATTGATCAGTCAAAAGAAAATAATCTCGCTTTTTTTAAATGTATACCAAATTCAACATACTACTGGGCTGATAGAAAATATAATTGAGTATGTGAATTAGGTGTAGAAAAACATGTGACTACATCGGCTGTACTTCTTTCGGCTGGCTAAAAATCGCTACATTGGAAGGTACATCTAGAAGGTCTTTAGCTTTATGGTTTATGACGGCCTCACCTCTGAATTCGGAATTTGCTCTTGTTCCTTCGCGCAGAAGGTTTTACGACCGAACGTACCTATACATTGGGTTACCTATAGGGTTTTACAACGGATAATATTTGTATTGTATATACTCGACAAATGTTAACGGCTGTGCTTCTTGACGGTTCTGGGGTATGTGGCATGCAGCCCCTTTTTTACTTCGGGCAACCTTAGCATTGGAGAAACCGTAAAAATAGCAGTATTTTTTCGGTTTAGGTAGAACAATGATTATGGCAAAACCGGTGTTTTAACGAGACCCTTACCCATTTGCTTCCCCCTTCAACATTTTCACAAGATGTTAGAAGAATCTTTTTACTAGATGATGCATAAGAAATTTTTTTTAAAAATTACTATTGATTGAAATTTCAAAGATAAATGTAAGGTTACGATTTCTAACCTTTTTATCTGTGCCTATAATGAAAATTTAAAATATGCCATGAATTAAGTAAATTATACAGGGTGAGTCTCGTAACATGACGATCTGAAATAGAAAATAAAGGGCCTAGCCGAATAAGATGGTCAAACATGCCCTCAGACGTTTTTCAACGGCTCTTGAACCATTCGAAAGCTAATCAAGAAAACCCCCTCTGTGCAAAATTTCAACCCCCTAGCTTGCCCGTGAGGGCAGTTACAAGGTAAATTTGATTTGGCGCTTTTCTGCGAATTTTCCGGTTTTATATGCGTTGTAAAAATCTGAAATAAATGTGGCATATTTTGGATCCCACGGCAGATTTTTGAGAATTTTTTCACATTTTTTTATTGCAAACTGTGGTCGTAAAAAATGAAAAACACCCAAAAAAGCGGAAAAAAATTTTTTTCTCAAAAATATGAAAACATGCCATTCCAGTTTTTGATTCCCTGATGAATACTGGTCTCATTTCCTCCCTAATTTTTTTTTACGCAAGACTCAGAAACTAGATTAATGATTTTTAATGATAAAAAAATGTTAAACAGGACCGTCATGATTAACATATACAATGAGAGAATCGAGGAAATAATAGATACTTCAAAACTATTTTTGTGTATATGTACTTTACTTAAAAATGTTATTCAAATATTTTAAAACATTAAAAAAAACGAGGGCTCAAGGCGAGGGTACCTCCAGCTTCTCTCACCTTGTCGCCTTTTAGAGGACGTGCGTTAATTTTAAGCATATTTGATTGGTTTTCGGAGGTAACCGCCTACGATGCGGAAGCACACAAACATAAAGATTTGCGTTTGGTCGAACCCAATGGAAACATTCGAAAGTCTTTGTCTATGGAAGGTTCTAGAGCAAACCGCATTCGAAATTTTGGGTCCCATGGAAATCACCGACACAGATTTCCCCGACACAGGTTTCACCGACAACATTTCACCGACACCAGATTTGACCGACAACAGATTTAACCGACACCAGATTTCACCGACACCGGATTTAACCGACAGCTGATTTGATCGACAACAAATTTGACCGACAACGACTTAAGTTGATCGTTGTCGGTCAAATTTGTTGTCGATCAAATCAGCTGTCGGTTAAATCCGGTGTCGGTGAAATCTGGTGTCGGTTAAATCTGTTGTCGGTCAAATCTGGTGTCGGTGAAATGTTGTCGGTGAAACCTGTGTCGGGGAAATCTGTGTCGGTGATTTCCATGGGACCCAAATTTTGCATACGAGTCCGCAAAGAAGTGAGACATTTTATGTCTTTACTTTGCTCCCCCCACCCCCTCCCGCTCCCGCTTTTCTTCCTTTGCTGTCCTATATGATTTGGTCAAGTGTATAGGTCAATTGAGAACATACGTCTTACGTCATGTGGAAAGATTTATTTAAAAATGTCTTTTTTATTTTTGCATGTAACGATGAAAAATGTCAATGTTAATCTGAATTTGAATTTGAATTTTAATTTGCATTTGAATTTAAAACTTGAATGTGAATGTCAATGTGAATGTCAATGTCAATGCGAATGTCAATGTGAATGTCAATGTGAATGTCAATGTGAATGTCAATGTGAATGTCAATTTGAATGTCAATGTCTATGTTAATCTGAATTTGAATTTGAATTTTAATTTGCATTTGAATTTAAAACTTGAATGTGAATGTGAATGTGAATGTGAATGTGAATGGGAATGTGAATGTGAATGTGAATGTGAATGTGAATGTGAATGGGAATGTCAATGTCAATGTCAATGTCAATGTCAATGTGATTGTGAATGTGAATGTGAATGTGAATGTGAATGTTAATGGGAATGTGAATTCTCTCTCTCCGCATTCTCTCTCTCAGTCCTCTCTCTCTCTCTCTCTCTCTCTCTCTCTCTCTCTCTCTCTCTGACTCTCTCTCTCCCTCTCTCTCTCTCTCTTGCTCTGACACTCTCTCTCTATCTCTGTCTTTGTCTGTGGAAGGTTCTAGAGCAAACCGCATTCGAAAAAAGTCCATTCGATCAAAAGTTATAAGCAGCAACGTGCCCTCTCTCTCTCTCTCTCTCTCTCTCTCTCTCTCTCTCTCACTCTCTCCCTCGCTCTGACTCTCACTCTCTCTCTCTGTCTCTCTCTCTCTGGAAGGTTTTAGATCAAACCGCATTCGAAATTTTCGTGAGACTTTTTCGTGACACTTTTCGGTAACGCTTTTGGTAACGCTTTTTTCTGCTATGTGCCAAAGTAAAGACATAAAATGTCAAAAATATTGTTGGAAACCAAAATGGTTGTAGGAAACGCACAAGACAGAATCAGTGTCGCCGGATACCGGCCAAACGGTCATCATATAGATTCGCCTCCTTTTCCCCTTCCACTATCCTATTCTACTACCTAAGCTCAGTCCAACGCCCCCCACTAAGATCGTAGACTATAGTTGCACCACGTGGGTAGGAGGTACTAGTATTCCCCTCGATTTCCTCAATCTGGCGACAGAAGTGACAGAATCCTCTGAGACGCGTTTCAGTGGTTTTTTTTATCGCGGACTCGGTAGGAACCCTTACCCGCGGTGGTCTTCCAGTTCCCAGTTACGGATTTCAGTACAGTGTGCAGTAACAGTGTACCAGTGCACTATCCAGCAGTGTGGTGCTCAACAATTAACATAATGAATTGTGTAAGTTGCTATATTTTTAAAGATAAGCTTCTTTTGGCAGCGTGTAAGCATAATTCGCGTCATGGAATTCGCGATATGAAAAAGCGTAACGGTTTAAATCGAGGAAATTGTCAAGTTTAAATTAAGAGAAATGTCAACTTTACATTGAACGAATCTTCAAGTTTAAATTGAGGGGAATTCAAGTTTTAATTGTGGGAGTTTACAAGTTTACATTGAAAGAATCTTCAAGTTTAAATCGAGGAAATTGTTAAGTTTAAATTAAGAGAAATTTCAACTTTACATTGAACGAATCTTCAAGTTTAAATCGAGGGAAATTTCAAGTTTAAATTGAACGAATCTTCAAGTTTAAATTTTTTCATCACATGTACATGGTTTCAAAAAATAAAGTTTTAATCTATATGCATAAATTTCAGAAAGAAGCACGCCCGAGAAGGGACAAGGTGAAGAAGCCAAAAAAATACATAACAACGACCTCGGAGGACGAGCCACGACGGAAGAAGAAGAAGATGCCGCGCGTGGAGAAGTATGACGACTTGGCGGGTTTGTCGTTAGAATTGTATGGGGACATTCACGGGTATCCGGAGCCCACCCCTGTACAGTATCCACCCCACGCTCCTGTAAACAATGTCCCCTCCCACACCATTATCCATCAGTCCCCTGCCCACGTTCCTGTGAATGATGCCCCCTCGCGCGCCCTTGTGCATCCAATCACTGCCCCCTTCCCAGGACATACTTCCCGCCCCCACCCACACCTAGCTCCGAATACCCCGTCGTCTGCCGTGGGTGGTGACCTACACATGGAGATGTGGCAATGGCAAGTTGCATATTTATTTCCAAATTTAGTAATAATTGTAATTACATTTTATATTACATGTTGCAATGTTTACATTTGTTTTAGCATGCAGCAAATGACCGAGCAGCTCCGTAATGCTACACAGGAGCTCGTTAGCGGTAGCAATAGGCAAATTGCCATGCAGGAGCAGATGGAGCATATCACGTGGCTTTTTCCTACGGTCTTTGAAAACGCGAAGGGACGAGCCACTTCGGGAGTTTATAGGCTAATCGCCGAGCTGAATTCTGCCGTGTGGAATTCAGTTCCCCCGAGATAAAAGTAACGCGTCTTCGAGTTGTCCAGCAACGAAACGAATTTCACGAACTTTAATTTCGGGCGCCAGGCATCAACGATGCCACTTCATACAATACGTTCGCCGGAGGTTCTCGAATTTGCGTCCACGACAAGTTGAATAGCTCTGACGGGTCCAGGTGTAATATAGGATCAGACAAGAGTTTTCCCCACGGCGGGAAAGGTGTTTTGAAATAAGCGACGCGTGGCAAGTAGGCAATAATACTATTGTAAATTTATTGGAAGCAACTATGGAGAATTCGGTTAAGCTGCCGAGTATTTGGTCGACAACCGTACCCGAACGTGGTTTCACAGAAAGTACTTTGGATAGAACATTGAAACGATGTGTAATTTTACGCGGGCATGACCGGCAGCCGGCTGGCATGGAACGGGTTCGCTCTTTCAATATGGCCGCGTCGGGATCGGTACTATGCCGGATGAACGGGCTACCAGGTAGCGAACAAAGTACGAATACCGATCCCCGATGGAATACGCGTGAGAGTAGAAGTAATCAGAAAATTGTCGACGGCAGTTATGAAGATGATACGCCGAAGACTAGTCGCGATAGAGTTGACTTTACAATGATTCTCGTGACTGTGCGCGGCGCGTGTTATGGCGGAAATTCCGACAGCACGTGGTGGTTCGGCGGACGGTCGCAGTTCGCACTCACTGGAAACTCGCTAGAGGAGGCCAGAAGGGCACACAAAATACGCGGTCGCTCTCGCGACAACTACGTAAAATACACAAAATACGACGCTAATCTGCAGCTCGAGCCTCGTTGAACACTCGCGAATTATCTCGATATTTTTCGCGTACAATAGAGATATTCTTTAAATGTGACCTGATTGGCACTTACCACCGGCAGCGTGGAACGGTTCGCCTAGCTGATTACGGCAGCGTACAAACTATAACTTTTCCGCAGCACACGCGGTTACAATAATGGCGGTGGTAATACGACTTATCGTGACAAGATCCTACGCAGCAGTGATTCAACGCTCGGCGTGTCTCGAGGATGCGGAAGCGAACGGTCGCTCCTCTCCCCCTAATTCTTTAGCCCACCAATTACTGTCGCTCGCGGTGTCGCCACCTCTCAGGACCTGCACTCGACAGGGGGGCTCCCGACCGGCCGATTCCCCGATTTCCGTAACGACGTCCTATTGGCCGCCGAGAATGCCGGAAGGCATTCCAGGATTCCTTCAGCCGCTCCTGCGGGGACCATGTTGCAGGGCGAGACGTCGACGGGACGATTTTTGATGTTCTCCGTGGTCCCTTAGTCTCTCGCCGGCGCCTCCAGGTTGATTGGCCTGAGCTGTTGGTCCATTTGTTTTCCTTCGAAGTTGTTTACACCAATGAGTGTTCGGGCATTCCGAGTCCAGTTTTGCGGCAACAGCATTGGTTCTCCTCTATTTTGGTAGCGAATGATAGTCGGGCTCCCTGAGCCCGAGCTACGGTCCTGAAATATTACGTCGGGCCAATAGGCGCGACGTCCGTTTGTGTACAGTTTACTATCTTACACTTCAGGACTTTCCAGTGGGAGCGCTTACTGCTGCTTTTGTACGCATTTTTCCTGCTAAAGGGTGATCCGGTCCTTTCGAACTCTCTTAAAGATTAATATCTTAATTTGGGAGGGACGTGGTTAATTTGCCACGTCACAAGCAGCTGACGGGGGGAGCTGCTAAACGTAAGAAGCGAGCTGGTCGACGTGAAGAAAGAGCTCGCCGAATCGCGAACGCTCGTGGACCAGGCACACGACACGTTGAAGCGAGTATTACATCATTCTTAGTATTTGTTTAAATGATTTCAATCGAAAAGATGTGTCATTTATTAATTTTTCGTTGTTCCAATAATCAACAGGAAGGTACAGGCAATGCTATCGGTGGAGTACGGGGGAGAGCAGCCGAGCCACCTGCCCGTAACAACTCAGGAGAAGATGGCCGCGTTCGAAGACTGTCCGGCAAGCGAGTACAGCGCTGTCGTAAGTATATTGCATATCACACATAGTAAAAGTAAGTACATCAAATTAATGAATATGCAAACTGATGTTTACTATTTTTTTCAGATTACATACTTGGCCCAACTAGGAGGGCATAACCTGAGGGAAGCCGTCAACGGATGTTTCCGTTATGCCTTCGGGGATGCTCTCCTAGCAGAGTACGCGTGGGTGGGGTGCAGCGGCCTCCAGCCACTGCACCGCACACGAATAATGGAGGCCATGTATGGTAAGCCTTGCACATCTTTGATTTAAGTTAATTTCATTATTAATTAATTTATTGTTTAACAATATTTATCTCAATTTAAATGAATGTTACAGCGGCTGTATGCAGGATGAAGTTCATCACAAGGCCGGACCGGGCTGAATTCGCCGATATGGCGAAATTGGCCCTCAAGGCTGCAAAAAAGCGGTTCCGGACTTCCCGGAACGATCTTTCCACGAGCGATGCTAGCGCGCTTAATGCCGCCGCCGCCGCCCGCACCGATGCCCGTGACAATTGGGAACACAATAGTTTCGGATTGAACTCCCCGTAACATGGAGACTCCGTGCCGTAAGTATATTATAGTAAAGTTGTACTAAAAGCAAGAATATCTGATCTATTAATATGCAAACCAATGCTTTTTTGTAGGTTGGGCACTTCGTTCAATGACATCGCCATAGTGGAATAGGCCTACTGGGGATACCACTTTTAAAAAAAACGCATTAACAATAGTACCTCCGGGGTAATGTGGAAACCTATTGTAATTTAATCGGTTTCTCGAAGGAGGAGAAGGAGCAGGAAAACACAGCAACCGGGGAAGAGGCACATCTTCACTTTCTGGCGTTGTAAGTATGTCTAATTATGCCATTGTACTTGATTGAATGTATTGAATATTGATTATTTTTCTCGTATTTTTCAGGTATGCTGTATTTGCCAAAGCTTGCTCGGAGGAGGAGCTCGAGGAGAAGGAGGAAATCGCGGCAACCGAGGAAGAGGCCCATCTTCAATTTCTGGTGTGGTTGTAACGAGTCCGTTCCTCGGCGTCTCGTTGCAACGGATCCCGCGGCCGAGATAGCTCGTCGTGTCAGGGTTCGCGGCCAGGACGCGGGGAGGCGGAGGCGGCGGGATAGGAAAATAACACTGTTTCACGGTTTCGGTTCACTAAGTTTCGCCCTCTTGTCCGCTCGCTCACGACTCGTAGATCTGTCCGCTAATTTAAACAGCGGATGGTCGCACAATACTTTCCGCACGCGGTTCTCGGCGCGGTCGGCCTGGTTCGGTCGGTGTTCCTTCACCCCGGGGACGTAGTCGCTACGTTATCGTACGCCTCGGCGTTCGGTTATCATCGTCGCGATGATATTCGCAGGGCTCAGGGTCGCTTTCATCGGCGCCATTGTTGCCCAGGTGTAGACGTGGCAGGCAAGGATGGCTCACGGCGCGGGCACGTCGTCGCGACGTTCGCAGCTCGTGTTGGAGGGTCGGTACTCGCGCCTCGTGGTCACCGTCGCGATGACTTCGGATCGCGTCGATCTCGGATCGGCGTCTCAGGTTCGCTATTCCAGCGAACCTCCGGGTCGCGGCTTCCGGGCGGAGTCTCTACCACGCGGACATTGTCACAATGTCGGGAATCCGTCTCGGATTCTGGCGGGCGTACTCGAGTTCGTTGTCGCAACGAATCGCGAGGAGCTACGGAGTCTTTCGGGGACGTGTACAAAGCGCGTCGTCGCCGAGCACTTTGTCCACGAAGATGGATACTGGATCAGGTACTTACTGGGATTCGTCTCGCTTGGTGTTCGTACACGAAGAGTCGTTCGGCGCGTCGCGTTCGTTCTCCGCTCGTCAGGCGGGTGACGAGGGGTAGTGCGCGGCGCGGTGAGTTGCGGAAATTCCGGTGACGTGACGCGTCCGGTTGATCTGTACGTCGTTTCCGGCTGTTGCCAGAAAAGGTTTCTAGGCGAGAGGGGCGCGACGCGGTTGCCTCGCACGCGTCTTGGCGATGCTGCGGTTCGGTAACTCTCGGTTCTAGTCGGCGTGGTTCGGGCTCGCGGTGTTCTACGTTTAGTAACAGGCCTGGTGCGAACAGGTCTGTTACACCCCCCTCCCACATAACGGTGAGCGAGCGGACAGTGAGGTGTATATATTAAACAACAGGTATACAGGGTGTCCCAAAACTACCCTAGGAGCCGAAAATGGGAGGTTCCTTGGGTGATTTGAAGCGACATTTTCCTTTACAAAAATTACGTCCGCAACTTTGTTTAGGAGTTATTAACGAAAAATACGGACCAATCAGAGCGCGACCTAGACGCGACTTGGCAAAATCGGCACGGCGCGCCAACTGTCCATTGGCCGACTGTGCCAACTCGCGTTTAGGTCGCGCTCTGATTGGTCTGTGTTTTTCGTTAATAACTCCTAAACAAAGTCGCGGATTACATTTTTGTAAAGGAAAATGTCGCTTCAAATGACCCAAGGAACCTCCCATTTTCGGCTCCTAGGGTAGTTTTGGGACACCCTGTATAGACAACGTATAAACTTTATATCAAAATATAACACCACTCGTGGCTGGTCCGGCAAATCTTACAAACTAAAATCAACGTCGCAATGTTCCCGTCGGTCCGGCGGCCGGTCGCGTTCCGGCCGATATAACAAAGCGGCTCCCTCATCCGCCCGCACTAGTACCACTAAGAAAAAGAAGAGAAAAAGACAATAATGTTTAGAAGTATATTAAGATTGGAAATGTTAAAAAAAAAACAAGATCAGGAACAACCAATACAAAAAAAAACAAGATCAGGAACAACTAATACAAAAAAAATCATAGAAAAAGTTTCACTTCAAACATAATGAACGATCAAAATTTGCTTCGCAAAGAAGGAGAGCGTATGAGAAAGAAAGAAACGTACTTCATAGCATTTCCCATACGCTCTCCTTCTTTGCGAAGCAAATTTTGATCGTTCATTATGTTTGAAGTGAAACTTTTTCTATGATTTTTTTTGTATTAGTTGTTCCTGATCTTGTTTTTTGTATTAGTTGTTCGTGATCTTGTTTTTTTTTGTATTGGTTGTTCCTGATCTTGTTTTTTTTTTAACATTTCCAATCTTAATATGCTTCTAAACATTACTAGACTGCAAGAAGTTTCACTTCCACCGCGCGTGGTTTTCCACACGTATATTTTTTTTTTCTTTACACTTTTCTCTACACTTTCGGCTGCTATTTGTAAGAAATAAGTTTTCATGAAAATTACGTTAGCACAACCCTGTATATGTATTCAGTTTGATTGAAAATGTCGGATTCTACTTAGATTTTGGTAAACACACATTAGTATAATAATACTTTGTAAACACCGCACTGAGCTTCTTCTGCGCGACTAATTTTGTTTTTAAATGAAAATATATTTATTCATTTTGATTGAAAACGTGGATTCTACTTAGATTTTGGTAAACACACATTAGTATTTTTATTTTATTTTTGATTTTACTTCAACTCGCCCGTAAGACGGCGCAGTCTAAATATCTCTATATGTCTGTAGTCGTAACATAACCATGAATTTGTAACCTTTTCGTTTGATCCTACTACCGAGCATTTTATTCGTTGCGATATATTCCAAAATGTTCGCTATCATTCTAAAGATCATTGGTTGTCCCCAATCGGTGGACCGGGGTTCGAATCCCGTCGGGGTAAGAAATTATTCTTCTCCATTCATTCTCAGTTTAAATTTTCGCGCTCCACTTTCCACTTCCGTGACATCGAAACGTCACATATCCGTGACATCGAAACGTCACATATCCGTTACATCGAAACGTCACATCCGTTACTTTAGAAAAGTGTTACCCTCAGCAAAGAAGTTTCACTTCAATAAAAGAAACAACGTTGAAACAAGTAAAGAGTAAAGAATATGCGTGATCGATTTCGCGGTTTTACAACTTGTCGGTCTGTAGCGCGCCGAACGTAGTGGCGATCGCGGTGGCAAAATAAACAGTCTGATTTTACGTGATTGTCTGCAACGCAACGCCAACGACGGCGAAGAGAGAGAAAAAAAAATGATATCCGGTGCGATTGCCTCGTCGTTGAGCGCGTGTGCGGTGATCGGTCGAAACGGTGTATCGAATAACACGGTTCGCGGTTGTGCGGCGGATGAGCGCCACAGTCTACCGCGACGAGAGCGCGAAAAAGAAAACGGAATGTAATATAATACTGATCAATCAGACGGGTTGGCTCCTTCCGTCCGTCGCGGACGGTGTTACCTCTAATCTATCGGCGACGGGTTACGGGGGGGAAAGCCCCTCAACCTCGTCACGAGGAGGAGGCTGCCCTTTCGCGGTGACTTATAACTACCGTTACGGTGTATCGCTCGGCGGGGACGCTACGTCATTCTCGTCGCGAGATGATGTCGTCCGTGCTCACTATTATTACTCTCACTCTTTATCACGACCGCGTGTCCGCTTCTCCTCGTCGCGAGGAGGGGTTTCGTTCCACTGCGGTATACTAGGGCAATCCGCGTCCCTCCATACGTCACTGAGTTCGCACTTTGTGGCTGGTGACGTTGGTGATCGCGTGCTGTTTTACCCCTGGTGCCTTGGTCCCTTGGTGGCGGTTGTCGGCGGGCTGCGTCGTTTGCACCTCCTCAGTTTTCCGGCCTCGTCAAAGAGGAGGGTCCACCGTTCCTCTCCCCCTGGAGATGTCACGTACGCCCTTCGGTCGGCTACCAGTCTAACGGGCACCTCGACGCATCTACCCGACGGCAATCGGTACCAGAGGCACACGCAGGGGGCGAACCTGCCCGTGTATGGCCATGGTTGCAGTGTCAGTGGGCCCGGTGTGTCGACGGTTACTGGGTTCCCGTAGTTTCTCTACCGTGAGGTCGCTCTGGCTGCCTGTCCGGTGGGTGTTGTCGTCGTGCGGGGCGGCGGTGCGTTCCGTGGCAGTTCCGCCACGAGTGTCGGCGCCGGCTGGTCAGAGTGACTGGTGGGTGCCTCTATCGCGCGGCCAATGGCCCCCACCGGTAGCGGCTCGCTCCAGTGCGACAGTACCGGCGGGGCTCGTGACTTCTTCCGTGGCTGTTCTCCCTGGGTCGACGATGTATTGGCCCGTTGTCGATGTTCTCGACGTCGCCTGTTTCGGCGTCGTCGCTCTGGTTGTCGTCGCGTGGGTGTGGTGGGCGGCGACCACCAAATCGATAGCTCCCGCCGTCGCTTTCGGGGCGGGGAGGTCTGCAGCGTTATGCTCCCGAGCCCTATTTCCGCCAGGCCCGGCAGAGTGTCCCACGAGTAGGCCCTCGGGAGTGGTTTGGCGGCTGTGTCGGTGGCGGCCGTCTCCGCAGCCGTCGTTTGTGGCGCCTGTTGGTCCACCGTCCCCTCCTTCTCCTGCTGTGTGACCGCTTCGTTTGGCGGCTCCTCGCTTGTCGGCTGTGCTCGCTCTGGCCATGTGATGTCCGGTGTAACTGGTCGCCTAGTCAGGTCCGGCTCCCGGAAGAGGTCCGCCAGGTTCCAATCGTTGTTGGTCGGCTCCATATCTGTTAGTGGCCTAAGACAAACGTGAACAGAGCTCGTTATTTTGCGTGGTCTGCCTCTGCGGCGCGGCGCTGGCACGGCAGCGGGGGAGTGAGCGGCCGACCCCGGTTCCCCGGGGCGGAGGGTAGCGTCTGTCGCGTCGATCGTCTCCTCCGGTGGATGTTCTACGCTGTCCTCGCTTTCCGTATCGGGTTTCAGGTCTTGTATATGAATGTGGCGTGACCATTTCCGGTTTCGGTCGCGAAGGTCGACGATAACCGGGGAGAGGACGCGTCCGACGACGTACGGCCCGGAGAATTTCGGTGCGAGTTTGGCATTGATACCTTTCCCTTTATTTGACAAGGTGTGCTCCCTCTTCCATACCCGGTCACCTACCGCGGGTCTCCAGTCACGTCGGCGCAGATTGTAATATTTCGCCTGTCGTGTGAACGCCTGGGCTAAATTCAACTTTGCCACTCCTGTGCCTCGCGTAGGTTCTTCCAGCGTTGGTGGACTGGGACTGTGTGTCCCGACGGCGAAGTTTGCCCTGGCGCTCGGAGTTCTCGCCCTTGGTTAAAGTACGCCGGGCTGTATCCCGTGGCCTCGTGCCAGGCGGTGTTCATGGCGAATCTTGCTTCAGCCAGTTTCTCGTCCCATCGGTTGTGCTTCGCCCCAGTGTATTGGGCGAGCATGGTTTTCACCACCCTATTGGCTCGCTCCACTGGATTACATTAGGGCGTGTACGGTGGTGTCCGGCGGTGTTCGGTTCCGGCGGCCTGTAACAAAGTAGTGAACGGCTCCCCGATGAATTATTTACCGTTGTCGGAGATCAGGATCTTCGGCGCCTCGTGCCGCAGGATGATGTCCTTCTGGATTGCGGCAGCGACGGCGGTGCGGTGCTAGTGGCTTTCCATAGTGGTGTGAGCTCAACCCACTTCGAGAATCGATCCAGCGCGACAAGCAGCCATATATTTCCGCTCCGTGACCGTGGTAGTGGTCCAATCAGGTCGACGGAGACGGTATGCCATGGTTCGTCCCCCGGGTTCGCATACAGTCAGCCGGGTGGCTGGCGCGGTGGTGTCTTGAACTGTTGGCAGTTGGTGCAGGCACGTACACATCGGGCGGCGTCCCGGAACATCCCTGGCCAGTAAAATTTTCTGGCCAGTCTGACAATTGTCTTGGCAATCCCCAGGTGGCCTGCCGTGGGGTCGTCGTGGTGCCGTCGTAGCACCTATAGTCGCTCTCTGCTTGGTACGCAAAGTTTCCATTCGTCGCCTGGGTCGGGTTCGTTGTAGTCCAACTGGTGTACCAAATGTTTGTACAATTTGCCCTCAATTAGCCGAAATTCGGGTTCGGTGGTCGGGTTCTCTCGGACGGCTTGGTGCTTCCTCTCATACCACGTGTCGGTGCGGTGTTTCGGTCGGAGTGCGTTCACGCTCGGCCTCGGCGTGGCGCGGGACAACGCGTCCGCCATGTGGTTCAGTTTCCCGGGTCGGTACTTGATATCAAAATCGTACTGCTGTAATTCCAAAGCCCATCGGGCAAGTCGACCGGTCGGGCTGTCCATTTGTCGAAGCCAGCGGAGCGCTTGGTGGTCGGTGACGACGATGAAACGGTACCCTTCCAGATACGGTTTCATTTTCTGGATGCCCCACACCACAGCGAGGCATTCCTTTTCGGTCGCGCTGTACTTCCTCTCCGTTTCGCTGAGCGTGTGGCTGGCGTACGCGATGACTCTTTCGTCGCCGTCCGGACCCTGTGTTAGCACTGCTCCTAGGCCACTGTCGCTAGCGTCTGTTTGTAGCGTGAATGTTTGCTCGAAGTCCGGGCAGGCTAATATTGGTGCGGCGACGAGTCGGTCTTTCATCGTCTGGAACGCTTTCTCCTCGTCCGCGGTCCACCTGCATTTTGCGTTTTTCCGTGTGAGGCGCGTCAGTGGCTCGATCACCTCAGCGAAGTTCGGCACAAATCGTCGATACCAGGAGGCCATTCCGTGGAATCGTCGGACGTCCCGGATCGTCCTCGGTACTGGTATCTGTGCAATAGCGTCGGTCTTTTCCGGATCAGTGCGGATGCCCTGTTGGTCGACGATGTGTCCCAGGTAGCGTAAGCTGTCTACGCAACACCGACATTTCTCCGGGTTTAGTTTCAGGCCGGCCGTGCGTAGGCGGCGGAAAACCTCCTGTAGGTGGCGCTGGTGGTCCTCGATGGTACGGCTTACGACGATGATGTCGTCCAGGTACGCAAAAGCGTGTGTTTCCAGCTCCGGGCCAATCACGCGGTCGAGCAGCCGTTGAAACGTCGCCGGGGCCGAGTGTAGGCCAAATGGCATAACGGTGAACTGGTATAGCCCCTGTCCGGGCACGGTAAATGCGGTGAGTGGACGACTGCGTTCCTCCAGTGGTACCTGCCAATATCCGTTCTTTAGATCTAGTGTCGTGAGGAACCGCGCGCCCCGTAGCTTATCCAGCGTCGCCTGGATGTGTGGGAGAGGGTAGGCGTCCTTTTCTGAACGTTCATTTAATTTTCGGAAGTCTACACAGAAACGGGGCTTACCGTCCTTCTTTTTTACTACCACAATCGGAGAGCTCCAAGAGCTGTTGGACGGTTCGATTACGCCGGCGGCCAGCATCTTTGCGACCTCCTCGTTGATGACATTTTGCATCGCCGGGTTCCTGGGCCTGTACCGTTGTTTGACCGGTGTCTCGTCCACCAGTTTTATACACTGTCGTATAAGCGTCGTCCGTCCCGACACTTCCTCGAAGCGCATCATCTCGTCTCGCAGAAAACGGTCAAACGAGGCTCGGTCGGCTTCGAGTACCTTCCGTAGACCCAACTGTAGGCACGGTTCGGCTTGGCATTCCCCGGGCCAGGACGCGACTTCAATTGGTGGTCGGAGGGTCACTCGGAGGGCGGCGATCATCTGAATGCCCAATAAAATTGGCGCACCCATCTTCGGCAGGACGGTAAAATTTTCCGTCCAATCCCGTCCGACGGCACGGAACGACAACCGTATCTGTTCCACCGGGCAGGTATCCGATCCGTCGGCGAGGCTGACACGACCCGTGGTCCAGAGTTGGGCGTTATTCGAATGAAATTTCATTCGAATAACCAAGAGAATAAAAATTTCGAATAAAGTCAGTTTATTCGCAATAACGAATAAATTTTTATTCGAATAATTTTTTATTCGAATAACCCAGCGAATAAAAATTTATTCGAACAGCCCGGCGAATAAAAATTTATTCGTAAAGCCCAGTGAATAAAAATTTATTCGAATAGGCCAGAGAGCGAATAAAAGGTATCGAATGACATCGCGTCATCGACAGCAACTCGTCTCGACACTCGACACTATTCCTACCCATAAAGGCTGCCGCCGGCGTGTGCCTTGCCCGCCGTCACGGCTGCGCTTATTCTCGGCCTTTATTCGCTGCGGTCATTTAGAATAACGAATAACGAATAAAAGTTCGGGGATTTATTCGAGAATAACGAATAACGATTTTATTCGCCGAGAATTATTCGTAGCTTGCGAATAACGAATGACACTTTATTCGCTATTCCTTATTCGTTATTCGAAATAAAATTTGCCCAACTCTGCCGTGGTCGTTGCCGGTCGTAGTCCCCGTTCTCGGGCCCAGTTCAGCACTTCCGCGTTAATGCACGACAATTGGGAACCTGTGTCTAGTAGTGCGTCGATCTCGTGGCCCAAGATCCGAATCGGTAGTAGTGGTCGCGGGGTGTATCGGATAGACGGGGTGTAGTTTATTGGCGGGCTCTGTGCTCCCCCATCGGTAGTGGGCCCCGTCGACCGTTTCCCGGCGGGTGGCAATCCTGAGTGAGCGTTCCGTCACGGCCGCATCGTAAACAAAATTTTCGGTACGCATTCCTGCACTCAAAGCGCATGTGACCCCGCTGTTTACACCTCCAGCAGTGCGTTTCCGGGCTATATCCGCCGGGTTCTGTTGTTCGACTCGTCGGACGAAACGTGCTGGTGTTTGCTCGCTCCGGGGGCATCGAGGACGTACCGCGATCGGACAGCTGGTCCACATGGGGCGCAGTCGTTGCCGCCGCGACCACGTCAGATGGGCGAGAGGGATGACGTGAAAATCGTTTTTCCTTCTCGTCGCAGAGTTCTATCTGTTGCACTCGTTCGAGCAGCTCGCGGGTGGTGGTCACGTCCCTTAACTGTATGAACCGTCGGTGCTCCGGGCGCATGTTTTCGAGTAGCATTTCGAGTCGTTCAGTTGTCGGCATTTGGGCCCTTCGCATGAGGGTAGTGACCGCGGTCATGTATTCCACGAATGGTTCCCCGGGACGCTGCCTGCGTTCCCTGGCTTCGTTCTCGCGTTGAAATCGCGAGTGGTACGGTGTGTGTGCCGTGATGAATTCCTCGGCGAACTGGTCCCAGGATTTTATCTCTGGGCTCTCATTCCGATACCAGGCTTGGGCCTGTCCACACAACATTTCCGGGACCCCGCGGAGGAGCTCCTCATCAGTAATGCTGTACGTTTTCTTGAGTTCGGCGACCCGCTCGAGGAACGAGAACGGGTCCTTTCCGTCCGTCGTGCACCCGGATTTTCTCAGTCTATCTGTTTCGGATCACGCGAGCGCCTTGGCGACACGTGTGACAAGGTAGGACGGGGGGAGAGAGGCGACGGGCTTGCCAAAATCATAATAAGGAATCTAGACAAAACAGAGGTCCCTCGTCGTCTCTCCCCCCACCTTTCGAACAGGATCGTCACAGCTAATTGCTTGCCAAACGGCAGTTACGCTTCAACGCCTTCTAAGAAAGTTACTGTTCTTATGAAAAGGATTCAGGCCCTTGCGCTTCTTGTGCCAGTTCCTTTAAATTACTTATACTACTATTTTCTCGCTTACTTTAATAGTTATAAGTGGTGTCGGGTTTTTTTGACTAAGAGTTAATTTGGGTTTTGTGAGTGATAATTAAGGAAATTTTAATAAAGTGGACAAACTGGTAACACGCTAACCTACTATCCTTCTGTACTTTATTGAACATCGCTCCCTTCCACGAAAACCTACTACGCTTATTGAACACTATCGATGTTGCGATTCGGATCAGGTTTTTCGGTTGCGGGGGCGGCGACGGCCATCTTCCTGGTAGACACGCCGGGTTCCGTCATCGTATACAATTCTCGTGTTTGTTGTCCGATGAATTCAGCCCACCGTCGACGGAGGTGTTCCGGCGTTCTTTTGGTTTCGTTCGCGCCCGCGGGTTTTTTTGTTTTCGGCGGACCGCCGGGTAGCATTCGCGCACTTCACTTTCTAAACGAGGTGAATTCCCGCTGTCACAGGTCTCGACGTTTCTCTGTTTACGTCACTCACTCGCGTAACGGCCGCTCGCCGGCGTGCGTGTACCGGCACTGCTTCCTCGGTGGTATTACTAGATGGCGGGAGCGTAGCTCGCTCCCTCACTCGCGATCGGCTAACCTCAAAATGTCGGTTCCGCCACGTGGCCGGAATTTCTAACTTTTGCACTTTTCACGTTACCAGGTCCCGGTTTGGGCGCCATGTAACGAGTCCGTTCCTCGGCGTCTCGTTGCAACGGATCCCGCGGCCGAGATAGCTCGTCGTGTCAGGGTTCGCGGCCAGGACGCGGGGAGGCGGAGGCGGCGGGATAGGAAAATAACACTGTTTCACGGTTTCGGTTCACTAAGTTTCGCCCTCTTGTCCGCTCGCTCACGACTCGTAGATCTGTCCGCTAATTTAAACAGCGGATGGTCGCACAATACTTTCCGCACGCGGTTCTCGGCGCGGTCGGCCTGGTTCGGTCGGTGTTCCTTCACCCCGGGGACGTAGTCGCTACGTTATCGTACGCCTCGGCGTTCGGTTATCATCGTCGCGATGATATTCGCAGGGCTCAGGGTCGCCTTCATCGGCGCCATTGTTGCCCAGGTGTAGACGTGGCAGGCAAGGATGGCTCACGGCGCGGGCACGTCGCACAGTGGGCCAGAATGGCTCGGTAGCTGTTCACGCCTATTTTACCATTATTTCAAAATTTAAAGGCCATGTTATATAGGTCGTTGAATTCGTCTTGGCGTCAGCTATAATGTTATTAAATAAAAAATATATAGTTATAAATAAACAATCAAGGTGACCACAATTTTTTATTAAAGAAAAATAATTTTTTAAATTTTTTGTATTGAGATTCGTAGAATACAGATTACTGATTACTTTTTGTAGGAAACATTTTTTTGTCACACTGCCGGAAATGTCTGAAAAATCGTGTGAATATTGAATAATAATTGAAAACTGGCTGTTTAGGCTTTGAAATATGAGTAATCCATAATTTTTCAATGAATTAAGTTTATTACGTTTAATGAAATAACAAAAATGTGTTATTACTGTCTTATTTAAAGAATTACAAATATTCAAACAAGATTAAATGTTATATTTTACAAAGTTACTGACTATAATCAATTCATCGTACGGATTTTCGGCTTATAATTGTGTTTATCTATTAATAAACGAAAATCTATACTATAATTCCTCTTAACAAAGGTAAAATACAGGTTTTCAATATGGAAAATCTGCTGTGATGCTATACTGCGTTGCTGTTGCTATGATCTCTCAAATACGAATGATTCAACTGAGCTAGCAATAAATTCGAATGTTTTTAATGGTCGAATAATATAAAATATTCATGAGATAGGTTTGGGTTAGGCCTTTCATTCTTAAGAGCCGCTGAGTGGTCGTCATGCGTCTCGTGCAACGCGACTCGCCGCGGAATTGTGTGTCACGCGACGCTTCAAACCATCATAATTTCCGGGGTGGGACGAGGGGGGACGTGAACTTTACAGGATCTTTTAGAGGAAACTTTGCTGAAAATGTTCCACTTTGTTAGAGCACTATACTCTGCTATACTTTTAACTTTTTTCTTTGTCAAAGGTGAAAGACTATGACGATTGTCCTTAGCTGACTAAGCATTTTTTTAAATAATAAATTATAAACATTAACGTTTAGTTCCTGTGGCGTTCTCAACATAGATATACATTATTCATAAAAAAAAAATGTGGGCACTTAATCCTCAGTAGGTTTTCCAGGACATCGTTATGAAGAAACGGAATTTTTTCGGTGATAAATCGTATCTGAAAAAGTTTGATCTTTGAACGCTTATTATAACAAGAGTTTTTAATAACTTTAATTAATATTATCGTTTTCGAATGTAATGGACATTTAAGAATCACTGTGCATTGGTTAAAAATCGATATGATGAATTTCATTTTTTAGCTCGTGAACAGCTACCGAGTCATTCTGGCCCACTGTGCGTCGTCGCGACGTTCGCAGCTCGTGTTGGAGGGTCGGTACTCGCGCCTCGTGGTCACCGTCGCGATGACTTCGGATCGCGTCGATCTCGGATCGGCGTCTCAGGTTCGCTATTCCAGCGAACCTCCGGGTCGCGGCTTCCGGGCGGAGTCTCTACCACGCGGACATTGTCACAATGTCGGGAATCCGTCTCGGATTCTGGCGGGCGTACTCGAGTTCGTTGTCGCAACGAATCGCGAGGAGCTACGGAGTCTTTCGGGGACGTGTACAAAGCGCGTCGTCGCCGAGCACTTTGTCCACGAAGATGGATACTGGATCAGGTACTTACTGGGATTCGTCTCGCTTGGTGTTCTGTGACGTGGCAAATTAACCACGTCCCTCCCAAATTAAGATATTAATCTTTAAGAGAGTTCGAAAGGACCGGATCACCCTTTAGCAGGAAAAATGCGTACAAAAGCAGCAGTAAGCGCTCCCACTGGAAAGTCCTGAAGTGTAAGATAGTAAACTGTACACAAACGGACGTCGCGCCTATTGGCCCGACGTAATATTTCAGGACCGTAGCTCGGGCTCAGGGAGCCCGACTATCATTCGCTACCAAAATAGAGGAGAACCAATGCTGTTGCCGCAAAACTGGACTCGGAATGCCCGAACACTCATTGGTGTAAACAACTTCGAAGGAAAACAAATGGACCAACAGCTCAGGCCAATCAACCTGGAAGCGCCGACGAGAGACTAAGGGACCACGGAGAACATCAAAAATCGTCCCGTCGACGTCTCGCCCTGCAACATGGTCCCCGCAGGAGCGGCTGAAGGAATCCTGGAATGCCTTCCGGCATTCTCGGCGGCCAATAGGACGTCGTTACGGAAATCGGGGAATCGGCCGGTCGGGAGCCCCCCTGTCGAGTGCAGGTCCTGAGAGGTGGCGACACCGCGAGCGACAGTAATTGGTGGGCTAAAGAATTAGGGGGAGAGGAGCGACCGTTCGCTTCCGCATCCTCGCGACATGCCGATCGTTGAATCACTGCTGCGTAGGATCTTGTCACGATAAGTCGTATTACCACCGCCATTATTGTAACCGCGTGTGCTGCGGAAAAGTATAGTTTGTACGCTGCCGTAATCAGTTAGGCGAACCGTTCCACGCTGCCGGTGGTAAGTGCCAATCAGGTCACATTTAAAGAATATCTCTATTGTACGCGAGAAATATCGAGATAATTCGCGAGTGTTCAACGAGGCTCGAGCTGCAGATTAGCGTCGTATTTTGTGTATTTTACGTAGTTGTCGCGAGAGCGACCGCGTATTTTGTGTGCCCTTCTGGCCTCCTCTAGCGAGTTTCCAGTGAGTGCGAACTGCGACCGTCCGCCGAATCACCACGTGCTGTCGGAATTTCCGCCATAACGCGCACTGCGCACAGTCACGAGAATCATTGTAAAGTCAACTCTATCGCGACTAGTCTTCGGCGTATCATCCTCATAACTGCCGTCGACATTTTTCTGATTACTTCTACTCTCACGCGTATTCCATCGGGGGTCGGTATTCGTACTTTGTTCGCTACCAGGTAGCCCGTTCATCCGGCAGAGTACCGATCCCGACGCGGCCATATTGAAAGAGCGAATCCGTTCCATGCCGGCCGGCTGCCGGTCGTGCCCGCGTAAAATTACACATCATTTCAATGTTCTATCCAAAGTACTTTCTGTGAAACCACGTTCGGGTACGGTTGTCGACCAAATACTCGGCAGCCTAACCGAATTCTCCATAGTTGCTACCAATAAATTTACAATAGTATTGCTGCTTACTTGCCACGTGTCGCTTACTCCAAAACACCTTTCCCGCCGTGGGGAAAACTCTTGTCTGATCCTATATTAAACCTGGACCCGTCAGAGCTATTCAACTTGTCGTGGACGCGAATTCGAGAACCTCCGGCGAACGTATTGTAGGAAGTGGCATCGTCGATGCCTGGCGCCCGAAATTACAGTTCGTGAGATTCGTTTCGTTGCTGGACAACTCGAAGACGCGTTACTTTTATCTCGGGGGAACTGAATTCCACACGGCAGAATTCAGCTCGGCGATTAGCCTATAAACTCCCGAAGTGGCTCGTCCCTTCGCGTTTTCGAAGACCGTAGGGAAAAGCCGCGTGATAAACTGGCGCCCGAACAGTAGAGTCCTATAATAATTGAAGAGGACATAAAACCTAATTTTTGTCGAATTTTGCCGGCAAATATAGAGATCAGACAGGATTGATAAGAGAGAGAAAAATAGGAAAAACAAAATTGACGTGAATTCGGCGAAACGCTCGCGGCTCGCACATACAGGTCGCTTGAATATTCATATTACAAAATTTTGCGATAAAAATAAGATAAGCGCAGAGCCTCGCAGCAGTATAAAAATTTATATGTTATATGTATATTGATATTTGAATAATTTTTTTGTTATGAGAATATTCAATTGAAAATGGCGGAAAACTTATTAGTCTTGCCGGAGATTTAGGAATCCACTGGCGTAAAGCCGAAGGGTAGACTGATCCCTAGCGAGACAAAAAGTTAGACCGCTAACCAATTGAAAATTCAATTTATTATATGCCATATTTATTCATAACATGTATTAAATGCATAATGTATATATGTGGTGGTGGAAGATTGTCCAGGGAGTGTCGTTTTAGTAGATTGCCGATAAAGAATATTGTTCAATTTTAAGAAACTAAGAAAAGAGAATTGCTGGGATTGCCGGAAAACGGAAATTTAAGATTGAATATCGAAAATTGGAAATTCTGAAGTGTAGCCAAGCGAGACGAAGCGAAGAGAGAAGGTAGTTTTTTTTTCGCTTTGTGTTTACATTCAAGTCTAGCTCGAGTTGCCGGATTTAGACAATAGCTCACGACCGTCAAGGGGATTAGGTAGAGTCACCGCATACAGTCACCCGACCCTATCATAAACATGTAGAGCTCCGGGTTATTATCGAAAAGAAAGAACACTCATCGGGACGAGCGGGAAAACAACTTTCGTCAATTCAAACGCAAACAATGGCGGATCCGTTAGTTATTCAGAGGGACGAAGGGGACAATAGGTCCACACATAGCGAAAGATACGAAGAAGCGGAAGGGGGAACAACAGACGGAGAATTCGGAAGTGATTTAGATAATCTTAAACGAGAACCGAAAACGGATTTAAAACAACAACCCGTAGATGCCGTAACGCTAAAAGTTCCTACACGCGATACAAAGCAAGGCGCGAAAATAAAATCCACAGCGCCAGCGGTAACAATAACAAGCGGATCACTACGTTGTAGGGGGACAACGGTCTCCGAAATTATGAGGAAGTGGCGTATTAAATTCTCGGGAGAAACCGGGGAAGACCACGAAACATTCCTCGAACGTATTGCAGAACAACGTCGATTTACGAACATCTTAGAATCAGATCTATTACGCTGCCTGCCGGTTTGTTTAGAAGGAGTTGCCGCTCGATGGTACGAAACAAATGAAGATGAATGGGACGATTGGGAAACATTCAAGAAAGAATGCCGTAGATTTTTCGGAGACCCGGAATATAGCGAAAATTTAGAGAGAAACGCGAAAGATAGAGTACAGGGGGAAGACGAACCAATTCGAGCATATCTAGTAATAATGAGAGCAATATTTAAGAGAATGCGCAAACAATGGACAGAAGAAAAGAAAATCAGAACGGTTTATTGGGGCGCGAAGCCTAAATTACAGAAAGTCGTAGATTATAGGTCCGTGAGAACATTAAAAGAATTAGAAAATCAATTAATAGACGCAGAAAGACGAACGGACGGAACAAAAAGACGTAACCTCAAACCATCGGAAATGGTTAACGCCGATTTCGCGCACGACCCGAAGAAATACGCGAAATTGAAAAATACATCCGCGTACGTTCAAGATTCAGATACAGATAGCTCAGATGATCTACAGAGAACTTCCCATGTCCAATCGCGATCAAACCGAAAACTAAAAGATAAGGGGCGTAACGAACAATGCGCAAACATCATACACGCTGCCGATAAGCCGCGAAGAAAGAAAAATACATTGCTTCCGATGCGGGGCCCCAGGAGTTACACTAAGACAATGCAGACGGTGCGATAGGGGAACGACGGGAAATGGGAAAGGGAACCACTTCACCGGGTCGGAGAGGTTCCGACAGAAATAATATCGGCCCGCGTTAAAACAGATACACACAGTAATATTAGAAATACACCATTATTGACAATAAACGCATATATAGGGAAAAATAAGGTTCTCGCGTTAATAGATTCAGGCTCAACAGTGACTCTCGCAAGCAAAGAATTAATTAGACAACTAAACATCGCTGCCGATAAAATAAAGAATTCTGAAGAACCGTGCTATTTCATGTTAGCAAATGGTGCATTAGACCGCGCATTGGAAACGGCTACATTCTCGCTTCGCATACACGATAGAAAAATTAGAATAATCGCGAGAATTTTGGAAAATTTAGTCACACCTCTCCTACTGGGCATAGACGCGATAGTTAAATTCGGGATTGTCGCGGAATATCATAATGCGGAATGGTATTTTGCATCGTTGCCGGAGAAAAGATTCTCATTTAGTAAAAACTGTAGCGAACCAGTCTGTTGTGGATTACACATATTGGAGGAAAACGATAAATCACGGTTAGAGAAATTCCTAGAAACCTCGTTGGCAAAATTTAAAAATATCAACGGAATAACAGATTTGACCAGTCATAAAATTGACGTGGGAGACCACCCGCCCATCAAACAAAGGTATTATGCAGTCTCACCTAAAGTACAGGAGGCAATTTATAAAGAAATTGATACTTTGTTAGCAGACGGTATAATAGAACCGTCAAATAGTGGTTGGTCAAGTCCAATAGTAATGGTAAAGAAACCTAATGGGAAATATAGATTCTGCTTAGATTTTCGAAAAGTTAATGAGGTTTCAAGGAAGGATGCATATCCGCTGCCGTTAATGACACATATATTAGACAAATTAAGATCAGCTAGGTATATCTCAACCATCGATCTCAGTCAGACATATTTCCAAATACCGTTAGAAGAGAAAAGCCGCGAAATTACTGCATTCACGGTGCCGGGCAAAGGATTATTTCACTTTCGTCGTATGCCGTACGGGCTCACCGGAGCACCAGCCACATTCCAACGATTGCTAGATAAGCTAATCGGTCCAGAAATGGAACCACATGCATTCGCTTACCTAGACGATATAATTGTAATAACAAAAACATTTGACGAACACCTAGAATGGTTGGAACGTGTGCTAAGGAAAATAAGAGAAGCAGGCCTAATGATAAACCCAGACAAATGTGAATTCTGCCGCGAGGAAGTACGGTATTTGGGATTTGTAGTCAGCAGGGAAGGGCTAAAGGTAGATTCGGAAAAGATAAAACCAATATTAAAATATCCGGAACCGAAAAACGTAAAGCAACTGAGGAGATTCCTAGGAATGGCATCCTGGTACAGGAGGTTCATACCGGGTTTCGCCACCGCTGCCGAACCGTTAAATATATTACTACGAAAAACAAGTAAATGGGAATGGGGGGACAGCCAACAAGCTGCCTTCACAACCCTACGGGAATACATCGCGACAGCACCTACCTTAGCCTGCCCAAATTTTGAATTGCCGTTTACGCTACAAACAGACGCGAGCACAGTAGGGCTAGGAGCAGTACTAGCACAAGAGATAGATGGGCTAGAGAGGGTAATAGCATTCGCGAGTAGGTCTCTCACAGTACCGGAGAGAAAGTATTCCACAACAGAACTGGAATGTCTAGCAATAGTATGGGCAGTACAAAAGTACAGACCATATTTAGAGGGATACCGGTTTACGGTAATCACAGATCATAATAGTTTACGTTGGCTAAAGAATTTGAAAAACCCCTCAGGCAGATTAGCCCGATGGGCATTACAACTTCTCGAATATGACTTCGATATTGTGTATCGTCAGGGAGCATTAAATAGAGTGCCGGACGCGTTGTCACGGATGTATGAAGATGGGGACAAAAATACAGATACTGTACCATTATTAGCTGCCGTACGTACAAATTGGTATACGGAGAAAATGTCAGCCGTAAAGAAAAATCCGGAAAATAATAGAGACTGGTCCATACGAGAAGACAAATTGTATTATCGCAGAACTGACCCCTTAGTATCGGAATTATTAGGGAAAGATCAAGATGAATGGAAAATGGTGATCCCCGAGGAGAGGAGAACGGAAATATTACAAGAGGGACATGATAATGAACAATCAGGGCATTTAGGTATAGAAAAGACATACCATAGAATCGCAAAGAGATACTACTGGCCAGGAATGTACCGGACGATAGTAGAGTACGTAAGACGCTGTCCCGTGTGCCAACAAACGAAGGTAGATCAAACACTACCTTCGGGATTGATGGGGAGGCGCCGGGTAGACATACCATGGTCAGTAGTAGCAGCAGATATTATGGGCCCACTCCCTCGTAGTAAATCCGGAAACTCCTACCTCCTGGTGATCCAGGATCTATTCACTAAATGGGTAGAGTGTAAAGCCCTTCGACGCGCGACAGGGGTAAAAATTTCAGAGGCATTAGAGGAATTAGTCTTCTCAAGGTGGGGTACACCAGACGTTATACTGACTGACAATGGCACAGAATTTGTAAACAAAGACATCCAAGAAATATCGAAAATATATGGTATAAAACTAACAACAACGCCCCCATACCATCCGCAGGCTAACCCAGTAGAGAGAGTGAACCGAATTCTAAAGACTATGATAGTTTCTTACGTAGGAAATGACCACAGAGAATGGGATCAAAATTTGGCTAATCTTCGTTTTGCGTATAATACAGCATATCATTCCGTTTTGCGAGCATCCCTAGCATTTTTAAACTTCGGGCGAGAACCACAACCGATGAAATGCGTAAGAACTGCTGCCGAACCAGAGGTCGAACCGGAAAGCGCGCCGATAGACCCTTGGAAAAATAGGATGACCCAATTAGCGACGTTACGAACTTGGGTCAGCGAAAATTTAGAACAGGCATATCAAACGCAGTCACATTATTATAATCTTAGACGTAGGGATATTCAATTTCGCGTGGGGGATCTAGTGTTAAAGAGACAAAGGGTTCAGTCGTCAGCAGTGAACAAACGTGCAGCTAAATTGATACCTAAGTATGGAGGTCCGTTTAAGATAACATCGAAGTTATCACCTTCGGTATATATATTGAAAACGTTAGAGAATAAAAATGCAGGGAAAGCCCATATATCAGACATAAAGGCATATCTACCACAACCACAAAGTTAGTAAGCGATAATGAACGGAAATTGCAACGTTAGGGGGTTGTTCACAGCATAGAACGAGAAGATATCAGCAATAGAGCAAGAGTTAGCAGAGCTCCTACGAAGGAGCCACGCAGAAGAAAATAAGGAGCCGATTAAGAAATTGTTGCGGGACTACCTGCAAGACAACATGATGACCACCACGAAACGTTCGGTAGCGACACAGACCTGGCGCAAGTGCCTCATACTACCAGCACAAAATAAGCACCAGGAGGAAGTTGAGACGGGGGAAGAAGATGGAGAAAAGGATACCGACTCAGAATATGTGTCAGCAGATGAGCTGCCGGAGTCGGAACGAGGGGAGGCATCAATAAACACCTCGGGCTTCTCACTAGGAGAAGCCATGGAAATATTAGAATTAAAATCCACCAAGATAACTCCACCTGAGGCCAACACCGACCCAATAAAAGGGACAGAACAAACACCGCTGCCGGCAACTACCCTAACGCTGCCGACATCCAATACAGCGCAACCGCAACAACAAGATATCGAAAAGACGCTGCAGGAAGAAGAAAGGAAGAAACGTCAGAAAGAAAAGGACGAGAAGACTTTGGAGTTTAACAGAATCCACTGGGCAGGCATAGTTAGATTACGTCGAGAGAGAGAAGAAGAGGCCAGAAAGACCCAGGAACCACCAATGCTGCCGAAGGAAGCACCCCTACGACCAACAGAGAGGGCAAAAAGCCAATGGAGTTTAAAATGAACCCCATAGAAATGCCGAAAAGAGAAACGATGTGGGAACTGCCGCCACCAATACAAATTCAACCCAGAGGAAGAGCTCGCCTAAGGCAGAACAGCACCACGGGAATCAACCCGGGAGCCAACAGGCCCAAGCAAGTGCTGCCGGCAACACCCACGAGGCCAGGTACGGCTCAACTGACAGACCGACAAAACGGATGTTGGCGATGCGGGGCAGCGAACCATAGGCATAGGGATTGTAGGGCACCATCGACAACATACTGTTTTCGCTATGGACGTATGGGATACACGATCAAGACGTGCCCAAAGTGTGGACCCGAATGGAAGGAGGGAGGCCCACACCATCCATGGGGGTACATGGGATTCTAGAATAGACGTAAAAGAACAATAGTCTACGAAAGATTTTTCTTTTCTTTTCAATATTACAGTTTTGACTAAGATAAGTAGGATCAAGTAGTACTTAAGACACGTTGTTCACCGCTGCCGAAACATATTTAAGTTGCCGTTCATTTAGTTCATTAATTATACCGAATAAGGCAATGGCAAATATATATTTTTTTCTTTTCGTCAAGTTATATATATTATCATTGAAACCAAAGGTAGCTGCTATTAGCTAATTAATCAAAATGAGAAGTACAAGACTGCTTTGTTGATGAAAGATTGGGGAGACAGATTAAATATTCAAAGAAATTAAAACTACGTTATATAACAGAATAAGTACAAAGATTTATTCATCAAGTAGTAGCCTAGAACCCTACATTCCCCACGCGATCAAAGTAGCGTGCGGAACACCAACTAGAAATAGGGAAGCGCACCGGTAAACAATAGAAGAAAGTTTAGGAAGGTCTTGTCCGAAGAACCGTTAGAGTGCAGTAAAATAAATATCTCGAAGGTTTAGAAACAAATAAGTAAGTATATTGGCGTTATGAATATTCAAGTATTAGTACATGTTTGGTGTTTGGAAATGAGTACTTGTCATTGGAGAAAAGACGAGCTAGAGGAAGCGCCTGTCTGCTGCCGAGCCCACGTATGACCTGGTTGGTAACTGCCACCGGGGTGTTCCGGTCCTCTTTAGGGGGGGAGGTGTTGTGACGTGGCAAATTAACCACGTCCCTCCCAAATTAAGATATTAATCTTTAAGAGAGTTCGAAAGGACCGGATCACCCTTTAGCAGGAAAAATGCGTACAAAAGCAGCAGTAAGCGCTCCCACTGGAAAGTCCTGAAGTGTAAGATTGTAAACTGTACACAAACGGACGTCGCGCCTATTGGCCCGACGTAATATTTCAGGACCGTAGCTCGGGCTCAGGGAGCCCGACTATCATTCGCTACCAAAATAAAGGAGAACCAATGCTGTTGCCGCAAAACTGGACTCGGAATGCCCGAACACTCATTGGTGTAAACAACTTCGAAGGAAAACAAATGGACCAACAGCTCAGGCCAATCAACCTGGAGGCGCCGACGAGAGACTAAGGGACCACGGAGAACATCAAAATTCGTCCCGTCGACGTCTCGCCCTGCAACATGGTCCCCGCAGGAGCGGCTGAAGGAATCCTGGAATGCCTTCCGGCATTCTCGGCGGCCAATAGGACGTCGTTACGGAAATCGGGGAATCGGCCGGTCGGGAGCCCCCCTGTCGAGTGCCGGTCCTGAGAGGTGGCGACACCGCGAGCGACAGTAATTGGTGGGCTAAAGAATTAGGGGGAGAGGAGCGACCGTTCGCTTCCGCATCCTCGCGACATGCCGATCGTTGAATCACTGCTGCGTAGGATCTTGTCACGATAAGTCGTATTACCACCGCCATTATTGTAACCGCGTGTGCTGCGGAAAAGTATAGTTTGTACGCTGCCGTAATCAGCTAGGCGAACCGTTCCACGCTGCCGGTGGTAAGTGCCAATCAGGTCACATTTAAAGAATATCTCTATTGTACGCGAGAAATATCGAGATAATTCGCGAGTGTTCAACGAGGCTCGAGCTGCAGATTAGCGTCGTATTTTGTGTATTTTACGTAGTTGTCGCGAGAGCGACCGCGTATTTTGTGTGCCCTTCTGGCCTCCTCTAGCGAGTTTCCAGTGAGTGCGAACTGCGACCGTCCGCCGAATCACCACGTGCTGTCGGAATTTCCGCCATAACGCGCACTGCGCACAGTCACGAGAATCATTGTAAAGTCAACTCTATCGCGACTAGTCTTCGGCGTATCATCCTCATAACTGCCGTCGACATTTTTCTGATTACTTCTACTCTCACGCGTATTCCATCGGGGGTCGGTATTCGTACTTTGTTCGCTACCAGGTAGCCCGTTCATCCGGCAGAGTACCGATCCCGACGCGGCCATATTGAAAGAGCGAATCCGTTCCATGCCGGCCGGTTGCCGGTCATGCCCGCGTAAAATTACACATCATTTCAATGTTCTATCCAAAGTACTTTCTGTGAAACCACGTTCGGGTACGGTTGTCGACCAAATACTCGGCAGCCTAACCGAATTCTCCATAGTTGCTACCAATAAATTTACAATAGTATTGCTGCTTACTTGCCACGTGTCGCTTACTCCAAAACACCTTTCCCGCCGTGGGGAAAACTCTTGTCTGATCCTATATTAAACCTGGACCCGTCAGAGCTATTCAACTTGTCGTGGACGCGAATTCGAGAACCTCCGGCGAACGTATTGTAGGAAGTGGCATCGTCGATGCCTGGCGCCCGAAATTACAGTTCGTGAGATTCGTTTCGTTGCTGGACAACTCGAAGACGCGTTACTTTTATCTCGGGGGAACTGAATTCCACACGGCAGAATTCAGCTCGGCGATTAGCCTATAAACTCCCGAAGTGGCTCGTCCCTTCGCGTTTTCGAAGACCGTAGGGAAAAGCCGCGTGATAGTTCGTACACGAAGAGTCGTTCGGCGCGTCGCGTTCGTTCTCCGCTCGTCAGGCGGGTGACGAGGGGTAGTGCGCGGCGCGGTGAGTTGCGGAAATTCCGGTGACGTGACGCGTCCGGTTGATCTGTACGTCGTTTCCGGCTGTTGCCAGAAAAGGTTTCTAGGCGAGAGGGGCGCGACGCGGTTGCCTCGCACGCGTCTTGGCGATGCTGCGGTTCGGTAACTCTCGGTTCTAGTCGGCGTGGTTCGGGCTCGCGGTGTTCTACGTTTAGTAACAGGCCTGGTGCGAACAGGTCTGTTACATGCTAAGTATGTCTAATTATGCCATTGTAATTGATTGAATGTATTGAATATTGATTATTTTTCTCGTATTTTTCAGGTATGCTGTATTTGCCAAAGCTTGCTCGGAGGAGGAGCTCGAGGAGAAGAAGGAAATCGCGGCAGCCGAGGAAGAGGCACATCTTGAATTTCTGGCGTTGTAAGTATGTCTAATTATGTCATTGTACTTGATTGAATGTATTGAATATTGATTATTTTTCTCGTATTTTTCAGGTATGCTGTATTTGCCAAAGCTTGCTCGGAGGAGGAGCTCGAGGAGAAGAAGGAAATCGCGGCAGCCGAGGAAGAGGCACATCTTCAATTTCTGGTGTGGTAAGTATGTCAAATTAGTCATTGTAGTTGTTCGAATGTATTGAATATTGATTATTTTTCTCTTATTTTTCAGGTATGCTGTATTTGCCAAGGCTTGCTCGGAGGAGGAGCTCGAGGAGAAAAAGTAAGTCGCGGAACCCGGGGAAGCAGATGCAACATCGTCGTATGTAAAATATAGATTTAGCTTTTTGAAAAGTTTGTAACCTTCGATTCGATTGTAACAAAAGATTTACTAATAAAGAACAATTTTAGTTAATTTTAAATTCTAATATTTATTATATTCCCTGTGAAATTTATATATTATCCCTTCCCCACCTCTCTGCGGCGGATCAAAATTAATTTAGTGCTAAGTTGAGTAGATAAAATTCCATATTGTTTCATTTTCACTCGCAATATGTTTTTTTAACAGTCTAATAAATATTATTATTTTAAAGGTATAGTTTTTTTCCCTTCTACGACACTTCTTTTTAATTTCATTTTTTTCTTAGTATTTCGATTTCCGTCCTTGCAAGCGCGAATGTCTATTTAAAAATCTTATGTAAAGAAATATTACGTTTGTCGGTAAAAAGGGAGACTGCTACGCATTTGCACAGCAGAAATTCACTTTATTGACAGCTTCCACAATGGTGCGACCTGCCCTGTATTCTGAATAACGGCAATCGCCACATTAGTGCTGCCCTCTTACGGCTGTAGATTCCTTTTTCCAGGATTATATGCTGTTGAATAATGCAAATTGCCCTTGTATACGAAAAAAATATGAGTTTTCAGGGCGCTTGAGGCCTAGATTGATCTTTTATCTAGCGTTTTTGACTAGTGAAAAAACCCGTGTTTGTATTATCACGAAATAAGAACGCGAATACCGCACCCTTGCAATCTTGCATTTGTGCAGAATACCGGCCCGGCCTGCAGGGCCTGGGCTTGGGAATTCTGCAGTTAATCTGCGCGCATTGGCGTGCACAGTGGCCTTGCAGAAATAGAGCCGACTCGACCTAGAGCCGCTCGAAGCAGTGTTCGGCCCGTAATCTGCAGGTGAGGGGCTCTGCAGGCTGGGCGAGGAAGCAGACCGTGCTATCTGGGAGTATATACTATCACAATTTTCATTCCTTTTATACTTTAAATTTAAATCTTTTGTTAAAAACAAATACTTTAAGATTCTCAGTGCATATTTCCAGTGAGTTTCACTGTAACAATTTTGGTATCTACTAAGGTAATTTACGCTGTAACTTATATCTGGTCTAGTACTTGAACTGATATATAGCAGGGCACCTATTAAATTTCTGTATTTAATATTCGATTCACAGTTTTCAGCCTTCATCAGTTTTAAATTTGTCTCCATTGGAGTACTATATAATCTACTGTCCTGTATTTTGTATTTGTCAGCTAATGACTCTATATATTTTGTTTGGCTTAAGGTGAGTTCATTTTCTAGATAGTTATACTTAATATTTATTCCCAAATACTCTTCAATTTCCCCTAAATCTTTCATTTTAAATTTGTCTGACAAGAGTTTCTTAACGCCTTGTATCTCTCTGTTACATTTATTACAGATTAGTAAATCATCTACGTAAATTAATATATAAGTTACATCGTTTTCTTTTCCCTTTTTATACAAACAGAGATCTACTTTACTTCTTTCAAACCCTAACTTTGTAACGTACTGATCAAAACATTCGTATCAATCTCTCGGACTCTCTCTCAATCCATATAATGCCTTTGACAATTTGTACACTCTGTTCGTTCCATCCTCGTAGCCTTTTGGTTGACTGACATATACCTCGGAGCTAATTTTGCCATTTAAAAAGGCAGATTCTACGTCCATTTGTTCAATTTTTAAGCTATTTTGGCAACATTAAGAAAGTAAAATTCTTAACGTTTGATTCTTAGCTACTGGAGCGTATGTGTCGTCAACTACATCAGTTTGTTGGAAACCCCTGACTACTAGCCTAGACCTATCGTCTGATTTCCTCGTATAGACCCACTTTACATCTAAGATTTTTTTTCCTTTTATTTTATTAACTAAGTTCCAGGTTTTATTTTTATTTATGCAACTTATTTCTTGATTCATTGCTCTTTCCCAATTTTTACAATCCCTACTGTTCAACGCCTCCTCAAATGTGCAAGGCGTATCTATTCTACTGTAATTTACATAAATGTTGTAACTTTCGTTTTCTGGATATCTTACTGGACTTTTTCTTTCTCGTATCGATTTTCTAGGAACTTTCAACTCTGATTTATCTGTCTCCTTTTCCTGCATTCTACAATCTTCTTCATCGGTTTCATCTGTACCTCCAAATACATCATCATTTGAACTTTCATCAGCATTAGCATTTCTTTCATTCTCACAATCTTTTTCATAACTAATACCAATACATTTTATATCTCTTTCAACTATGTCTACATGTCTTGCAACGATTATTCTATTATTCATGAGTACTCTATATCCTACATCACTATATCCTAGCAAAACACCCATGCTTGCCTTTTTTCCCATTTAGACAATCTCTTTTGTTCTGGTTGTTTTACAAAAACCTTACTACCATACTTTGTTTTAATACAGTAAACTTGAGCTATTTTGCTATAATCGTCGATGAGGGAGACAAAGTATCTTTCTCCGTTTAAACCAGTGGTTTTTCTGAATTTTCTGAACAATTTCTAAAATGTCAGTTGCTCGACTTCTATTATTCTTAAACGGCAAGTTGTGCATTTTGTTCTGTATACAAGTTTTACATTTCATAAATTCAGACTCAAGATTATTTGGAATACCTTCTAGCAACTGCTGTGTACATAACGTATTTAAATAGCTAAAGTTTACATGACCTAAGATTCGATGCCACTTTTCCTTTTGGCTCATGCTACTTTTTCGCTTAGCACTATTTACAAAAGTCTCATTATATTTCAATTTACTTTTCATCTTAAACACTTGGTTTTCTTTGAAAGCTACTGCAATTACTTTATCGTTTTCATCAATAATCTTTGTAATATTTCTTTTAGAAACAATGATATTCTTATCAGTTAATTTACCGTAACTTATCAAATTTGCATTCATCTCCAATTCTTGTTGCTTTTACAGACCTATTATCTCCTAAGTAAATATTAACAGGTTCTTTAAGTACAATCGACTTCTCAAAATAATTCACATCGTTCACAATATGATCAGTACAACCGCTATCAAGTAACCATTCTATTTCGTAATTTCCTGACCTGTTTGTCTCACTGTCGTCACTGCTGTTTGAAGCATGCGCTGTAGCCACCCATGCGCTCGGTCCTGGTCCATTCTGCTCGCTTGTGCCTGTTCCTATTTGTCCACGGAAGTTACCGCGCCATCTGCTGTAGTTGCCTCTTCCGCCTCGTCCGCGTCCTCGACCACGTGTTGAAACGCGCCATGTGACTAGATTGCCGTTGGTTCGTCCTGTTTGGCCGCCATCTTGGCACTCATGTGCAAAATGCCAAATTTTTCCGCATTTGTAACATCTTCCCCTTTGATTCTTCTTGGCAGTAAAGACATTGGATCTTTTTTCATCATGCTCATCATTATTTTTCATTTCGGCAATTTGGATTTTGTTTTTTACATAGGCTGCTGTTTGATCTTCCTCTTTTAATGTGTCTATTAAGTCACCGATATAGCTATACTGACTCGGCAACGTGTTGTAACGGGTCCGATTCTCGGGGTTGAGTCCGAGTGATCGGCAGGGTCCTCTCGGTGCCCTTATGACTCGTCGTGCCAGGGTTCGACCGGCGAGGAGAGGAGTTAGGTCGGGAGAAATAAATAATCCGGTGTGTGTGTGTACGGCTCGCTATGGCCGGCACGTGGGTATCGCGGTGGTTCGCGTTGTAGTAGCCGGTGATGTGACTTCGCGGTGACCTCGGCGACGGGGAATCGGTGCGGTAGTCGGGATGGTTCGACGCTCGGCGACGAGGGTATCGGTGCGATAGTCGGGATGGTTTGACGCTCGGCGACGAAGGAATCGGCGAGGGGTTCGGGGCGTTTCGACGCTCGGCGACGAAGGAATCGGCGAGGAGTTCGGGGCGTTTCGACGCTCGGCGACGGAGGTGACGGTCAGGATGGTTCGACGCTCGGCGACGAGGTGACGGTCAGGATGGTTCGACGCTCGGCGACGAGGGTATCGGCGCGGGGTCCGGATGGTTCGACGCTCGGCGACGAAGGAGATCAACTTATGTTGCTGGCGTTGCTGGAGTCCGACGTCTTCGTCGGAGGATTCTGGGTTCTTCGGAGTGTCTAGCTCTGCTAGTCAGGAATCGTCTCTAGCTCGGCTAGGTCGGAAGACAGGTGATTTTCGGAGGATTTTTCGGGGTTTATATACCCACCAAGTGGTGGTGATCTGCTGGTAGTGCGGTGAGGGGATCGGTAGGATACGTCCTTTTGGTTTCGCGGTATTCCCGCGGTGTTTCTATGAATTCGCCAAAACACTGGTTCGAGACGAGGGGAGTTCGCGGCGCGGACGGGAATGTTATGTTGCCGAATCGCGGTTCGGTCTTTTCCGGCGGCGTTCGCCGTTCTTCGGTTTCTCGCGGCTGTCAGTAACAGAGCTGCCCGGTACAGGTATGTTACAGTGTTTAGCATATAATTTAATTTTTCTTTCTCACTGACTTTCGCTCCAGCACCTTTTAAGTCATTTATGGCTTTTTCAAATTCACTAAAAAAGGTTGCTGAATCCGTGTATTTTTCCAGTTTCATTTTTTCCAACTTATTTCGGCACACAATTTGCAGTGCTGTGGACTCCTTTAGATATATTTCATCCAATTTTTTTATTATTTTGTTACGCACGGAGTTTTTTGACTACGTGACTCTTTACTGCCCTTCTTGAAACCACGTGTCCATGTAGGAGGTCCAGCTCGTTGTTTGTATAAACAGTTTTTCTACAGTGAAGTACGTTCAGCTGGAAGCTGATTAACGTTTGCCAGATTTTCCCATGTCCCCACCACCATTTTCATGGGCAGAATCTGGTATATAAAGGGCTCGATCCGGTCCTCCTACGGGCTTAGTTTCTGTTTTTCTTTAGACACATACGCATCTCGTGAGATAGGGCCTGCTTCCCTGTCGATCAACTTTATTTCAAACGCGGTTCTAAAAGGCAAGTTAGTTTTACTACCCCCGCATTTCTCAGTGCGTGAAAATCGAGTTCTCGGGAATTAGCTTCCACGAAAAAACACAGTACAAGAACAATTGTATTCCGTTTCAAGTTCTCCAATATATTGTACTTTGATATAAGGCAATTGAGAGTCTTTAATCTTCGTTTAGACCATATCCTTTTGAATTCCCAGTAACCAGTAAAAAATTCCCACAAAAATAAACCTTTACCGCTCGAGGTTTATTTTACAATCTTATAGAAAGTTACGAGGAGCCGACCTTCCAAATATCTCAATTAATCCTGTGACACCCGGTGATGAAACAGGCACCGGCTAGTTCACGACCTTCCTTCCTAGTGGCGACCCGGTGGTGAAACAGACACCGGCTAGTCCACGAAAACCCTTCTGTTCCCTACCCTAGTGGCGACCCGGTGATGAGACAGGCATCGGCTAGTCTACGACAACCTATCCTGTGACACCCGCTGATGAAACAGGCACCGGCTAGTTCACGACTCTCCATCTAGTGGCGAACCGGTGGTGAAACAGACATCGGCTAGTCCACGACAACCCTTCTCTTTCCCTACCTAGTGGCGACCCGGTGATGAAACAGGCACCGGCTAGTCCACAACAACCTATCCTGTGACACCCGGTGATGAAATAGGCACCGGCTAGTTCACAATTATCCCGTTCAAAAGAACAAACCTCGGCCACGACGTATCCGCCGCCCCTCGGCTCGTAACAATTTTATAGGCTGAACTTTCCTCACAAACAAATTCCAATTGCTTATTGGATATGGCGCTATAAATAAAATTAATTGCCTTTAAATCTCGCTCATCCCAGTCTGCTCCATCCGCTGCTTGTTTTTCTCTTTTAATAACTTCCTCACATTTTTTTAACTTTAACAGCATTGTTATTCTTATTTTCCACATGCTGTAATCTTCTCCATCAAACATTGGTATTTTAATTTCCATTTTTTCCATATTTCCTTCTTTATTCTCGAACGTTCCTTCGTGTTCAGAATTTTCTTCTTGTTTAACTTTCGGCGTTTCCGCTTTTTCCATAAACGTTCTCTTACTCACTTTGTAACTTTTCACTCACTGTGATCTCTCTGACCTCAAAAACCACGCTCTGCTACCATGAAGAGGTAATGGGATGAAGAAGGACATTTATTCCTGTTTGTAATATTTTATTTCTGTACACTTATATTTACTTTAGATAGGTCTTACGTGCCGGATCAAACCGAAGTGGTAAGACGAGTATGTCGCGCAGTTTCGTAGTCTCGCGAGATCACGTGACCTTTTCTTACATAAAGCAAAGAGAGGGGAGTCTTACACGTTTGACTTTCTCTCTCTCTTTGCTTCTACCAATATATATGTATTATACGTTTCAATAAATTGGTACAGACTTTTTGAGCACTGTAGAGATAAATATTAAGGGGGGCGTAATTTCTATCCGTAGCGTTGAAAAAGAACACCAATCTGAAAGTAATATATCCGAAATTTACAAGATTGATTGTATAGACGAAGCAAACAAGATTGATTTGTCAGAAATACCGAATACCAAGCATAGAAGCATCATAAACGATCTGATTAGAGATTATAAACCGGTTTAAACACGGGAATCGGACGTGAAAATGACCATAGTACTTAAAGATGACGAAGCAATTTATCAGAGGGCTAGACGTTTATCCCCTCTTGAGAAAAGAGAAGTAGATTAACATATAAAGCATTGGCTTTCTGACGGTATAGTGCAGCCTTCTCTTTCTGATTACGCTAGCCCAGTGGTACTCGTTAAGAAGAAAGATGGTACAACCAGGCTTTCTATAGATTATAGAAAACTGAATACGAAAATAATTAAAGACCGATACCCATTGCCGTTAATCGATGATCAACTAGACGCATTGCAAGGTTCACGAATTTTTAGCACGTTAGATTTGAAGAATGGATTCTTTCATGTGCCCGTAGATAAAGATAGCAAGAAGTATACTGCCTTTATAGTACCGAATGGCCAGTATGAATTTTCTTATGTTCCATTTGGTTTATGTAACTCACCGGCAGTATTTCAGAAATTTATAAATGCTGTTTTTAAAGATTTGATTAATGAGAAAAAGGTTTTGACTTATATGGACGACCTAATTGTTCCCTCAACAAATTACGAAACTGGTGTAGAAAATCTAAAGATGGTATATTATGTGTTGCGGAGGGATTTGGTCTAAAAATTAATTGGAAGAAATGCAGCTTCTTGCGGACTAAAATAGTGTTCTTGGGGCACATAATTGAAGACGGAAGTGTTCGTCCATCAGAGAGAAAAACAGAGGCGGTTATGAAATTTCCACAGTCACAAAATTTCAAGCAAAATCAAAGTCTTTTAGGTTTGGCTTTCTACTTAACAAACCTATTGAAATCGAACGTCAATTTTCACTATGGGGAGGAAGAAAAATTTGCATTTACGAGGTTAAAAACTATATTGAGCAACAGTCCAGTTTAAAAATTATATAGGTTAGAAGCGGAGACTGAATTACATACGGATGCTTCGATGCATGGTTATAGTGCAATTCTTTTGCAGCGTAACAATATTGATAGTAAATTTTATCCAGTATATTTTGCAAGTGGAAAAACGACATCAGCAGAATCGAAATATATTAGTTACAAGCTGGAAGTTTTGGCAATAGTTAAAGCCTTACGAAAATTTAGAATATACTTATTGGGTATACCATTTAAGATAATTACAGATTGTCGAGCGTTTACATTAACTATGCGTAAGAGAGATTTATGTGTTCGAGTTGCGAGGTGGGCCCTTTTATTAGAGGAATTTAATTATGAAATAGAACATCGTTCGGGAAATAGTTTATGACACGTAGATGCGTTAAGCCGAAATCCGTTACCGGAGTGTATGTTGATGAACGAATGCAAGGATAGCATAATTGTGAGAATTCGTAAAGCGCAATGTGAGGATGAGAGTTTGAAACCGATTTTCGAAACAGTGAATAAAAAACAACTAAGTGGGTTCGTAGTGCGGAAGGGACTTTCATATAAAGAAATTGAGAGTGACGTGAAATTGATAGTGCCGCGGCCAATGCAATCGCAAATTATCCGACGCGTACACGAGAACGGTCATTTCGGGAGTGCAAAAACAGAGACTATAATTAGAAAAGATTACACTGTCCAACAAATTTCAACTTTTTTTTTTCATATAACTGTTGGGTGTATCTTGTAGAGTTTTTTTGCGCTGATTCCGAATCTGGCCTTAATTTTTTCCCTACACGCACAGTTTTTGCAAAAAATGGCTTTGAAAAAAACGTATTTTTCAACTTTAAACAAATATTGTGACGTTATTATAAAAGATATTGAATTGTTCTTTGTACCAAAAGATTCTTTAGACTTTCCTGAATACAATGGTATCCGATATTAATACATTATGTATGTTTAAACATGTTTAAACAGTCATTAAAGACGGAGAGACACCACTTTTGCAGAAAATTTTGATGATATTTTTCCATTTACATCAAAAAGTAAGGGTCCAGTGGAAAATCAAACTATACCACGCGATAGAGCAGACTTTTATCTTGAGAAACCACCCTGTCAGGTTTCGAAAATCGACGTTTTTACCGAGCCAGAAAGCGAAATATCATCGCGGAACACGAGTCGCCGCCAGTGGTGCTCTGCCACTAGCGCGGTCGTTCGTCGGGATACGGAGCGCCGCGGCGTAACGGCGATGCAGCGGCTATAAGCTGCCTTCATACAACGGCGCTGGCGCTTACACAAAATTATAAAAATACAAAATATATTCACATTTTATTGTGGAAATGTTTAATGAGACAAACTAGATACACAAAAAAAAACACTTACCTTTCTTTCATGTAAACACATTTAAAAATGGTTCCGCCTTGATTGCCGCTTATACGTTGCATCCTGATTGTCACTAATAAGTCTCCAACAATAGTCTGCAAGCATCGCACATAAGTCTTTTCCTTGATAACGTTTTTCAATTACGGCAATATCTTGATGGAAGCGTTCTCCATGTTCATCACTCACGTCACCAAGATTCGCAGGAAAAAAGTCTAGATGTGAATGCAAGAAATGCATCTTTAGTGACATATTGCATCCTAGTTTCTGACAATTTTTTAAAAGTTTATTCACTATGGACACATAGTTTTTCGATCTCTTGTTCCCAAGAAAATTGTTAATTGTTTGCAAAAATGAATTCCACACTTGTTTTTCTAATTTATTTAATTGTTTACTGAAATTACTATCTTCAATTAATTGGCGTATTTGGGGACCGATGAATATTCCTTCTTTTATTTTGGCATCAGAAAGTTTAGGAAATTTAGTTGTCAAATATTTAAATCCAGGTCCAGTTTTATCCATAGCCTTTACGAAATTTTTCATTAATCCCAACTTTATATGTAGTGGTGGCAAAATAACGTTTTCTGCATTAATTAGACTCTTATGTATAATATTTTTAGTTCCTGGAGATAAGCGTTCTCTTTTTGGCCAATCTTTCTTTAGGTAATGCTGATTTCTTGATCTGCTATCCCACTCGCAAAGAAAGCAGCAATATTTGGTATATCCTGTTTGAAGGCCGAGCAATATGGCTACTACTTTCAAATCTGCACAAATCTTCCAGTTGTATTTACTGTATTTGATTTTGTTTAATACAATCTTTATCGATTCGTAGCATTCTTTCATTTTTACTGAATATGCAATTGGGATCGAGGGATATACATTAGTATTGTGTAGTAACACAACTTTAAGACTTGTTTTGGAAGAATCAATAAATAGGCGCCATTCGGTTACAATGTGTTCGAAACCAAGTGTTCTTGAGAGTGATTCGATGTCGGTACAAATGCATACGTCATCGGACATCAAGAAATACTTCTGGAATGTATGCTGCCGGGTTCTAAAATGGGTGACTTTTGTTGTCGCGTCTAGTAAATTCCACCCTTGTAGGCGCGATCCTAAGAGCTCTGCTTGCTCCTTTGTTAAATTTAAATCTCTTACGAGATCATTGAGATCTGGCTGTGTTAATAAATGAGGCTCTCCTAAATGTTCTGAAGTATATTCATCAGTTTCTCCAGTTTCTTCTTGTTCTTCCTCGGTTGCATCAAATGCCTCAGGTACTTTTGCAGGAGGTTTGGGCACACAGAATTCCTCTGAATGCATAACTGGCCGTATAGCCGAAGATACGTCAGCATACATAATTTTGTTTTTAATTTTTTTATTGTATCCATATATTTTTGTTAAACAAAACTAGCAGTCCGTCGCATGATTTGTGGGCTCCCTCCATATCATTGGCAATGCGAAGGGCATTTTTACCGTTTTACCCCTCATCCACGCGAGAAGAACTACAGCACAACGTGGGCAAGAGATATGAGGAGCCCAATCTTTATCTTGGTCCCCAAGTTTGCATTGAAAATAATTTTCATATGCAAATTTTAATAAGGGAGATATGATCCTGCATTTTGATTTTAAAACAATTTCGCCACAAATATAACAAAAGGAGTCCGGATCATTTATACACTTTCGCGACATTATATTATATTACGTGAAACAATATTAATATATATACACACACATTACACTATTTACACTTGTAAAATATATGTATACTACTAAGATATAATACACTACTAAAATACATATATTACATACACAACGATTAAAATGCTATAACTAACTATCAAATGTTTTTTACGAGGTTTTATATTGTAGCACTGCAGGTTTGAAATGCTTGACACGACTGACTTTAACAAATCCCAAGCCGAAACTGAGCTCTCTTATTAATCGCAGTAAGAATCCAACAATATTCTAAAACAAAATACAGCCTCCGGACTACGGAACACATACAATGTAAGGAAAGTCTGCAATGCATCGAAAATGAAAAATTTTATTTTTTGTAATTGTCGTCTCATCTATATAATTATACTACCAATAAACATTTGAGATTCTTCCGAGTAAAATTAGTCCAAACACAATATAAATGAGACCATTTTTATTGACTTAAAGACATAAATAAGAATAGATTGCTCCATATTACAATAAAAAGTACAATAAAAAAAATCGATATGTATTTTAGTAGTGTCTTATATCTTAATAGTGTACATATATTTTAGAATTGTAAATAGTGTAATAATGTAGTGAGTTTTAGTATAAAATATACTATGAACAAGAGACTAACATTAAACAAATAAATTAAATAATGTATACAGAATAAATATACTAATAAATAATAAATAACAATATTATAACATTCAAATAAGCTGACATAATTGCGCGCTTAGCCCCGTTTCACACTTGAGCTGACGGTACGGCGTACCGCTACAGCGTACCGTCCGCGCGCCGACGCCGATTTTGCTTTCACAGTTGAGCTGACCATCCGCCGTACGCATAGACGAAAAATTGCGTCATATCGGAACACTAGACCGATGCAGCTTCAATGCGTTTATTGGGTGAAAAAACTTCTGGAAATGATGTATAACACGTCAGAAAAATATACGTGTGGAAAACCACGCGCGGTGGAAGTGAAACTTCTTGCAGTCTAGTAATGTTTAGAAGCATATTAAGATTGGAAATGTTAAAAAAAAAACAAGATCAGAAACAACCAATACAAAAAAAAACAAGATCAGGAACAACTGATACAAAAAACAAGATCAGGAACAACTAATACAAAAAAAATCATAGAAAAAGTTTCACTTCAAACATAATGAACGATCAAAATTTGCTTTGCAAAGAAGGAGAGCGTATGAGAAAGAAAGAAACGTAGTTCATAGCATTTCCCATACGCTCTCCTTCTTTGCGAAGCAAATTTTGATCATTCATTATGTTTGAAGTGAAACTTTTTCTATGATTTTTTTTGTATTAGTTGTTCCTGATCTTGTTTTTTGTATCAGTTGTTCCTGATCTTGTTTTTTTTTGTATTGGTTGTTCCTGATCTTGTTTTTTTTTTAACATTTCCAATCTTAATATGCTTCTAAACATTACTAGACTGCAAGAAGTTTCACTTCCACCGCGCGTGGTTTTCCACACGTATATTTTTTTTTTCTTTACACTTTTCTCTACACTTTCGGCTCCTGTTTGTAAGAAATAAGTTTTCATGAAAGTTACGTTAGCACAACTCTGTATATGTATTCAGTTTGATTGAAAATGTGGGATTTTACTTAGATTTTGGTAAACACACATTAGTATAATAATACTTTGTAAACACCGCACTGAGCTTCTTCTGCGTGACTAATTTTGTTTTTAAATGAAAATATATTTATTCATTTTGATTGAAAACGTGGATTCTACTTAGATTTTGGTAAACACACATCAGTATAATATAATAATAATATAATAGAACTGCGATCCATATTCTACGATACAGAGCTCCGCTCTTTATACAAGACTTTTTGTTGTCGCCATAAGTAGGGTGTCTCGGTTTATGTTTACCACTGTCGCTTCCCATATTATGTTTATATTTATCACGTACACTTCAGAATCATACGTTCAGGAACGTATAATCCAATTCGTTAGCCACTGTGTTCTCCGGATCTGTCTCCGTTGGATTTTTACCTTTAGAGATATGTTCAATCCGTTGTACACGACAGAACAATGAATAATGTTCAATAACTTTGGAATCACATAACAAATGCATGTAATAGCATAAAAAGAGATGCTGTAATGATGGCAACAATGAGAAATGTAATACAAAGAGCGGTGCTCTGTATCGTAGAAAAATGAATCGCAGTTCCAACATCTGATGTAACTTGATTTTTTTTTGTAAGAAATAAGTTTTTATGAAAGTTACGTTGGTATAACCCTGTATATGTATTCAGTTTAATTGAAAACGTGGGATTCTACTTAGATTTGGGTAAACACACATCAGTATGATAATACTTTGTAAACATCACACTGAGCTTCTTCTGCGCGACTAATTTTGTTTTTAAATGAAAATATATTTATTCATTTTGATTAAAAACATGGATTCTACTTAGATTTTGGTAAACACACATTAGTATTTTTATTTAATTTTTGATTTTACTTCAACTCGCCCGTAAGACGGCGCAGTCTAAATATCTCTATATGTCTGTAGTCGTAACATAACTGTAACAGACCTGTACAGCGGGCTCAGTACAGCTCTGTTACTAACGCGAAGACTCGCGTACAGCCGAAGCGCGCCGACCGATCCCGACCGAACCCGAATCCGCGCGAAGCGATTTCACGCCTCATAACCAGGCGCGACATTGTATTACGCGTCTTCCCGCGTTTTCGCGCCCCGAAGCAGACGCCGCACGAGCGATTCCGCGAATCGCTCGCGCACACCGCAACCCGCGCCCCCCGCAGTAATCACCGAATTTGCCTATAAAAGGCAACGCGGAAGACGACTCGCTCTCTTTCTGAGTCCAGCTGGCGAGCCGCCTAGACTGAGCGGACCACCGGTAAGCGCCTTGCCTTGACGAGCCGTCAATCTCCCGACCTGACCGTTCCCGATACCCGAGCAACGCGCCGTTGCATCCGCACCGTCCACCGTAACAGCTTCGCGCCGAAGTTCCCGTCGCCGTTCCCACGAGCCGTCGGAACCTCTTTGCAGCGCGCCGCTTGCATCCTCGCCCGTTCAACGCGCCGTCGAACGAATCCTTCGCAACAGCTTCGCGCCGAAGTTCCTTCCGCCGTTCCAACGAGCCGTCGGAACACCTTCTGCAGCGCGCCGCTGTATCCTCGCCCGTCTCACGCGCCGTGAACGATTCTAACCTTCGCTTCACGCGCCGTCGAAGCTCCCGTTACCGTTTCACGAGCCGGTGAAACCCCGGGCAACGCGCCGTTGCTTCCTCGCCCGCTCAACGCGCCGTCGAGCGAATCCTGCAAAAGCTTCGAGCCGAAGTTCCCGTCGCCGTTCCCACGAGCCGTCGGAACACCCCGTGCAACGCGCCGTCGCCTCCTCGCCCGCTCAACGCGCCGTCAAGCGACTCTCACCGTTACCTCCGACCTGACCGACCCTGAATACCCGTTGCCGCGAGCCGCCGGTTCCCGTACCCCAGTAAGTCGACGAGCCGTCGCGGAGAGTCCGCTCACCTGCATCGACGAGCCGTCGCCCGTCGCCGACCGCCAGATCCGCGAACCGCGAATCCGTGTCCGCGCACCCGCGAACCTACCGCGATCGGCATCTTCGCGAGCCGCGGCCCCGTGAGACACAAAAATCTATATCGAGTGTTCTGTTCATTTCGCTCCCCATCCGAACTACCGTTTCCGTCCGCTTCCCTCGCCGCGAACCCTGGCTCGGCGAGCCATTCAGCAACGAGGGAGAGATCCGGTTGTAACGAGACTTCCGGACTCGTTACATAACCATGAATTTGTAACCTTTTCGTTTGATCCTACTACCGAGCATTTTATTCGTTGCGATATATTCCAAAATGTTCGCTATCATTCTAAAGATCATTGGTTGTCCCCAATCGGTGGACCGGGGTTCGAATCCCGTCGGGGTAAGAAATTATTCTTCTCCGTTCATTCTCAGTTTAAATTTTCGCGCCCCACTTTCCACTTCCGTGACATAGAAACGTCACATCCGTTATTTCAGAAAATTGTTACCCTCAGCAAAGAAGTTTCACTTCAAAAAATTTTCCCCGCGTGGTATTGAAGAAACCATAATTTACTTGAAATTGTACAAGTTTGACAATTATTTCAAGGTTAAAAAACATTTGTACCATAATCTCTCTATTTTTCCCATATTCTGCAAAGTTTCAGCTTTAATTAAAAAAAAATCATCGCTCTATCTTATGTCTATCGAAAGTTCTTTGATTTTGAAATACAATTCATCGAATGTCCCATTGTGCGCGCGCAGCCCCTACGGCGTACCGTCAGCTCAAGTGTGAAAGGCTCCATTTGATTCAATGGAACGCGCGTACGCGTACGCGTACGAGCCGTGCGGACCGTCCGCTCAACTGTGAAAGGTTCCATAAGACTGTGGGTAATCGGCTACGCAAGCGGACGGTACGCCGTAGCGGTACGCCGTACCGTCAGCTCAAGTGTGAAACGGGGCTTGTAGCCGCTGCATCGCCCTTACGCCGCAGCGCTCCGTATCCCGACGAACGACCGCGCTAGTGGCAGAGCACCACTGGCGGTGACTCGTGTTCCGCGATGATATTTCGCTTTCTGGCTCGGTAAAAACGTCGATTTTCGAAACCTGACAGGGTGGTTTCTCAAGATAAAAGTCTGCTCTATCGCGTGGTATAGTTTGATTTTCCACTGGACCCTTACTTTTTGATATAAATGGAAAAATATCATCATAATTTTCTGCAAAAGTGGTGTCTCTCCGTCTTTAATGACTGTTTAAACATGTTTAAACATTCATAATGTATTAATATCGGATACCATTGTATTCAGGAAAGTCTAAAGAATCTTTTGGTACAAAGAACAATTCAATATCTTTTATAATAACGTCACAATATTTGTTTAAAGTTGAAAAATACGTTTTTTGTCAAAGCCATTTTTTTCAAAAACTGTGCGTGTAGGGAAAAAATTAAGGCCAGATTCGGAATCAGCGCAAAAAACTCTACAAGATACACCCAACAGTTATATGAAAAAAATTTTGGTGTTGGACAGTGTTATTGGTTCACAGCCTTAAAATCAAAAGTTGAGAAAGAGTTCCGAAAGAAAACATGGGAGACAAGAAGGATTTTTACATTCCATTGACGAAGGAAACATTCCGTTAGATGTGTATCACATTGACCATCTAGGGCCACTTCCATCTACGCGAAAGAGTTACAAGCATATTTTCGTGGTCGTAGATGCATTTTCCAAGTTTACGTGGCTGTATGCTACAAAAACTACAGCTACCTCCCAAGTGGTAGAGCGTTTAAAGAAACAATCAGCGATTTTTGGTAATCCTCGGAGGATTATCTCTGACCGTGGTTCTGCTTTCACTTCAAATGACTTTCGATAATATTGCAAATCAGAAGCAATAGAACACAGTCATCTGTTCGGCGTCGACTGAAGGTCGGAGACGCCTGAGGCCGGGACCACTCAGAAATGAGCGCGCGAGGAAAAGGCGAGGATGAGGTGAAGAGATAAATTGATCGTTGAATCAAATACACACTGCGATTTATTTAACAAATATAGGCGGTTCGCTTCGCGACCACGAGATGGTTGACGGAGTCGGAGATGTTGCAGCGTGCTGGACGTTGCCTTTTGAACGCGACGGACAATCTTGAGTGATCCTTCTAAAGAGAACCACCGCGGACAGAGATCTTGAACGCGTACGATCGGAAATCTTCCCACGAGGCAAGAAGCACGCAACGCGACGCGTTGTACAATATAATAAACTGGTCGACGAAAACGAGCGAACCGGTAGTTAATAACAAGAGCGCAGTGATTGTCGCAACCAAAAATAAAGACAACAGAAGAACGAGCGAAAGATGTGAACGTGTACACGTAAGGAAATGAAAAGCCGCCCGTTCTGCCACGGGAGGGCCTTTAAATATTCGGCGAGCGAATCGACAGGGTCGTACGTGATCGGCGCAAGATCGATTGCATGATCCTGAGCAACGAACACCGTTCGGAGTTCAAATCGTGGACGGTTGCCGGCAATAGACGCGGACACGGCCTACGCGGCCTCGAGTAACGGTAGCGCTTGCTTGTCAACATGGGTGAAAAAGTATCGTCTTCGAACGGTTGGCAACGCGGCTGATAATTTCCAAAATTTGAACTCCGAATCTTGAACACAGTCTGATAACGAGGGGAATGCCAAGAGCAAATGGACAGGTAGAGCGTGTGAATAGGACACTTATACCAATAGTGACAAAGTTGTCTGCACCCAAACCAGATGAGTGACATCGCTATTTGGATATTGCTCAGAAATTTTTAAATGCAACACCTCATAGAAGCATCGGTACAACGCCATTTAAATAGGTCGCTCTGCTCATGATTTAGATAGATTATGTTTATATATAATAATATGAGTGTCCAAAGTAGGGGGAAAAAATTGAAAAAAATTCCGCAGATTCTAATGTATTTTTCTAATACAAAACGATTTTTTCGACTGAAATCATGAGCAGAGCGACCTGCGATAAACCTTCCTCTATCAAATGAACCTTTGTGCAGCTCAAAATATGCTCATATGAAGACAAAAACTGCCCTAGTAGCACAAAATATTGTATACATATTCATATAATATTAAAAAGAGATTCAATCTTTTTTTAATATTTAAATATACATACAATATTTATTTCATATTACGAAAAAAATATTTTTTTAAAAATATTCAGAAAATATTTATTTCATATTACGAAAAAAATATTTTTTTCTAAATATTCAGGAAATATTTATTTTATATTATGAAAAAATATTTTGTCTTAATATAAAATGAATTTTTATGTAATATTAAAAAGAGAATATATTTTTTTTAATGTCCAGGAAATATTTTATGTTTATCATGGAATAATATTGTTATTCCGGAATACGCTGGAAGACATACACACCTTTCATATTACAAATGAAGTATTGGTTTCAAATATAAAATAAATCGTCATTGAATATTGGAAGTAAAATTTGTACTTCCAATTTACTTTGAATTCGTGTGTGTCACTTAATCGACATACATTTATATTATAAGAACATTAATGCGACAAAATTGTTGCACAATAAATAACCGTGTAGCTCTTACACGTCTTACACAATATGTGATTGAACTGTAAGATTAAAAAGTTTGTAGCAACAGACTCATAGTTAATAAATGGTGTTATAATATAAATGTATGTCGATTAAGTGACACACACGAATTCCAATTAAATTAAAAGTAAACATTTTACTTTACATCATATTTTAGAACAAATATTTTTCCATGATAAACATGAAATATTTCCTACATATTAAAAAAGAATATTATAGTTCTAACATTACATAAAGATTCCTTTTATAATGAGAAAAAATATATTTCATAATATGATAAATATTAGCTGCATATTAAAAAAAATATATTTTTCGCGTAATATGAAATAAAGATTCATTTTATATTTAGAAAAAAATATTCTTTTCATAATATGAAATAAATATTTCCAGCATATTTAGAAAAAAATATTTTTTTCATAATATGAAATAAATATTTCCTGAATATTTAAAAAAATATTTTTTTCATAATATGAAATAAATATTTCCTGAATATTTAACAAAAATATTCTTTTCGTAATATGAAATAAAGATTCATTTAATATTTAGAAAAGGGATCGGGAAATAGTTATCTATCCGTATAGCTTCTCTGGAACCTATTCGGGATCTTTCTCGGCTTTGTATAAACAGAGTCTGGAGATTAGACTCGCGGCGCCAAAAAATATAAACATTTGATTCGAAGTATTTGGCAGAGGCCCTGGCCCTGTTGCAGCGGAAATGCATTCATTCATTAGCAAGCTAATAGCATTCCGATGGAATGGTTGACTGCAGAGCGCGAGCTATATAGAATATAGAAGTGTTTGATAGAAAAACGTAAAGTCTTCAAATATAAATATTAATAAAGTTAGTAAAAACTGTGGGCAATTGAAGAATTGATAATTGGTTGTACTTAAGAAAAAAATATATATATCTTTGTCGTTAATATACTATTAATAATATGCTTCATTAAAAAAAGTAGTTTGATTTTTAACTAAAAAAGATTTATAACACAAGCTTGTCTCTTATATTAATAATATGTTTTGATACGATTTGAGCCTTTGTAAGTCTAAAAAGTAATTATATAAAAATGTAAGTTCGCATGGCTCAGCGAGGTAGCGCATCATCAAGTAAACGGTCAGTCCCGAGTTCGAATCCCGCCCACTCCATAACAATTTCTTAATTGTAATTAGGTCCTTTCGAAGACAAGGCGGTAATTCCCTCAAGCACTGCATAGAAAGTATATGCATACACCGTAGTTTTTAATTTTTGTCTTTTTTTTTAAATTTAAAGATTTTATTGAATGTTATTTAAATATTCAAATTATATTTTTAAAATATTGGATTCACATTTTTTAAATATTTACTTTATATTTTTTAAATATCTCGTTTATATTCTCTGAATATTTAGCTTATATTTTTTAAATATTCAATTAATATTTCCTGTATATGTATACAATATTCAGATCAAATATTTTTCTGATATTAAAAAATGTGGCTTAAAAAATATTTTTTCAATATTTGAAAAAAATATTTATACAATATTTTTGTGCTACTAGGGTGGTTTCCCGTGATTTCCCATATTTCGTTCATACAGGCAGAGATTAGAACAAATCAAAGGACGTAGAGTGATTTAGAGAACAAGTTTTGAGCCAATTTTAGTTCAGCTATGTAGACTAGATGGCGCACACACAACACAAAAAAACAGTGTTTGCGGGATTCAATTGTTTTTCCTTATACGAGAATGTTTTGAGCTGTGTGAAGGCCCATTCTAAAGAGGAAGGTTCAGCGCATCGCCCTGAGCTCATGATTCAATGAGATTATGTTTATATCTAATAATATCAGCGTCCAAAGTAGAGGAAAAATCGAGAGAAAAAATCGAGATACCACCCTCAGATTCTAGCTTACGGGGTTGGTTACCCTGATAAATACAAAAGAATCCATGGGTACAGTACCCCCTTAAAGTTTGCGTCTAAATATTTAGGCCCGTATCGAGTGGCAAAAATTCTAAGGAACGATCGTTTCATTGTAGACAAAGTAGGTGAGCACGAGGGTCCTAAGCAAACGTCGACTTCGGCAGAACATATGAAGCCGTGGATTGATGAGGGTAGCGATATCTCATCAGCTGAAGAGTAAACACAGATATCTGGGAACAGATATCGTGCAGGATGGCCGAGTGTGGGATCCTTGACTCGCGGGTCCTACGAACTGTAGATCCTAAGAAGTGCGTGTCTATGTTATCGGTATGAATGAGTGTGTGTGTGTGGCGAGACCTTTTTCGGGGACTGAGATGCGGCGCGGCGCAGAGTGTTGTGAGTCTTGATAGCGTGAGGAGTCGTGCAAGAGGTCGAGTGACGAGTTTAGAGAAAGACAGTTAGTTAAGAGTGAGAAAGCGGTCGAGCGAGTCTATGTTGCGTGACTTTATTTTCTTAATTTTCTATTTTATTAAATATTATTGCTTTCATTTTTGTTTTTGAAAGAAAATTCCCTATACACCCAAGATCCCTACAATGTTTTTACAAACTGAATATTTACAGATTACGGATTAAGCGTCATGAGCCGTAGAACTTTAGGTCGACACATCGAAAATTTATTTACAACTAATACATCCGAGATAAAAAAAATATTTTAGACGGTCAGTGGCTTTGGCTTGCCGAAAATTTGGAGGTAATAATTACATAATTGTGTAATAATGTACATTATGTTAGAATCGATAAAATTATTAACAACATTGTATCAATATTCAGGTAGTCACACTTATGATAGAATAGCTCAGCTATTGCAAGAAATTCACATGGAATTCAATTTAAATCATGAAAAAATTACGGCTACGGTTACAGACAATGCCAGTAATTTGATAAAGGCATTTAGAATTTTCGGCATTGAGGGCTTATCGTCCGACGACGACGGCGACGAGAATGCACAGAGTACAGATGAAGTATTAGACAATATAGCAATAGAGACACCAGCTAATATAAACACACCCTTAAGAATATTACCGCGGCATATTCGTTGCTTTGCACACACACACTTTCATTGTGTATAATCACCGACCTAATTCGGACAATAAAGGCTAACGAAAATATAAATTCACTTCATATGCAGATAATGTGCAAATGTTCAGCATTGTGGAATGCAACATCACGCCCTAAATCTGCGGAAATTGTCGAAAATGTGTTAGGGCACACGTCAGAGTTGGGCAAATTTTATTTCGAACTAGCTGCTCGTGGCGTGCCTTCGGCACGCCCTCGTAGCTAGGCCCTCCGGGCGGGCCCCCCCCCCTTGTTGGTGGTGCACAATGCGCGCACCAATGTCATCACAACTTTTGAACGACCTGACTTTTGCATGGACAGAATTTCATGTCAACCAAATGATTTATTTTCGTGTATTAACTTTGAAATCACAATAGGTCTCAAGATGTTTTACTTACATTTCTATTTCGATTGCGAGATCGATGTTAATGTACACAATCAAAACAAAGAAATGCTTTATTTCAATTGGTTTTCTGTGATATCAACATTTCTCATTGCAATGCATTATTTTTTAAAAGCATGTACGTGCTCAAGGTGTTTGTCATAATCTATTACGTCCAATTCCATTACGCGTTGCTCTGTAGTTTACCTCTCTCTCTCTCTTTCTCTCTCTCTATCCCTCCCTCACTCTGTCTCTGAAACGTTTTAGAGCAAATCCCATTCGAAAAAGTCCATTCGTTGATAAGTTACTGTCGGTGTCAGTGACAGTGACAGTGTCAATGTGAATGTATTTGTGAAAGTCAATGTGAATGTCAATGTGAATGTGAATGTGAATGTGAATGTCAATGTCAATGTCAATGTCAATGTCAATGTCAATGTCAATGTCAATGTCAATGTGAATGTCAATGTCAATGTCAATGTGAATGTCAATGTGAATGTGAATGTCAATGTGAATGTCAATGTCAATGTGAATGTGAATGTCAATGTGAATGTCAATGTGAATGTCAATGTCAATGTCAATGTCAATGTCAATGTCAATGTCAATGTCAATGTCAATGTCAATGCCAATGTCAATGCCAATGTCAATATCAATGTGAATGTGAATGTGAATGTCAATGTGAATGTGAATGTCAATGTCAATGTCAATGTCAATGTCAATGTCAATGTCAATGTCAATGTCAATGTCAATGTCAATGTGAATGTCAATGTGAATTTCAATGTGATTGTAAATGTGAATGTCAATGTGAATGTCAATGTCAATGTCAATGTCAATGTCAATGTCAATGTCAATGTCAATGTCAATGTCAATGTCAATGTCAATGTCAATGTCAATGTCAATGTCAATGTCAATGTCAATGTCAATGTCAATGTCAATAGCAATGTCAATGTCAATGTCAATGTCAATTTCAATGTCAATGTCAATGTCAATGTCAATGTCAATGTCAATGTCAATGTCAATGTCAATGTCAATGTCAATGTCAATGTCAATGTCAATGTCAATGTGAATATCAATGTGAATGTCAATGTGAATGTCAATGTGAATGTGAATGTGAATGTCAATGTGAATGTCAATGTCAATGTGAATGTCAATGTGAATGTCAATGTCAATGTGAATGTGAATGTGAATGTGAATGTGAATGTGAATGTGAATGTGAATGTGAATGTGAATGTGAATGTGAATGTGAATGTGAATGTGAATGTGAATGTGAATGTGAATGTGAATGTGAATGTGAATGTGAATGTGAATGTGAATGTGAATGTCAATGTCAATGTGAATGTCAATGTCAATGTGAATGTGAATGTCAATGTCAATGTGAATGTGAATGTGAATGTGAATGTGAATGTGAATGTGAATGTGAATGTGAATGTGAATGTCAATGTCAATGTCAATGTCAATGTCAATGTCAATGTCAATGTCAATGACAATGTCAATGTGAATGTCAATGTGAATGTGAATGTGAATGTCAATGTCAATGTCAATGTCAATGTCAATGTCAATGTCAATGTCAATGTCAATGCCAATGTCAATGTCAATGTCAATGTCAATGTCAATGTCAATGTGAATGTCAATGTCAATTGGAATGTGACTGGGAATTCTATTTCTCTCTCTCTCTCTCTTTTGCTCTCTCTCTCTCTCTCTCTCTCTCTCTGACACTCTCTCTCTCTGACACACTCTCTCTCTCTCTCTCTTTCTCTCTCTCAGGAAGTTTTCAGAGAAAACCGCATTCGAAAAAGTCCATTCAATCAAAAGTTATAAGTAGAAAGTGCCCCCTCCCCCCTCTCTCTCCCTCACCCCCCCCACTCTGACACTCTCTCTCTTTCTCTCTCTCGCAGGAAGGTTTTAGAGAAAACCGCATTCGAAAAAGTCCATTCAATCAAAAGTTATAAGCAGAAACGTGCCCTCTCCCCCCCCTCTCTCTCCCTCTCTCCACCCCCTCTCTCTGACTCTCTCTCTCTCTCTTTCTCTCTCTCTCAGGAAGGTTTTAGAGAAAATCGCATTCGAAAAAGTCCATTCAATCAAAAGTTATAGCGGAAATGTGTCCTCTCTCCCCCCCTCTCTCTCCCTCACCCCCCCCCCACTCTGACACTCTCTCTCTTTCTCTCTCTCGCAGGAAGGTTTCAGAGAAAACCGCATTCGAAAAAGTCCATTCAATTAAAAGTTATAAGCAGAAACGTGCCCTCTCCCCCCTCTCTCTCTCAACCTCTCTCCCCCCTCTCTCCCCCCTGTCTCTCTGAATCTCTCTCTCTTTTTCTCTCTCACTCAGGAAGGTTTTGGAGAAAACCGCATTCGAAAAAGTCCATTCAATCAAAAGTTATAGCGGAAATGTGTCCTCTCTCCCACCCCCCTCTGTCTCACCCTCTCCCCCTCTCTCTCTGTCTCTCTCTCTCTTTCTCTCTTTCAGGAATGTTTTAGAGAAAACCGCATTCGTAAAAGTCCATTCAATCAAAAGTTATAGCGGAAATGTGTCCTCTCTCCCCCCCCCTCTCTCTCACTCTCTCCCCCTCTCTCTCTGTCTCTCTCTCTCTTTCTCTCTTTCAGGAAGGTTTCAGAGAAAACCGCATTCGAAAATGTCGATTCAACCAAAAGTTATAAGCAGAAACGTGCCCCCTCTCCCCCCTCTCTCTCCCTCTCTCCCCCCCCCTCTCTCTGACTCTCTCTCTCTTTCTCTCTCTCGCAGGAAGGTTTAAGAGAAAACCGCATTCGAAAAAATCCATTTAATCAAAAGTTATAAGCAGAAACGTGCCCACTCTCCCCCCTCTCTCTCCCTCTCTCCCCCCCTCTCTCTCTGACTTTCTCTCTCTTTCTCTCTCTCGCAGACAGGTTTTAGAGAAAACCGCATTCGAAAAAGTCCATTCAATCAAAAGTTATAAGCAGAAACGTGCCCAAAAGTGGGCGAAAAAGTGGTGATGGTGTCACTTGTGACGTCACAACTTTTGAACCAATAGACTTTTACGAATGATCTTGACTCTAAAACCTAATCCAAGAAACGCCGCGTCTAATGGTCCAAACCGCACATTTGTACGTTTAGCCGTTCTCAAGTGATGCCGTTACAAACATACAGACATACATACAGACAGACACGATTTTATTATATACTAGCTGCTCGCGGCGTGCCTCCGGCACGCCCTCGTAGCTAGGCCCTCCGGGCGGGATGCCCTTGCGGGCGGTGCACAATGCGTGTACCAATGACGTCACAACTTTTGAACGACTGGACTTTTGCATGGACAGAATTTCATGTCAACCAAATGATTTTCTTGTATTAACTTTGAAATCAACATAAATCTCGAACTGTTTCATTGACATTTCGATTTCGATTGCAAGATTGATGTTAATGTGCACAATCAAAACAAAGAAATGCTTTATATTAATTGGTTTTCTGTGACATCAACATTTCTCATTGCAATGCATTATTATTTAAAAGCATGTACGTGCTGAAGGTGTTTGTAATAATCTATTTCGTCCAATTCCATTTCGCGTTGCTTTGTAGTTCTACCTCTCTCTCTCTTTCTCTCTATCTATCCCTACCTCTCTCTGTCTCAATCTCAATCTCAATCTCAATGTCAATGTCAATGTCAATGTCAATGTCAATGTCAATGTCAATGTCAATGTCAATGTCAATGTCAATGTCAATGTCAATGTCAATGTCAATGGGAATGTCAATGTCAATGTCAATGTCAATGTCAATGTCAATGTCAATGTCAATGTCAATGTCAATGTCAGTGTCAATGTCAATGCCAATGTCAATGTCAATGTCAATGTCAATGTCAATGTCAATGTCAATGTCAATGCCAATGTGAATATGAATGACAATGTCAATGTCAACGTCAATGTCAGTTTCAGTGTCAGTGTCAGTGTGAATGTGAATGTCAATGTGAATGTCAATGTGAATGTCAATGTCAATGTCAATGTCAATGTCAATGTGGAAGTCAATGTGAATGTCAATGTGAATGTCAATGAGAATGTGAATGTGAATGTGAATGTGAATGTGAATGTGAATGTGAATGTGAATGTGAATGTCAATGTCAATGTCAATGTCAATGTCAATGTGAATGTCAATGTGAATGTGAATGTGAATGTCAATGTCAATGTCAATGTCAATGTCAATGTCAATGTGAATGTGAATGTGAATGTCAATGTGAATGTGAATGTGAATGTGAATGTGAATGTCAATGTCAATGTGAATGTCAATGTCAATGTCAATGTCAATGTCAATGTCAATGTCAATGTGAATGTCAATGGGAATGTCAATGTGAATGTCAATGTGAATGTCAATGTGAATGTCAATGTGAATGTGAATGTCAATGTGAATGTGAATGTCAATGTCAATCTCAATGTCAATCTCAATGTCAATGTCAGTGTCAATGTTAATGTCAGTGTCAATGTCAATGTCAATGTCGATGTCAATGTCAATGTTAATGTCAATGTCGATGTCAATGTCAATGTTAATGTCAATGTCCATGTTAATGTCAATGTCAATGTCAATGCCAATGTCAATGTCAATGTCAATGTCAATATGAATGTCAATGTCAATATGAATGTCAATGTCAATATGAATGTGAATGTGAATGTGAATGTCAATGTTAATGTCAATGTGAATGTCAATGTGAATGTCAATGTGAATGTGAATGTGAATGTGAATGTGAATGTCAATGTGAATGTCAATGTCAATGTCAATGTCAATGTCAATGTGATTGTCAATGTCAATGTCAATGTCAAAGTCAATGTGAATGTCAATGTGAATGTGAATGTGAATGTGAATGTGAATGTGAATGTCCATGTCAATGTCAATGTCAATGTCAATGTCAATGTCAGTGTCAGTGTCAGTGTCAATGTCAATGTCAATGTGAATGTGAGTGTCAATGTGAATGTGAATGTGAATGTGAATGTGAATGTGAATGACAATGTCAATGTCAATGTCAATGTCAATGTCAATGTCAATGTCAATGTCAATGTCAATGTCAATGTCAATGTCAATGTCAATGTCAATGTCAATGTGAATGTCAATGTGAATGTCAATGTGAATGTCAATGTGAATGTGAATGTGAATGTGAATGTGAATGTCAATGTCAATGTGAATGTGAATGTCAATGTCAATGTCAATGTCAATGTCAATGTCAATGTCAATGTCAATGTCAATGTCAATGTCAATGTCAATGTCAGTGTCAATGTCAATGTCAATGTCAACGTCAACGTCAACGTCAACGTCAACGTCAACGTCAACGTCAACGTCAACGTCAACGTCAACGTCAACGTCAACGTCAACGTCAACGTCAACGTCAACGTCAACGCCAACGTCAACGTCAACGTCAACGTCAACGTCAACGTCAACGTCAATGTCAATGTGAATGTCAATGTCAATGTCAATGTCAATGTCAATGTGAATGTCAATGTGAATGTGAATGTAAATGTAAATGTCAATGTCAATGTCAATGTCAATGTCAATGTCAATGTCAATGTCAATGTCAATGTCAATGTCAATCTCAATGTCAATGTCAATGCCAAGTCAATGTCATTGTCAATGTCAATGTCAATGTCAATGTCAATGTCAATGTCAATGTCAATGTCAATGCCAATGTCAATGTCAATGTCAATGTCAGTGTCAATGTCAATGTCAATGTCAATGTCAATGTCAATGTGAATGACAATGTGAATGTCAATGTCAATGTGAATGTCAATGTCAATGTCAATGTCAATGTGAATGTCAATGTGAATGTGAATGTGAATGTCAATGTGAATGTCAATGTCAATGTCAATGTCAATGTGAATGTGAATGTGAATGTGAATGTCAATGTCAATGTCAATGTCAATGTCAATGTCAATGTCAATGTCAATGTCAATGTCAATGTCAATGTCAATGTTAATCTCAATGTCAATGTCAATGCCAAGTCAATGTCAATGTCAATGTCAATGTCAATGTCAATGTCAATGTCAATGTCAATGTCAATGTCAATGTCAATGTCAATGTCAATGTCAATGTCAATGTCAATGTGAATGTCATTGTGAATGTGAATGTGAATGTGAATGTGAATGTCAATGTGAATGTCAATGTGAATGTCAATGTCAATGTCAATGTCAATGTCAATGTCAATGTCAATGTCAATGTCAATGTGAATGTGAATGTGAATGTGAATGTGAATGTGAATGTGAATGTGAATGTGAATGTGAATGTGAATGTCAATGTGAATGTGAATGTGAATGTGAATGTGAATGTCAATGTCAATGTGAATGTCAATGTCAATGTGAATGTGAATGTGAATGTCAATGTGAATGTGAATGTGAATGTGAATGTGAATGTGAATGTGAATGTGAATGTGAATGTGAATGTGAATGTCAATGTCAATGTCAATGTCAATGTCAATGACAATGTCAATGTCAATGTCAATGTCAATGTCAATGTCAATGTGAATGTGAATGTCAATGTCAATGTGAATGTGAATGTGAATGTCAATGTGAATGTCAATGTGAATGTGAATGTGAATGTGAATGTGAATGTGAATGTCAATGTGAATGTCAATGTGAATGTCAATGTGAATGTCAATGTCAATGTCAATGTCAATGTCAGTGTCAGTGTCAGTGTCAATGTCAATGTCAATGACAATGTGAATGTGAGTGTCAATGTGAATGTGAATGTCAATGTCAATGTCAGTGTCAGTGTCAGTGTCAATGTCAATGTCAATGTCAATGTGAATGTCAATGTCAATGTGAATGTGAATGTGAATGTGAATGTGAATGTGAATGTGAATGTGAATGTGAATGTGAATGTGAATGTGAATGTCAATGTGAATGTCAATGTGAATGTGAATGTGAATGTGAATGTCAATGTCAATGTCAATGTGAATGTGAATGTGAATGTGAATGTGAATGTCAATGTCAATGTGAATGTCAATGTGAATGTGAATGTGAATGTGAATGTGAATTTCAATGTCAATGTCAATGTCAATGTCAATGTCAATGTCAATGTCAATGTCAATGTCAATGTCAATGACAATGTCAATGTCAATGTCAATGTCAATGTGAATGTGAATGTGAATGTCAATGTCAATGTGAATGTGAATGTGAATGTGAATGTTAATGTCAATGTGAATGTGAATGTGAATGTCAATGTGAATGTCAATGTGAATGTCAATGTGAATGTCAATGTGAATGTCAATGTCAATGTCAGTGTCAGTGTCAGTGTCAATGTCAATGTCAATGTCAATGTGAATGTGAGTGTCAATGTGAATGTGAATGTGAATGTGAATGTGAATGACAATGTCAATGTCAATGTCAATGTGAATGTCAATGCCAATGTGAATGTGAATGACAATGTCAATGTGAATGTGAATGTGAATGTCAATGTCAATGTCAATGTCAATGTCAATGTCAATGTCAATGTCAATGTCAACGTCAACGTCAACGTCAACGTCAACGTCAACGTCAACGTCAACGTCAACGTCAACGTCAACGTCAACGTCAACGTCAACGTCAACGTCAACGTCAACGTCAACGTCAACGTCAACGTCAACGTCAACGTCAACGTCAACGTCATCGTCAACGTCAACGTCAATGTCAATGTCAATGTCAATGTCAATGTCAATGTGAATGTGAATGTGAATGTGAATGTGAATGTGAATGTCAATGTGAATGTCAATGTCAATGTCAATGTCAATGTCAGTGTCAGTGTCAGTGTCAATGTCAATGTCAATGTCAATGTGAATGTGAGTGTCAATGTGAATGTGAATGTGAATGTGAATGACAATGTCAATGTCAATGTCAATGTGAATGTCAATGCCAATGTGAATGTGAATGACAATGTCAATGTGAATGTGAATGTGAATGTCAATGTCAATGTCAATGTCAATGTCAATGTCAATGTCAATGTCAATGTCAACGTCAACGTCAACGTCAACGTCAACGTCAACGTCAACGTCAACGTCAACGTCAACGTCAACGTCAACGTCAACGTCAACGTCAACGTCAACGTCAACGTCAACGTCAACGTCAACGTCAACGTCAACGTCAACGTCAACGTCAACGTCAACGTCAACGTCAACGTCAACGTCAACGTCATCGTCAACGTCAATGTCAATGTCAATGTCAATGTCAATGTGAATGTCAATGTGAATGTGAATGTAAATGTAAATGTCAATGTAAATGTCAATGTCAATGTCAATGTCAATGTCAATGTCAATGTCAATGTCAATCTCAATGTCAATGTCAATGTCAATGTCAATCTCAATGTCAATGTCAATGCCAAGTCAATGTCATTGTCAATGTCAATGTCAATGTCAATGTCAATGCCAATGTCAATGTCAATGTCAATGTCAGTGTCAATGTCAATGTCAATGTCAATGTCAATGTGAATGTCAATGTGAATGTCAATGTCAATGTGAATGACAATGTCAATGTCAATGTCAATGTCAATGTGAATGTCAATGTGAATGTGAATGTCAATGTGAATGTCAATGTGAATGTCAATGTGAAAGTCAATGTGAATGTGAATGTCAATGTCAATGTCAATGTCAATGTCAATGTGAATGTGAATGTGAATGTGAATGTCAATGTCAATGTCAATGTCAATGTCAATGTCAATGTCAATGTCAATGTCAATGTCAATGTCAATGTCAATGTTAATCTCAATGTCAATGTCAATGCCAAGTCAATGTCAATGTCAATGTCAATGTCAATGTCAATGTCAATGTCAATGTCAATGTCAATGTCAATGTCAATGTCAATGTCAATGTCAATAGCAATGTCAATGTCAATGTCAATGTCAATGTCAATGTCAATGTCAATGTCAATGTCAATGTCAATGTCAATGTCAATGTGAATGTCAATGTGAATGTGAATGTGAATGTCAATGTGAATGTGAATGTGAATGTCAATGTGAATGTCAATGTCAATGTGAATGTCAATGTGAATGTCAATGTGAATGTGAATGTGAATGTGAATGTGAATGTGAATGTGAATGTGAATGTGAATGTGAATGTGAATGTGAATGTGAATGTGAATGTGAATGTCAATGTCAATGTGAATGTGAATGTCAATGTCAATGTGAATGTGAATGTGAATGTGAATGTCAATGTCAATGTCAATGTGAATGTGAATGTGAATGTGAATGTCAATGTCAATGTGAATGTCAATGTGAATGTGAATGTGAATGTGAATGTGAATGTGAATGTCAATGTCAATGTCAATGTCAATGTCAATGTCAATGTCAATGTCAATGACAATGTCAATGTCAATGTCAATGTCAATGTGAATGTGAATGTGAATGTCAATGTCAATGTGAATGTGAATGTGAATGTGAATGTGAATGTGAATGTGAATGTCAATGTCAATGTGAATGTGAATGTGAATGTCAATGTCAATGTCAATGTGAATGTGAATGTGAATGTCAATGTCAATGTGAATGTGAATGTGAATGTGAATGTCAATGTCAATGTGAATGTGAATGTGAATGTCAATGTGAATGTCAATGTGAATGTCAATGTGAATGTCAATGTGAATGTCAATGTCAATGTCAGTGTCAGTGTCAGTGTCAATGTCAATGTCAATGTCAATGTGAATGTGAGTGTCAATGTGAATGTGAATGTGAATGTGAATGTGAATGACAATGTCAATGTCAATGTCAATGTGAATGTCAATGCCAATGTGAATGTGAATGACAATGTCAATGTGAATGTGAATGTCAATGTCAATGTCAATGTCAATGTCAATGTCAATGTCAATGTCAACGTCAACGTCAACGTCAACGTCAACGTCAACGTCAACGTCAACGTCAACGTCAACGTCAACGTCAACGTCAACGTCAACGTCAACGACAACGTCAACGTCAACGTCAACGTCAACGTCAACGTCAACGTCAACGTCAACGTCAACGTCAACGTCAACGTCAACGTCAACGTCAACGTCAACGTCATCGTCAACGTCAACGTCAATGTCAATGTCAATGTCAATGTCAATGTCAATGTGAATGTGAATGTGAATGTGAATGTGAATGTCAATGTGAATGTCAATGTCAATGTCAATGTCAATGTCAGTGTCAGTGTCAGTGTCAATGTCAATGTCAATGTCAATGTGAATGTGAGTGTCAATGTGAATGTGAATGTGAATGTGAATGTGAATGACAATGTCAATGTCAATGTCAATGTGAATGTCAATGCCAATGTGAATGTGAATGACAATGTCAATGTGAATGTGAATGTGAATGTCAATGTCAATGTCAATGTCAATGTCAATGTCAATGTCAATGTCAATGTCAATGTCAATGCCAAGTCAATGTCAATGTCAACGTCAATGTCAACGTCAACGTCAACGTCAACGTCAACGTCAACGTCAACGTCAACGTCAACGTCAACGTCAACGTCAACGTCAACGTCAACGTCAACGTCAACGTCAACGTCAACGTCAACGTCAACGTCAACGTCAACGTCAACGTCAACGTCAACGTCAACGTCAACGTCAACGTCAATGTCAATGTCAATGTCAATGTCAATGTCAATGTCAATGTGAATGTCAATGTGAATGTGAATGTGAATGTAAATGTAAATGTCAATGTAAATGTCAATGTCAATGTCAATGTCAATGTCAATGTCAATGTCAATGTCAATCTCAATGTCAATGTCAATGTCAATGTCAATCTCAATGTCAATGTCAATGCCAAGTCAATGTCATTGTCAATGTCAATGTCAATGTCAATGTCAATGTCAATGACAATGTCAATGTCAATGTCAGTGTCAATGTCAATGTCAATGTCAATGTCAATGTCAATGTCAATGTGAATGTGAATGTGAATGTCAATGTGAATGTCAATGTGAATGTGAATGTGAATGTGAATGTGAATGTGAATGTCAATGTGAATGTCAATGTGAATGTCAATGTGAATGTCAATGTCAATGTCAATGTCAATGTCAGTGTCAGTGTCAGTGTCAATGTCAATGTCAATGACAATGTGAATGTGAGTGTCAATGTGAATGTGAATGTCAATGTCAATGTCAGTGTCAGTGTCAGTGTCAATGTCAATGTCAATGTCAATGTGAATGTCAATGTCAATGTGAATGTGAATGTGAATGTGAATGTGAATGTGAATGTGAATGTGAATGTGAATGTGAATGTGAATGTGAATGTCAATGTGAATGTCAATGTGAATGTGAATGTGAATGTGAATGTCAATGTCAATGTCAATGTGAATGTCAATGTCAATGTCAATGTCAATGTCAGTGTCAGTGTCAGTGTCAATGTCAATGTCAATGTCAATGTGAATGTGAGTGTCAATGTGAATGTGAATGTGAATGTGAATGACAATGTCAATGTCAATGTCAATGTGAATGTCAATGCCAATGTGAATGTGAATGACAATGTCAATGTGAATGTGAATGTGAATGTCAATGTCAATGTCAATGTCAATGTCAATGTCAATGTCAATGTCAATGTCAACGTCAACGTCAACGTCAACGTCAACGTCAACGTCAACGTCAACGTCAACGTCAACGTCAACGTCAACGTCAACGTCAACGTCAACGTCAACGTCAACGTCAACGTCAACGTCAACGTCAACGTCAACGTCAACGTCAACGTCAACGTCAACGTCAACGTCAACGTCAACGTCAACGTCAACGTCAACGTCAACGTCAACGTCAATGTCAATGTCAATGTCAATGTCAATGTGAATGTCAATGTGAATGTGAATGTAAATGTAAATGTCAATGTAAATGTCAATGTCAATGTCAATGTCAATGTCAATGTCAATGTCAATGTCAATCTCAATGTCAATGTCAATGTCAATGTCAATCTCAATGTCAATGTCAATGCCAAGTCAATGTCATTGTCAATGTCAATGTCAATGTCAATGTCAATGCCAATGTCAATGTCAATGTCAATGTCAGTGTCAATGTCAATGTCAATGTCAATGTCAATGTGAATGTCAATGTGAATGTCAATGTCAATGTGAATGACAATGTCAATGTCAATGTCAATGTCAATGTGAATGTCAATGTGAATGTGAATGTCAATGTGAATGTCAATGTGAATGTCAATGTGAAAGTCAATGTGAATGTGAATGTCAATGTCAATGTCAATGTCAATGTCAATGTGAATGTGAATGTGAATGTGAATGTCAATGTCAATGTCAATGTCAATGTCAATGTCAATGTCAATGTCAATGTCAATGTCAATGTCAATGTCAATGTCAATGTTAATCTCAATGTCAATGTCAATGCCAAGTCAATGTCAATGTCAATGTCAATGTCAATGTCAATGTCAATGTCAATGTCAATGTCAATGTCAATGTCAATGTCAATGTCAATGTCAATAGCAATGTCAATGTCAATGTCAATGTCAATGTCAATGTCAATGTCAATGTCAATGTCAATGTCAATGTCAATGTCAATGTGAATATCAATGTGAATGTGAATGTGAATGTCAATGTGAATGTGAATGTGAATGTCAATGTGAATGTCAATGTCAATGTGAATGTCAATGTGAATGTCAATGTGAATGTGAATGTGAATGTGAATGTGAATGTGAATGTGAATGTGAATGTGAATGTGAATGTGAATGTGAATGTGAATGTGAATGTGAATGTCAATGTCAATGTGAATGTGAATGTCAATGTCAATGTGAATGTGAATGTGAATGTGAATGTCAATGTCAATGTCAATGTGAATGTGAATGTGAATGTGAATGTCAATGTCAATGTGAATGTCAATGTGAATGTGAATGTGAATGTGAATGTGAATGTGAATGTCAATGTCAATGTCAATGTCAATGTCAATGTCAATGTCAATGTCAATGACAATGTCAATGTCAATGTCAATGTCAATGTGAATGTGAATGTGAATGTCAATGTCAATGTGAATGTGAATGTGAATGTGAATGTGAATGTGAATGTGAATGTCAATGTCAATGTGAATGTGAATGTGAATGTCAATGTCAATGTCAATGTGAATGTGAATGTGAATGTCAATGTCAATGTGAATGTGAATGTGAATGTGAATGTCAATGTCAATGTGAATGTGAATGTGAATGTCAATGTGAATGTCAATGTGAATGTCAATGTGAATGTCAATGTGAATGTCAATGTCAATGTCAGTGTCAGTGTCAGTGTCAATGTCAATGTCAATGTCAATGTGAATGTGAGTGTCAATGTGAATGTGAATGTGAATGTGAATGTGAATGACAATGTCAATGTCAATGTCAATGTGAATGTCAATGCCAATGTGAATGTGAATGACAATGTCAATGTGAATGTGAATGTCAATGTCAATGTCAATGTCAATGTCAATGTCAATGTCAATGTCAACGTCAACGTCAACGTCAACGTCAACGTCAACGTCAACGTCAACGTCAACGTCAACGTCAACGTCAACGTCAACGTCAACGACAACGTCAACGTCAACGTCAACGTCAACGTCAACGTCAACGTCAACGTCAACGTCAACGTCAACGTCAACGTCAACGTCAACGTCAACGTCAACGTCAACGTCATCGTCAACGTCAACGTCAATGTCAATGTCAATGTCAATGTCAATGTCAATGTGAATGTGAATGTGAATGTGAATGTGAATGTCAATGTGAATGTCAATGTCAATGTCAATGTCAATGTCAGTGTCAGTGTCAGTGTCAATGTCAATGTCAATGTCAATGTGAATGTGAGTGTCAATGTGAATGTGAATGTGAATGTGAATGTGAATGACAATGTCAATGTCAATGTCAATGTGAATGTCAATGCCAATGTGAATGTGAATGACAATGTCAATGTGAATGTGAATGTGAATGTCAATGTCAATGTCAATGTCAATGTCAATGTCAATGTCAATGTCAATGTCAATGTCAATGCCAAGTCAATGTCAATGTCAATGTCAATGTCAATGTCAATGTCAACGTCAACGTCAACGTCAACGTCAACGTCAACGTCAACGTCAACGTCAACGTCAACGTCAACGTCAACGTCAACGTCAACGTCAACGTCAACGTCAACGTCAACGTCAACGTCAACGTCAACGTCAACGTCAACGTCAACGTCAACGTCAACGTCAATGTCAATGTCAATGTCAATGTCAATGTCAATGTCAATGTGAATGTCAATGTGAATGTGAATGTGAATGTAAATGTAAATGTCAATGTAAATGTCAATGTCAATGTCAATGTCAATGTCAATGTCAATGTCAATCTCAATGTCAATGTCAATGTCAATGTCAATCTCAATGTCAATGTCAATGCCAAGTCAATGTCATTGTCAATGTCAATGTCAATGTCAATGTCAATGCCAATGTCAATGTCAATGTCAATGTCAGTGTCAATGTCAATGTCAATGTCAATGTCAATGTCAATGTCAATGTGAATGTCAATGAGAATGTCAATGTCAATGTGAATGACAATGTCAATGTCAATGTCAATGTCAATGTGAATGTCAATGTGAATGTGAATGTCAATGTGAATGTCAATGTGAATGTCAATGTGAAAGTCAATGTGAATGTGAATGTCAATGTCAATGTCAATGTCAATGTGAATGTGAATGTGAATGTGAATGTGAATGTCAATGTCAATGTCAATGTCAATGTCAATGTCAATGTCAATGTCAATGTCAATGTCAATGTTAATCTCAATGTCAATGTCAATGCCAAGTCAATGTCAATGTCAATGTCAATGTCAATGTCAATGTCAATGTCAATGTCAATGTCAATGTCAATGTCAATGTCAATGTCAATGTCAATGTCAATGTCAATAGCAATGTCAATGTCAATGTCAATGTCAATGTCAATGTCAATGTCAATGTCAATGTCAATGTCAATGTCAATGTCAATGTCAATGTCAATGTGAATATCAATGTGAATGTGAATGTGAATGTCAATGTGAATGTGAATGTGAATGTCAATGTGAATGTCAATGTCAATGTGAATGTCAATGTCAATGTCAATGTCAATGTCAATGTCAATGTCAATGTTAATCTCAATGTCAATGTCAATGCCAAGTCAATGTCAATGTGAATGTCAATGTGAATGTCAATGTCAATGTCAATGTCAATGTCAATGCCAATGTGAATGTGAATGACAATGTCAATGTCAACGTCAATGTGAATGTCAATGTGAATGTCAATGTCAATCTCAATCTCAATGTCAATGTCAATGTCAATGTGAATGTGAATGTGAATGTGAATGTGAATGTGAATGTGAATGTGAATGTGAATGTGAATGTGAATGTGAATGTGAATGTGAATTTTAATGTGAATGTGAATGTGAATGTGAATGTGAATGTGAATGTGAATGTGAATGTCAATGTCAATGTCAATGTCAATGTCAATGTGAATGTGAATGTCAATGTGAATGGCAATGAGAATGTGAATGTCAATGTCAATGTCAATGTCAATGTGAATGGCAATGTGAATGTGAATGTCAATGTCAATGTCAATGTCAAAGTGAATGTCAATGTGAATGTCAATGTCAATGTCGATGTCAATGTGAATGTCAATGTGAATGTGAATGTCAATGTGAATGTCAATGTGAATGTGAATGTCAATGTCAATGTCAATGTGAATGTCAATGTGAATGTCAATGTGAATGTCAATGTGAATGTCAATGTGAATGTCAATGTCAATACGAACGTCAATGTCAATGTGAATGTGAATGTGAATGTCAATGTCAATGTCAATGTCAATGTCAATGTCAATGTCAATGTGAATGTGAATGTGAATGACAATGTCAATGTCAACGTCAATGTGAATGTCAATGTGAATGTCAATGTCAATGTCAATGTCAATGTCAATGTCAGTGTCAATGTGAATGTCAATGTGAATGTCAATGTGAATGTGAATGACAATGTGAATGTCAATGTGAATGTCAATGTGAATGTGAATGTGAATGTCAATGTCAATGTGAATGTGAATGGCAATGTGAATGTGAATGTCAATGTGAATGTCAATGTCAATGTGAATGTCAATGTGAATGTCAATGTCAATGTGAATGACAATGTCAATGTCAATGTCAATGTCAATGTCAATGTCAATGTCAATGTCAATGTCAATGTCAATGTCAATGTCAATGTCAATGTCAATGTCAACGTCAATGTCAATTGGAATGTGAATGTGAATTCTATCTCTCTCTCTCTCTCTCTCTCTCTCTCTGTCTGACTCACTCTCTCTCTTTTGCTCTCTCTCTCTCTCTCTCTCTCTGTCTGACTCACTCTCTCTCTTTTGCTCTCTCTCTCTCTCTCTGTCTGACTCACTCTCTCTCTTTTGATCTCTCTCTCTCTCTCTGACTCTCTCTCTTTCTCTCTCTCAGGGAGTTTTCACAGAAAACCGCATTCGAAAAAGTCCATTCAATCAAAAGTTATAAGCAGAAACGTGCTCTCTCTCTCTCTCTCTCTCTCTCTCTCTCTCTCTCTCTCTGACTCACTCTCACTTCCTCTCCTACTCTGGAAGGTTTTAGTGTAAACCGCATTCGAAAAAGTCCATTCGATCAAAAGTTATGAGCAGAAACATGCCGAAAAGAGGGTGTAAAAGTGGTTATTACGTCACAACTTTTGAACCAATCAACTTTTTCGACTGCTCTTTACTCTAAAACCTAATCCAAGAAACGCCGCGTCTAATGGTCCAAACCGCAGCTTTCTACGTTGAGCCGTTCTCTAGTGAGGCCGTTACAAACATACAGACAGACACGATTTTATTATATACTAGCTGCTCGTGGCGTGCCTTCGGCACGCCCTCGTAGCTAGGCCCTCCGGGCGGGCCCCCCCCTTGTTGGTGGTGCACAATGCGCGCACCAATGTCATCACAACTTTTGAACGACCTGACTTTTGCATGGACAGAATTTCATGTCAACCAAATGATTTATTTTCGTGTATTAACTTTGAAATCACAATAGGTCTCAAGATGTTTTACTTACATTTCTATTTCGATTGCGAGATCGATGTTAATGTACACAATCAAAACAAAGAAATGCTTTATTTCAATTGGTTTTCTGTGATATTGTGACGATTACATCCTGTTAGGCGCGAAATTATCCCCACCACCGAATACCGCGAGCGCTTCGCGCCCACCGCGCCGCCGAACGCGTACCGCGAGACGCGAGTCCGACCGCGGCCGCCAGAGGGCCACCGCGACGAACCGGTTTCTCGCGGTTAATTATGTGCAGGCTCGCGCATAATTACCGTGAGAAAAGACCAGATCGGGGAGACGAGCCACGCCGGTTTAGTCACGAGTAAACTTCCGAGTTGAAAAGGGCACTGAGGCACATAGGCAGTATTCTCCGATTTTTGGTTCTAGTGTGAATGGGTGAGAGCGAGTGAAGACCGTGGTCTTGACTAACCCCAACCTGACCGTCGATCCGCCGACCGACTATCCTGTCCGGCTCCAGTGGCGAAACGCCGAGCGAGCATTAACCGAGCCCGGGTGGTGAAAGACCCACGGGAATCCCTTCCAGCCTCAGTGGTGAAATACCGAGTAGGACATCCGACCGAGCCCGGGTGGTGAAAGACCCACGGGAATCCCTTCCAGCCTCAGTGGTGAAATACCGAGTAGGACATCCGACCGAGCCCGGGTGGTGAAAAACCCACGGGAATCCCTTACCTCCTCAGTGGTGAAATACCGAGCAGGAACCAACCCAGCCCGGGTGGTGAAATACCCACGGGAATCCCTTCCCGCCTCAGTGGTGAAATACCGAGTAGGACATCCGACCGAGCCCGGGTGGTGAAAAACCCACGGGAATCCATTACCTCCTCAGTGGTGAAATACCGAGCAGGAACCAGCCCAGCCCGGGTGGTGAAAGACCCACGGGAATCCCATCCGTCCCCAGTGGCGAGACGCCGAGCCGGGAAACCTCCCCCCCTGAATTCCTACACCGACGTTTAGGCGTCTAAAGAAAGACCCGCCTCTTGCTCCTTCGGGGTACCAGCGACCCTGGACTACCGACTGAAGCGGCACCCCTTCCAACACACCGGGTAACCGTCACAAATGGCGCCCGAACAGTAAGGCATTTCGGAAGGGCCACGAATGAGCAACAAGGTAGGTTGGGTCTACCAACGCAAGAAAGCCGAACTCATAGAGGTGGCGGAAAACAAGGGTATCGACTCCACCGGAACAACCGACGAACTCCGAGCCCGAATCGTCGCACACCTCCGCACCGAAATGCAGAAAAAGGAGGAAAACACCGACCCCACACCGGCGCACTCCATGATGGAGAGAATGCGAAAATGGGGGATACACTACGACGGCGGCAAAGGAGCCGAGGACTTCCTGGACCAGCTGGAAAGCTTCCGGAAGGGATACGGAGCCGACCCGGAAGAATTCTTGCCGGGACTAGCTCTAGTTTTCCGGGGAAATGCACTCCGGTGGTACTGGAACAGAAACGAACAGTGGACAACGTGGAAGGACTTCTGCGAAGACTTCCACCGAAGATACCTCCCACGGGAACGGATCTTAGACCTGGAGGACAAGATCCGAGATAGGCTCCAGAAACCAGGAGAGTCAGTAGCAGAGTACATAGAAGAGATGGAAACGATGATGCGCCGGCATGGCGGTTTCACCAACGAGCAACGCCTGGAACGTATGTACAGGAACTTACGAGCGGAACTGAAAAAGTTCATCCGCAAGGGTGAAGCCAAAACGGTGGACGAGCTCATGGACCGAGTCCAAGAGCTTGAAAAGACACTGAACGAAGAACGCCAGCAACAAACAGCCTACCAAGCGAGGAAACCACCGCATGCAGACGACGCCGCCGAAATCAGCAACTACAACAGAGCTACCTGCTGCTGGAGATGTGGCCAGCGAGGCCATAACCGGCTGGAATGCCGAAGAACACCTCGGCTATTCTGCTCGTACTGCGGAAAAGAAGGCCGGACGACCATCCGCTGCCCCTGCAACAACGTGTCGGGAAACTACAACCAGACCGGAGGAAGAGGCACCAACCGGTCAGCTCCCAACTATACGCCTCGACAGGAAGCAAAACCGATAAACGCATCTACATCCCAGTCGAAATATACGGGGAACAATTTTCAGCCCTAATCGACACTGGGGCCACACGGTCATACCTGCGGCAAGACGTCGCGGAATGGTGCCAAAGCCAGGGCGCCTACACCCGAGAAGGGAACCTATCCGTCAGAATCGCCGATGGATCCTCCGTAGCCCTAAGATGCGAACTCGAAATCTCCCTCAGAATCAACGAGGAAAAGATAGATCTCACCTGTCCCGTCCTCCCCACACTCTCGCAAGCAGTGCTATTAGGAGTCGACGCACTGCAAGCAGTAGGAGCAACTCTCCTCCTGGGACAACACCGGTGGATATTCCAGGAGGAAACAGGAGCGGTAAACACACCCGAAGGCCTCAGAGGATGCACCAGAGAACAGGAGGAACAACTCCAACAACTACTCGACCGAGAACTACCGCAATTCGAGGCCATCAAGGGGCCAACACACCTAACCGAACATCACATCCGGGTGGGCAACACCGTACCGGTAAAACAAAGATATACCCCGAGAAATCCGGCAACACAGGCCGTGATCGACGAGGAAGTAGACAAGATGCTGAAAGAAAGGATAATAGAACCATCCTCCAGCCCGTGGAGCTCACCAGTGGTCATCGTACGGAAGACCAACGGAAAGCCCAGATTCTGCATAGACTTCCGAAAAGTCAACAGCGTTACCGAAAAGGACGCATACCCGTTACCCCAGGTCCAGGCCACGCTGGAGAAACTACGAGGAGCACGGTACCTCTCGACAATTGACCTAGCCAACGGATACTGGCAAGTACCATTGGCGAAGAACAGCCGCCCGATAACCGCCTTCACCGTACCGGGGCGCGGCCTCTACCAATTCACAGTGATGCCGTTTGGGTTACACTCTGCGCCGGCCACATTCCAGCGTCTGTTGGACTCCATAATAGGACCACGACTAGAACCACGAGCCTTCGCATACCTAGACGACATCATCGTGCTGGGGGCCACCTTCGAAGAACACCTCGAAAATTTGAGGGAAGTACTCGGACGTCTACGCCAAGCTAACCTCCGAGTAAACCCGGAAAAATGCCGGTTTTGCCAAACGGAACTAAGGTACCTAGGCCACGTAGTTACGAAAGAAGGAGTACGAACCGACCCCGACAAGGTGAAAGCCATTCGAGACATCCCACCGCCAACCACCACGAAGGAACTACGACGCTTCCTGGGGATGGTCTCATGGTACCGCCGATTTGTACCACATTTTGCAGACACCGCCGAACCGCTACACCGACTACTACAAAAACGACAAAAATGGCATTGGGGAGAGGCCGAAAACCAAGCGTTCGAAACGCTAAGGACACAGCTAGCCACCGCACCAGTTCTGGCATGCCCCGACTTCAGCCAGACATTCATACTACAAACCGATGCAAGCCAAAACGGGCTAGGAGCCGTACTAACCCAGGAGATCAACAGCGAGGAACGCGTCATAGCATACGCCAGCAGAACGCTTAACGGAGCCGAAAGAAACTACTCCGTCACAGAACAAGAATGTCTGGCAGTAGTCTGGGGCATAAGAAAGATGAGACCATACCTGGAAGGATATAAGTTTAAAGTCATCACAGACCACCAAGCTCTCAACTGGCTCCAAAAGATAGACAACCCATCAGGGAGACTCGCCCGCTGGGGCCTCGAACTTCAGCAGTATGACTTTACAATACAATACCGCCGGGGGGAACAAAACCTAGTAGCCGACGCACTCTCACGCCGACCAGAAGGAGCCGAAACGGTGGAAGCACCGACCGAGTCGTGGTACGAACGTATCCGAAAAGCCGTGCAAGAGAAACCCCAAAAATACCCGGAATACAGAATACACGAGGGACACTTGTACCGACACATACCGGACGACACCGGATTACACCCAGAGTGGGAATGGAAACGCTGCATCCCAAAGGAAGACCGTAGCCGCATTCTCCAGGAAATGCACGACAACCCTACGTCAGGACACCTGGGCCAAGCCAAAACCGTGGCCAGACTAGGACAGCGCTACTTTTGGCCTCGCATGCGACGAGACACCATAAAACATATACAAAAGTGCATCAGTTGCCTACAATATAAAGCCATACAACAGGCACCGGCCGGCGAAATGTTCACTACCCCGGCAACAGGTCCAGGAGACATCACCACGGCCGACCTAGTGGGGCCACTTCCACGGTCAAGTCAGGGATACACCACGCTAGTGGTGTTCCAAGACAAATTCACGAAGTGGGCAGAAGTAAGACCCCTACGGCAAGCAACAGCACCCGCCGTCGCACGAGCATTAGAAGAGCTAATACTACTGCGACACGGATGCCCCCGAATGATAATCACGGACAACGGGAAGCAGTTCGTCAGCAAAGAATTCAAGACGCTGCTAAAACAATACGGGATAGAACACCGAACCACACCGCCGTATACACCGCAGTGTAACCCGGTAGAAAGAACCAACAGGGTCCTCAAGACGGCGATCGCACAACTAACCGCCGGCGACCACCGCACCTGGGACAGGAATGTAGCAGCAGCGATATTCGCCTACAACACGGCCAAACACGAAGCAACCGGACACACGCCAGCATACTTAACATACGGCAGGGAACTGGCAACAACCGGAACCGACCGAGCACCAGCCGAGGAACGCCGAGAAGAGGCCACAGCCGACGACTACCGGGAACGAGAAGACGCCATTTCACGGCTCACCGAGGGCAAGAAAATGGCACGAACCGCACAAGCACGAGCCACAGAGGCGCAGAGAAAACAATACAACCTGCGCCACCGGAAATGGACACCACGGATAGGGGAGGCAGTAATGCGCCGAGAACACCCCCTATCCTCCGCCACGGCAGGCTTCTGCGCCAAACTCGCGCCAAAATTCTCCGGCCCATACCAAATCCGTGAAATCCTCGGGCCGACGGTAGTCGTCGTACAGGCCGGGAAGGGGAAACGCCACCGAGTGCACGTACAAGACCTGAAACCGTGCGAAAATAGTTCGCCACACGGCCGAGAGAGGGCCACGAGGACGAACGGGCTACCCGAAAGTGAAAATGGTCGCCCGGAGCAGATAAACCAGGCAAAGCCACCGGAAAGGGCTCACGCTAGTCATGGGAAAACCCGAACACAAGACCAGCAGAGCATCAGCTATCCCTCTCAGGAGGACAACGGCGAGCCGCCCAATGGAGGCGAGAACCAGAGACCGACCGGGAATCAGGAGACCCGAGAGGACTCCACACCGGCCGACACCGGCCGAGATCCCGGCCAGAAGGGGACCGCCGGAACCGGTACGTCCGCCGCCCACCATAGTGAGCGACATCAGGTGGAGAAGACGGGTGGCACACCGACCAGCGGAAAGAACACCACCGTCACGACCACCGGCGCCACCAACACCACCAACACGGGCACAGGCCCCACCAGAGCGGGCACCACCACCGGTGGACATAGAAATACAGGAGCTGGACGATATCCTGGCCTTATACGAGGAGAACCCCCTCGGACCACCGGAAGGCAGGGCTTACGCTCAGGATCTGCCACCAGTCGCAGCACCGACAGGGGCAACACCGCCGACACAGCGACCGCCGACATCGCGACCGGCAACACCTCCACCGGAGGACAGCCAACGGCCGCTGCCAGCCGCCGCAATATTAACGGACGGCAGGCCCGGTAATTACTCGATCCGGATGGACCAGCTCCGCCCAGGTCGCCGCCACCGGATCCCGTACAGCGGAGGATGGCTGCACCTCCGGGTAACCCAAGGAGGCGTCCTAAACCTCCAATTCAGGGACAACAAATAGATTTAAGATGTATATAATCAAGCCGTAGAATTAAGATGTAAATAGCGATGTAAATAGCGTAGAATTAAGATGTAAATAGCGTAGACTAAGATGTACAGAACCAAGATGTACATAGCCGTAGACTAAGATGTACATAACCGTAGACTAAGATGTACATAACCGGAGACTAAGATAGGCACAACCATAACTATGGTTACGGCCATCAAGATGGGGAAGTTTCGCGCCCCGAAGTAAGGGGGGGATGTGACGATTACATCCTGTTAGGCGCGAAATTATCCCCACCACCGAATACCGCGAGCGCTTCGCGCCCACCGCGCCGCCGAACGCGTACCGCGAGACGCGAGTCCGACCGCGGCCGCCAGAGGGCCACCGCGACGAACCGGTTTCTCGCGGTTAATTATGTGCAGGCTCGCGCATAATTACCGTGAGAAAAGACCAGATCGGGGAGACGAGCCACGCCGGTTTAGTCACGAGTAAACTTCCGAGTTGAAAAGGGCACTGAGGCACATAGGCAGTATTCTCCGATTTTTGGTTCTAGTGTGAATGGGTGAGAGCGAGTGAAGACCGTGGTCTTGACTAACCCCAACCTGACCGTCGATCCGCCGACCGACTATCCTGTCCGGCTCCAGTGGCGAAACGCCGAGCGAGCATTAACCGAGCCCGGGTGGTGAAAGACCCACGGGAATCCCTTCCAGCCTCAGTGGTGAAATACCGAGTAGGACATCCGACCGAGCCCGGGTGGTGAAAGACCCACGGGAATCCCTTCCAGCCTCAGTGGTGAAATACCGAGTAGGACATCCGACCGAGCCCGGGTGGTGAAAAACCCACGGGAATCCCTTACCTCCTCAGTGGTGAAATACCGAGCAGGAACCAACCCAGCCCGGGTGGTGAAATACCCACGGGAATCCCTTCCCGCCTCAGTGGTGAAAATACCGAGTAGGACATCCGACCGAGCCCGGGTGGTGAAAAACCCACGGGAATCCATTACCTCCTCAGTGGTGAAATACCGAGCAGGAACCAGCCCAGCCCGGGTGGTGAAAGACCCACGGGAATCCCATCCGTCCCCAGTGGCGAGACGCCGAGCCGGGAAACCTCCCCCCCTGAATTCCTACACCGACGTTTAGGCGTCTAAAGAAAGACCCGCCTCTTGCTCCTTCGGGGTACCAGCGACCCTGGACTACCGACTGAAGCGGCACCCCTTCCAACACACCGGGTAACCGTCACAATATCAACATTTCTCATTGCAATGCATTATTTTTTAAAAGCATGTACGAGCTGAAGGTGTTTGTCATAATCTATTACGTCCAATTCCATTTCGCGTTGCTCTGTAGTTTACCTCTCTCTCTCTCTTTCTCTCTCTCTATCCCTCCCTCACTCTGTCTCTGAAACGTTTTAGAGCAAATCCCATTCGAAAAAGTCCATTCGTTGATAAGTTACTGTCGGTGTCAGTGACAGTGACAGTGTCAATGTGAATGTATTTGTGAAAGTCAATGTGAATGTCAATGTGAATGTGAATGTGAATGTCAATGTCAATGTCAATGTCAATGTCAATGTGAATGTCAATGTCAATGTCAATGTCAATGTCAATGTCAATGTGAATGTCAATGTGAATGTGAATGTGAATGTGAATGTGAATGTCAATGTGAATGTGAATGTGAATGTGAATGTGAATGTCAATGTCAATGTCAATGTGAATGTGAATGTCAATGTCAATGTCAATGTGAATGTCAATGTGAATGTCAATGTGAATGTCAATGTCAATGTGAATGTCAATGTCAATGTGAATGTCAATGTGAATGTCAATGTCAATGTCAATGTGAATGTCAATGTCAATGTCAATGTCAATGCCAATGTCAATGCCAATGTCAATATCAATGTGAATGTGAATGTGAATGTCCATGTGAATGTCAATGTCAATGTGAATGTCAATGTCAATGTCAATGTCAATGTCAATGTCAATGTGAATGTCAATGTGAATGTCAATGTGAATTTCAATGTGATTGTAAATGTGAATGTCAATGTGAATGTCAATGTCAATGTCAATGTCAATGTCAATGTCAATGTCAATGTCAATGTCAATGTCAATGTCAATGTCAATGTCAATGTCAATGTCAATGTCAATAGCAATGTCAATGTCAATGTCAATGTCAATGTCAATGTCAATGTCAAAGTCAATGTTAATGTCAATGTCAATGTCAATGTCAATGTCAATGTCAATGTCAATGTCAATGTCAATGTGAATGTCATTGTGAATGTGAATGTGAATGTGAATGTGAATGTCAATGTGAATGTCAATGTGAATGTCAATGTCAATGTCAATGTCAATGTCAATGTCAATGTCAATGTCAATGTCAATGTGAATGTGAATGTGAATGTGAATGTGAATGTGAATGTGAATGTGAATGTCAATGTGAATGTGAATGTGAATGTGAATGTCAATGTGAATGTGAATGTGAATGTCAATGTGAATGTGAATGTGAATGTGAATGTCAATGTGAATGTGAATGTCAATGTGAATGTGAATGTGAATGTCAATGTGAATGTCAATGTGAATGTGAATGTGAATGTGAATGTGAATGTCAATGTGAATGTGAATGTCAATGTGAATGTGAATGTGAATGTCAATGTCAATGTGAATGTGAATGTCAATGTCAATGTCAATGTGAATGTCAATGTGAATGTCAATGTGAATGTCAATGTCAATGTGAATGTCAATGTCAATGTGAATGTCAATGTGAATGTCAATGTCAATGTGAATGTGAATGACAATGTCAATGTGAATGTGAATGTGAATGTGAATGTCAATGTCAATGTCAAT